>OZ023166.1:1060573-1190573 GCA_963678695.2 Diplodus puntazzo
TGTGGAGGGTTTTTGTGTCATTGTGGAGTTTAAAAGAACTAATGAGGAGGATATAGTATGGAACATGTCTTGCGGAGAAAATAGCGTGCCAGGTGAGGAGGCTTATCATGAGATCAATGAGGATGATTACACTGTGTATATTGAAGAGGGTAAAAATGAAATTGTGGAGTTTTAGAGTGTCAAAGAGGCGGTACAGTAGTGTTAAAGTGGCAGGATTTGTGTGACCTATGTGGAGGTATATGTGTGGTATCTGATAACGACGTTATACACACACTAGATTAGACTATCTGAATTGACGCCCCAACATATAAGAACCCATTGACAGTAGAACTAATAAATAACCTGGATTCATTTGAGTTCCTAATAGCCAAAGTTTCGGATTGTGAAACCATGAGTCCTGGCATTCATGTGGATGTCTCTTTGACAAACAGCAGTCACCCAAACACAGCTGCAGACCGAGTACACCCCCTCATGGCAGCAGCACTCCTTGATGGCAGTGCCCCCCCCCGCAGGACAACGCGCCTGCAATGCTGCAAAAACTGCTCAGGAACGACCCGAGGAACGTGGGAAAGAGCTCAAGGTGTCATCCTGGCCTCCAGATTCCCCAGATCTCAATCCAACTGAGCTTCCACTGGATGCAGTCTGAGCCAAGAACGATCCATGGGGGCCCCACATGGATGGGAGTTGGTTCTGACTCATCCAACAGATGCTTAACTGGACTGGGATCTGGAGAATGAGGAGGCCAGTTTGACACCTTTGGTTCTTTGCTATGAGGGGGTGCAGTCCGGTCTGAAAGGTGTTTGGGTGGGTGGTGTTTGTCAAAGAGGCTCCACAGAAATGACAGAACTCAAAGTTTCCCAGCAGAACATTTAACTGCAACAACATGATCAATGCTCATTTCACTTGTCAGCTATTTTAATGTTTCGGCTGAACAGTGAAGATATACATGTTGAATACTTTTCATATTTTGCATAAATTGAATTTTTAATTAAATTATTATTATTATTATTATTATTATTGTTTTTGTTATTTTCAGATTCTTATTATCAATATTAAATATTTGCTGATCAAACATGATGTATTATTATAGATTAAGTTAATCAGCATTAAAGCAGAAAGTTGAGACCTTTGAGAAGAAAAGTGAGACAAGTCATCGTCCTGCATTTTAGAGGACAATTATTAATCAATTGATTAATTGGGTGATGTTGGTATACTCAAAGCAATTCTGTAGAAAGACGCCTGATTTTTGAGTCTCATTCTCAGGTTGTCAAAAAATGCACTTTGTGGGCTATTAACAGGACTCAGAGAGTCGAGTTGTTAACAGTGAGAAGACTTGTATTTTCAAATACATTTTATTTCAAGATATATTTTTTGTGTTTATCAAGTACCTGTAAAAACACTCCTTGAATCCTGTGGGTTTTGAGGCAGGGCCTAAGTCTGCTCTGGTTGGCCGGTTTACACAAGCCTGATAACCAGGTTTGCCTGGCAGAACACTAACAACTGGATCGCTGTTACTGAACTTTTGGAACGGGAACTCCATGGTGGTGGACTGGTTGTCATAGCTTACTGCACTCAATATTGTTTACTTAACACTGTTAGCCTTTATACCTTGATGTTTCTCCAGCAAAACAACCTTCACGGCTTCATGAAGCTGATCAAGCACTCTCCGAACGCACATTTGCATGCTCCAGTGGAGATGTACCTGAACTGAAAACAAAACCTTCAATACACTCAGAAGGACGCAGAAAAACTAACAACCGCTCAAACTGTTTGTAGCTATCAGTTCGCTGCACTTCAACCATAAACATGACCTCAAACAACTGCTTCCGAAAGGAAAATGTCACCAAAGCACAATCAGATCCTTATTAGTGGTCTGCCGGGCAGTGAGGCTGAGGGCCCTGTGACAGCTTTGTAATGATCTCTGCATGGTGTTATCATGCAGGATGCTGTTGCACCGAGTTGCAAAGAAAATGAATTCCTGCAATTGTTTTCACTTTGTTTTATCACAGAGGTTCAACATTATCTTCAAGCAAAGGCATCGCATTACCATGCTCACTGAGGTCACATGTGAATCTCGTCATGGACATGAGGGCAGAGAACAGAGCTGCATATGGCGTCAGGCTAGCTTCTACCGTGGCCCTGAGCATGTCCCTAGCCAGGCCGAGGCCCAAGCTAAACACGACCACTATGTGCTCGCTTCTACCAACCATAGGTTTGTATCATCGTACAGGGACCTTTAAGTCGGCGGGATGGCACAAGGGCTCGTAGGATACGCTATTACCAATACCTGCAGTTGATCAATGGCCTGACTGGCTGCCATTCATTGAAACCACAGCTATCAGCTCTGATGGACAGCACTCAGGCATTTGCCATTGAAGATAGCTGAAGTCTGGTCAAGTTAACCTGTAACTTACGATGATAACACCAAGTTTGCCTGGCAGAACACTAACAACTGGATCGCTGTTACTGAACTTTTGGAACGGGAACTCCACGGTGGTGGACTGGTTGTCATAGCTTACTGCACTCAATATTGTTTACTTAACACTGTTAGCCTTTATACCTTGATGTTTCTCCAGCAAAACAACTTTCACGGCTTCATGAAGCTGATCAAGCACTCTCCGAACGCACATTTGCATGCTCCAGTGGAGATGTACCTGAACTGAAAACAAAACCTTCAATACACTCAGAAGGACGCAGAAAAACTAACAACCGCTCAAACTGTTTGTAGCTATCAGTTCGCTGCACTTCAACCATAAACATGACCTCAAACAACTGCTTCCGAAAGGAAAATGTCACCAAAGCACAATCAGATCCTTATTAGTGGCCTGCTGGGCAGTGAGGCTGAGGGCCCTGTAACAGCTTTGTAATGATCTCTGCATGGTGTTATCATGCAGGATGCTGTTGCACCGAGTTGCAAAGAAAATGAATTCCTGCAATTGTTTTCATTTTGTTTTATCACAGAGGTTCAACATTATCTTCAAGCAAAGGCATCGCATTACCATGCTCACTGAGGTCGCATGTGAATCTCGTCATGGACATGAGGGCAGAGAACAGAGCTGCATATGGCGTCAGGCTAGCTTCTACCGTGGCCCTGAGCATGTCCCTAGCCAGGCCGAGGCCCAAGCTAAACACGACCACTATGTGCTCGCTTCTACCAACCATAGGTTTGTATCATCGTACAGGGACCTTTAAGTCGGCGGGATGGCACAAGGGCTCGTAGGATACGCTATTACCAATACCTGCAGTTGATCAATGGCCTGACTGGCTGCCATTCTTGGAAACCACAGCTATCAGCTCTGATGGACAGCACTCAGGCATTTGCCATTGAAGATAGCTGAAGTCTGGTCAAGTTAACCTGTAACTTACGATGATAACACCAAGTTTGCCTGGCAGAACACTAACAACTGGATCGCTGTTACTGAACTTTTGGAACGGGAACTCCACGGTGGTGAACTGGTTGTCATAGCTTACTGCACTCAATATTGTTTACTTAACACTGTTAGCCTTTATACCTTGATGTTTCTCCAGCAAAACAACTTTCACGGCTTCATGAAGCTGATCAAGCACTCTCCGAACGCACATTTGCATGCTCCAGTGGAGATGTACCTGAACTGAAAACAAAACCTTCAATACACTCAGAAGGACGCAGAAAAACTAACAACCGCTCAAACTGTTTGTAGCTATCAGTTCGCTGCACTTCAACCATAAACATGACCTCAAACAACTGCTTCCGAAAGGAAAATGTCACCAAAGCACAATCAGATCCTTATTAGTGGCCTGCTGGGCAGTGAGGCTGAGGGCCCTGTAACAGCTTTGTAATGATCTCTGCATGGTGTTATCATGCAGGATGCTGTTGCACCGAGTTGCAAAGAAAATGAATTCCTGCAATTGTTTTCATTTTGTTTTATCACAGAGGTTCAACATTATCTTCAAGCAAAGGCATCGCATTACCATGCTCACTGAGGTCGCATGTGAATCTCGTCATGGACATGAGGGCAGAGAACAGAGCTGCATATGGCGTCAGGCTAGCTTCTACCGTGGCCCTGAGCATGTCCCTAGCCAGGCCGAGGCCCAAGCTAAACACGACCACTATGTGCTCGCTTCTACCAACCATAGGTTTGTATCATCGTACAGGGACCTTTAAGTCGGCGGGATGGCACAAGGGCTCGTAGGATACGCTATTACCAATACCTGCAGTTGATCAATGGCCTGACTGGCTGCCATTCATTGAAACCACAGCTATCAGCTCTGATGGACAGCACTCAGGCATTTGCCATTGAAGATAGCTGAAGTCTGGTCAAGTTAACCTGTAACTTACGATGATAACACCAAGTTTGCCTGGCAGAACACTAACAACTGGATCGCTGTTACTGAACTTTTGGAACGGGAACTCCATGGTGGTGGACTGGTTGTCATAGCTTACTGCACTCAATATTGTTTACATAACACTGTTAGCCTTTATACCTTGATGTTTCTCCAGCAAAACAACTTTCAAGGCTTCATGAAGCTGATCAAGCACTCTCCGAATGCACATTTGCATGCTGGAGTGGAGATGTACCTGAACTGAAAACAAAACCTTCAATACACTCGGAAGGACGCAGAAAAACTAACAACCGCTCAAACTATTTGTAGCTATCAGTTCGCTGAACTTCTACCATGAATATGACCACAACAACTGCTTCCAAACGAAAAATGTCACCACAACACAATCGGATCCTTATTAGTGGTCTGCTGGGCAGTGAGGCCGAGGGCCCTGTAACAGCTTTGTAATGATCTCTGCATGGTGTTATCATGCATGATGCTGCTGCAAACAGTTGCAAAGAAAATGAATTCCTGCAATTGTTTTCATTTTGTTTTATCACAGAGGTTCAACATTATCTTCAAGCAAAGGCATCGCATTACCATGCTCACTGAGGTCGCACGTGAGTCTCGTCATGGACATGAGGGCAGAGAACAGAGCTGCATATGGCGTCAGGCTAGCTTCTACCGTGGCCCTGAGCATGTCCCTAGCCAGGCCGAGGCCCAAGCTAAACACGACCACTATGTGCTCGCTTCTACCAACCATAGGTTTGTATCATCAGACAGGGACCTGCTATAGGTATGTCAACACGTACAGGGACCTTTAAGTTAGCGGGATGGCACAAGGGCTCGTAGGATACGCTATTACCAATACCTGCAGTTGATCAGTGGCCTGACTGGCTGCCATTCATAGAAACCACAGCTATCAGCTCTGATGGACAGCACTCAGGCATTTGCCATTGAAGATAGCTGAAGTCTGGTCAAGTTAATCTGTAACTTACAATTATAACACCAGGTTTGCTTGGCAGACCACTAACAACTGGATTGCCCTTACTGAACTTTTGTCCCTAGAAAGCTCTATACCACGAGGCCTCAAAAACAACACGTCTCCGCTCAGTTCTGCAGGTGTTGTAGCTCTCAATGCGCTGCACTTCTACCATGAATAAGAACGCCAATGTTGACACCAGGCTCTTCTCGACATAGTTTATACACTCAGAAGGATTTACCAACGACCGCTCATGAGAAACCTTACACAGGCCACCTGAAATTAACATGTCTCTGGTCATTCTGCTGGTGTTTGTTGCTCTGTTTGCTGCACCTCTACCATGAATGAGATGACAATAACTGCTTCTATCCAAAAACTGAGCCACCGCACAGCTGCACTTCAGAAACTGATTACAATCCTTTTCAGTTGCCTGTTACGCGAATAGGCCGAGGCTAATATTAATGTTGAATCTACAAACATGAAGCTGTCCGTTTAAAATTCAAAAGTCCCAGCTCAAAACCCACAGGGTTCAAAGGAAGTAGAAGTATTTTTAATCAGGTTTTTTTTTTACTGAGAGGGAATATAAACAAGTCTGGTTACATTGCCTAAATGCATTTATTTGATCTAATTCATAAAGTATTCAACATGTGTATACACTGAGAGCACCAACATTAGAACCAGTGACAGGTGAAATAAATAACATGGATTATTGTGTTCCAATGCCATGTTCGGCTGTGAAACCATGAGTCCTGGCATTCATGTGGACGTCTCTTTGACAAACAGCAGTCACCCAAACACAGCTGCAGACCGAGTTCATCCCCTCATGGCAGCAGCACTCCTTGATGGCAGTGCCCCCCCAGCAGGACAACGCACCTGCAACGCTGCAAAAACTGCTCAGGAACGACCCGAGGAACGTGGGAAAGAGCTCAAGGTGTCAACCTGGTCTCCAAATTCCCCAGATCTCAATCCAACTGAGCTTCCACTGGATGCAGTCTGAGCCAAGAACGATCCACGGGGGCCCCAACATGGATGGGATTTGGTTCTGACTCATCCAACACATGCTCAACTGGATTGGGATCTGGAGAATGAGGAGGCCAGTTTGACACCTTGGGTTCTTTGCCATGAGGGGGTGTAGTTGGTCTGAACGGTGTTTGGGTGGGTGGTGTTTGTCAAAGAGGCTCCACAGAAATGACAGAACTGAAAGTTTCCCAGCAGAACATTTGATTGAAACAAGATGTTCAATGCTCATTTCACTAGTCAGTTGTTTTAATGTTTCGGCTTAACAGTGAAGATATACATGTTGAATAAAATATGAATATATCATTTATATTATATGTAAATGAGTTCAAATAAATGCAGGCATTTAAGACGTACTGTTTATATTTCCTCTCAGCAAATAAACCCATTTAACATGTTGAACTGAAACAAGGCCAGTTGCCAAAAATATAGCACTTAGTAAAATCCATTTAAAATACTACTTGTACTTGTACATCACTTGTTTGCAAATTTGTTTGCCTTTTTAAAAGACAAACAGAAAAAGAGGGACTAGTGTCCCAACAGTGACACTGTCGTGGCTTCTGCCAACACAAACTGTCCGTATTAAACGACCTCTGAATGAGACTCGACCATCCTCTAGAATCATTTACTGATCTTAGAGTATTATTGAACCGCAACTGACAAAATCTCACACTTTCTGCCTTTAATTTTTGCACCTGTTTTAGCACTGACCTTGTTGGACCAGGTGTCTCTCCTCTCCGGGTCTGACCACCTTACAGGTCAGAGCTGTTCCACCTGAAGCTGAAGACAAGTCCCACTGTTCACCTAAAGAGAGGAGGAAGAACTTCAATATAACATGATGACTTCAGGCATATGTGTGTGTCTCTGTGTGTATGTGTGTGTGTGTGTGTGTGTGTGTGTGTGTGTGTGTCATGGGCGTAACCACGCATTCTTTGGGGGGGTCGTGTCCCCCCCAATATTGAGAAAATGGCAATCTGTCCCCCCCAATATACAGTAGAAAATATGTTAATTATGCACTCTTTTATAAACCCTGACAACAAAGCTGTCTCGTTATTTCTTATCTATTTCAATTTATTTCCGTTTTTAAGGAAAACATAATTGGGTGAACCCCCCCTCCCAATTGTACACTTGGTTGCGCCCATCCTAAGGCATGAAACCGTTTGCCTGCCCTCGCGGTGTAACAGCATACTGAAATGGAGCGCACCTCAGTACGCTGAGTGTTTTCCCCATACATGAAAACCCATTGGTCAAGTTAGAGTGATTGACAGCCTCAAGCCAATCACAGCCATTTGACCAAACCCACTAGTCCCGGCCGCCCGGGAACGTAAACAATTACATGCTAACAGGAGCTGCAGTCACTCACTGGCAGACAGCGAACAGAGTGGAGGTATGAAACGGTTGTTTAACTAGTTAATAAAGTAGAATTTTGTCTGTAAATAACTGTCTTGCTTTGTGGCATGTTAACTAACATTAAGCAAGCCAGGTGGTGAACAATTAGGCCACGCCAGGTAAGCCAGGTAAAGTGATTTTGATATTATTCAACATGATCATGAATGCCAAAAAAGGAAGAGGCAGCAGAAGACTGACTTCTTTTTCAAGTCAAGTTGTCATGTAAGTGGAGTTATGTGACAAAAGTACATTCACATTCTTGCATTAATGCCATGTAGGTGTTCATTTACGTAATTTAAAGCTATTTGTTGGAGCTTAAAACCTTTTTTTCAATGAAGAAAATCTCCTACATCAACTCATCCCTGTTACTGCTCTCATTTGTTACACATACAGCTCCTCCAGTGAATGTCCAGATAAGTTCAGAATAGCAGTGCATGTGTGAAACGGGCCACACTACTGTACATTGTACACTGTTATTTATGCACTTACTATATAGCTAAAGCAAATAAACTAGTATATATATATATATATATATATATATATACATACATATATATATATATATATATATATATACACACACACACCAAGGGCGTAACCATGATATAGATATTGGGGGGGTCCAAATGATATACATATATAGTATACATATACACAATCTGGAAAAAGAAGATGTAATCAGATTACAGACACATCAAGTGAAAAGAGGATTTCTTACAGGATTATAATTTCATACTAAAGAATGATATAGCAGTCTGTAACCATGTGCATGACATCACTCCCAAAAACTCACATCACTCTGCACTGTAAAATCTACTATAATCTAATTCAATAAATATGTTTCTCAAAGGTAAACCAAATGTATTAAATCCTGACAACATTTAGTGCTTTACACACGAGTAATATGATTTTAAAGTCTATCTTTTGACACACAGGGAGTCAGTGCAGTGATTTAAATAACATATTAAACCAGAACTGAGACAAACACACTGAATACATTCTGTGCAGCTACACTGAGGCTGCATATTGTGTGTTAAACTACTTTAGCTGCTCAGAATGACCTTCTAGATGCTGACATACTAACATACTGAGACATTACTAACACAACATGGAGCCTGTTAGCTAACTGTGCTGTACTCAGATATTCAGCTGTAATGATGCTAGTATCAACAAGCTAAAATTACACAGCACGTGGCGTCATGCTAACGCTCTCCCACAGACACACACGTTAGCTAACACGCAAACCTGTCTCACTTGCTTGCAAATTTGTTTGCCTTTTTAAAAGACAAACAGAAAAAGAGGAGAGCACTAGTGTCCCAACAGTGACACTGTCGTGGCTTCTGCCAACCCAAACTGTCCGTATTCAACGACCTCTGAATGAGACTCGACCATCCTCTAGAATCATTTACTGATCTTAGAGTATTATTGAACCGCAACTGACAAAATCTCACACTTTCTGCCTTTAATTTTTGCACCTGTTTTAGCACTGACCTTGTTGGACCAGGTGTCTCTCCTCTCCGGGTCTGACCACCTTACAGGTCAGAGCTGTTCCACCTGAAGCTGAAGACAAGTCCCACTGTTCACCTAAAGAGAGGAGGAAGAACTTCAATATAACATGATGACTTCAGGCATATGTATGTATGTGTGTGTGTGTGTGTGTGTGTGTGTGTGTGTGTGTGTGTGTGTGTGTGTGTCATGGGCATAACCACGCATTCTTTGGGGGGGTCGTGTCCCCCCCAATATTGAGAAAATAGCAATCCGTCCCCCCCAATATACAGTAGAAAATATGTTAATTATGCACTCTTTTATAAACCCTGACAACAAAGCTGTCTCGTTATTTCTTATCTATTTCAATTTATTTCCGTTTTTAAGGAAAACATAATTGGGTGAACCCCCCCTCCCAATTGTACACTTGGTTGCGCCCATCCTAAGGCATGAAACCGTTTGCCCGCCCTCGCGGTGTAACAGCATACTGAAATGGAGCGCACCTCAGTACGCTGAGTGTTTTCCCCATACATGAAAACCCATTGGTCAAGTTAGAGTGATTGACAGCCATCAAGCCAATCACAGCCATTTGACCAAACCCACTAGTCCCGGCCGCCCGGGAACGTAAACAATTACATGCTAACAGGAGCTGCAGTCACTCACTGGCAGACAGCGAACAGAGTGGAGGTATGAAACGGTTGTTTAACTAGTTAATAAAGTAGAATTTTGTCTGTAAATAACTGTCTTGCTTTGTGGCATGTTAACTAACATTAAGCAAGCCAGGTGGTGAACAATTAGGCCACGCCAGGTAAGCCAGGTAAAGTGATTTTGATATTATTCAACATGATCATGAATGCCAAAAAAGGAAGAGGCAGCAGAAGACTGACTTCTTTTTCAAGTCAAGTTGTCATGTAAGTGGAGTTATGTGACAAGAGTACATTCACATTCTTGCATTAATGCCATGTAGGTGTTCATTTACGTAATTTAAAGCTATTTGTTGGAGCTTAAAACCTTTTTTTCAATGAAGAAAATCTCCTACATCAACTCATCCCTGTTACTGCTCTCATTTGTTACACATACAGCTCCTCCAGTGAATGTCCAGATAAGTTCAGAATAGCAGTGCATGTGTGAAACGGGCTACACTACTGTACATTGTACACTGTTATTTATGCACTTACTATATAGCTAAAGCAAATAAACTAGTATATATATATATATATATATATATATATACACATACACACACACACACCAAGGGCGTAACCATGATATAGATATTGGGGGGGTCCAAATGATATACATATATAGTATACATATACACAATCTGGAAAAAGAAGATGTAATCAGATTACAGACACATCAAGTAAAAAGAGGATTTCTTACAGGATTATAATTTCATACTAAAGAATGATATAGCAGTCTGTAACCATGTGCATGACATCACTCCCAAAAACTCACATCACTCTGCACTGTAAAATCTACTATAATCTAATTCAATAAATATGTGTCTTAAAGGTAAACCAAATGTATTAAATCTTGACAACATTTAGTGCTTTACACACGAGTAATATGATTTTAAAGTCTATCTTTTGACACACAGGGAGTCAGTGCAGTGATTTAAATAACATATTAAACCAGAACTGAGACAAACACACTGAATACATTCTGTGCAGCTACACTGAGGCTGCATATTGTGTGTTAAACTACTTTAGCTGCTCAGAATGACCTTCTAGATGCTGACATACTAACATACTGAGACATTACTAACACAACATGGAGCCTGTTAGCTAACTGTGCTGTACTCAGATATTCAGCTGTAATGATGCTAGTATTAACAAGCTAAAATTACACAGCACGTGGCGTCATGCTAACGCTCTCCCACAGACACACACGTTAGCTAACACGCAAACCTGTCTCACTTGCTTGCAAATTTGTTTGCCTTTTTAAAAGACAAACAGAAAAAGAGGGAGAGCAACTAGTGTCCCAACAGTGACACTGTCGTGGCTTCTGCCAACCCAAACTGTCCGTATTCAACGACCTCTGAATGAGACTCGACCATCCTCTAGAATCATTTACTGATCTTAGAGCATTATTGAACCGCAACTGACAAAATCTCACACTTTCTGCCTTTAATTTTTGCACCTGTTTTAGCACTGACCTTGTTGGACCAGGTGTCTCTCCTCTCCGGGTCTGACCACCTTACAGGTCAGAGCTGTTCCACCTGAAGCTGAAGACAAGTCCCACTGTTCACCTAAAGAGAGGAGGAAGAACTTCAATATAACATGATGACTTCAGGCATATGTGTGTGTCTCTGTGTGTATGTGTGTGTGTGTGTGTGTGTGTGTGTCATGGGCATAACCACGCATTCTTTGGGGGGGTCGTGTCCCCCCCAATATTGAGAAAATGGCAATCTGTCCCCCCCAATATACAGTAGAAAATATGTTAATTATGCACTCTTTTATAAACCCTGACAACAAAGCTGTCTCGTTATTTCTTATCTATTTCAATTTATTTCCGTTTTTAAGGAAAACATAATTGGGTGAACCCCCCCTCCCAATTGTACACTTGGTTGCGCCCATCCTAAGGCATGAAACCGTTTGCCCGCCCTCGCGGTGTAACAGCATACTGAAATGGAGCGCACCTCAGTACGCTGAGTGTTTTCCCCATACATGAAAACCCATTGGTCAAGTTAGAGTGATTGACAGCCATCAAGCCAATCACAGCCATTTGACCAAACCCACTAGTCCCGGCCGCCCGGGAACGTAAACAATTACATGCTAACAGCAGCTGCAGTAACTCACTGGCAGACAGCGAACAGAGTGGAGGTATGAAACTGTTGTTTAACTAGTTAATAAAGTAGAATTTTGTCTGTAAATAACTGTCTTGCTTTGTGGCATGTTAACTAACATTAAGCAAGCCAGGTGGTGAAAAATTAGGCCACGCTAGGTAAGCCAGGTAAAGTGATTTTGATATTATTCAACATGATCATGAATGCCAAAAAAGGAAGAGGCAGCAGAAGACTGACTTCTTTTTTAAGTCAAGTTGTCATGTAAGTGGAGTTATGTGACAAGAGTACATTCACATTCTTGCATTAATGCCATGTAGGTGTTCATTTACCTAATTTAAAGCTATTTGTTGAGCTTAAAACCTTTTTTTCAATGAAGAAAATCTCCTACATCAACTCATCCCTGTTACTGCTCTCATTTGTTACACATACAGCTCCTCCAGTGAATGTCCAGATAAGTTCAGAATAGCAGTGCATGTGTGAAACGGGCCACACTACTGTACATTGTACACTGTTATTTATGCACTTACTATATAGCTAGGGCAAATAAACTAGTATATATATATATATATATATATATATATATATATATATATATATATATATATATATATATACACACACACACACCAAGGGCGTAACCATGATATAGATATTGGGGGGGTCCAAATGATATACATATATAGTATACATATATACAATCTGGAAAAAGAAGATGTAATCAGATTACAGACACATCAAGTAAAAAGAGGATTTCTTACAGGATTATAATTTCATACTAAAGAATGATATAGCAGTCTGTAACCATGTGCATGACATCACTCCCAAAAACTCACATCACTCTGCACTGTAAAATCTACTATAATCTAATTCAATAAATATGTGTCTTAAAGGTAAACCAAATGTATTAAATCCTGACAACATTTAGTGCTTTACACACGAGTAATATTAGTGGTGCAACGGATCATCATTGATCCGTGATTCGTTCGGATCAATATCTTCGGTTCGGCACACACGTGATCCGCGGATTGATTTATGAAAAAAAAAAAGTTATGCGCATGTTCAATCCACACACTTGTTAAGGGCAGCGTGGTCATGGCGAGCGGAGGAACGGAGGAACTTGAACGCCCCGCGTCATTTAAATCCCCTGTATGGGAGCATTTTGGCTTACCTGTGAAATATAATGAGGAAGGAAAGAGGTTAGTGGATAAAACCTTGATGGTGTGTAGGCACTGTGGCACAAGAAAGCCATATGACAGTGGAAACACATCAAGCATGGCCACGCATTTGAAGCGACACCCCGTGTTTCACTGACAGGAGTGAAAACGAAGGCTGCTCAACAACCGCTTATCACCGCGGCATTTGTCTTGTCTTTTTTTTTTTTTTTGCTGATCCGAAAAATGATCCGATCCGTGACTCTGATCCGTGAAACAATCCGAACCGTGAGTTTTTTGATCCGTCGCACCCCTAAGTAATATGATTTTAAAGTCTATCTTTTGACACACAGGGAGTCAGTGCAGCGATTTAAATAACATATTAAACCAGAACTGAGACAAACACACTGAATACATTCTGTGCAGCTACACTGAGGCTGCATATTGTGTGTTAAACTACTTTAGCTGCTCAGAATGAACTTCTAGATGCTGCCATACTAACACACTGAGACATTACTAACACAACACGGAGCCTGTTAGCTAACTGTGCTGTACTCAGATATTCAGCTGTAATGATGCTAGTATTAACAAGCTAACATTACACAGCACGTGGCGTCATGCTAACGCTCTCCCACAGACACACACGTTAGCTAACATACAAACCTGTCTGTACAAACACGACGATTAAATGACCCAGACGTCTTTATAAGCTCGTTATACTGTCAGTACCCAGTTAATGTGTCCTGACCCCTTAATAAAGGCAGCTGAGCCGCTGCTAACGTGTTTCCAAACCGTGCAGTGCATCTGCAACAACTTTAAAGTCAGCTAGCTAACATAGCATAACATAACCACTCACTGAAACTGACCTGCAAACGTTAGCTAACCAGCTTTCTAAAGAATACATACATTTCAAAGAAGTTTCATGCCGACTTTACCCAGACTCACAACTTGTTTTGAGAGAGTGACCACCGTTTAATTAACTGAGCATTGTTCATGTAATAAACAGGCAGAGATAAAACGACAAAAATCATAATGGAGTTTGGTGCACGGAGAAAAACATAACATCCGTGCCGATTTAATTGGATGTAATTAAAGGATTATGTTCCAGCCGAATTTACCTCAACACTTAACAATTAAATGAGACCTCTTCAGCTTCTGTTCAGAGTTATTTCAGAAACATTTGAGGCAAACACAAATCTGACCGACATGAGAGGGAGGCTGGCTCCATTTTAACCCACAGAGAACATTAAGGTAGTTACTATATAGAGCTCTGATATATGAAGGAATATCACCTGGGCTTTTTACCTGAGATCTGTAGGTAATAACTGATCTGTACAGCTCCCACACAGACATGAATACACCTGTACTGAGCAGGTAACTGGGCACATAAAGCAGAATCATACAGAGCAGTTTACTCACCATGTTCGTGTCCTCAGAGAAGAGCAGCTCCAAACAGAGTGACGCTCTGTCAGCCTTTTTATACACATTATTAATTTTGGAGGGAAATGCAGTAACTTCGCGCGGGAAACCGCCCCTTTTGGCGCGCACCCGCTGGATTCGCCAGGAAATCTGTGGGCGGGACTTATTTGACCTGGTTTATGCTGATCAATCCAGAGAGACCAACAGCTCAGGTGGTACAGCAGGTATCCGAAATATAGAGGTTTTGCCTCTGAACGGTTCAACTCCTGGCTCAGGGTGTTTGACTGCATCCTGTTTCCTGTGATTTCTCAAGCTGTTTTGTCAAAAGAGGCTAAACTCAAAATAAAACAAATATTATTAGAACCAACACAGACAAACAATTGTTAATAGGATTAAAAATGGTCACTTTTTAATTGATTTTTCATTTCTCTGCTCTTTATTTGTTATTATTCCAATACTAACAGAATGTAATCAAGTTGCTTTACTTTAATATTGTAATTGGGTGAATTCAGGTAATTAGGGCATCTCAGCACAAGTGTCATGGAGTTTTGACTGTAATATGTCAACAAATGAAATGAAGATTTTGAACCCAGATTTATCCAAAGTTCAGATTTATTTTTATTATTTTGCAAAATAATACACAAATCAATATTGTGTATATATTTATTCACAGTATTATAGGCTTCTAACTAACTTTTGAGTAAAGTCTTGGCAAGACAATTAACTAATAAATTATACCGTTACCATAAACATGTAAATGCACAAAATGCATCGAATTATGTTGTGTGTAAACCATACAGTCTATTGTGTAAACGTACGTGTTTGTTAAGCTTTTATTTTGGTGATTTACTAACTTCCGCTTGAGACTTCCGGTATGGATTGGCTAAATGGCGGCTTTTATTTTGGTTTTATTTTGGTGATTATCCAACTTTCGGTTGGGACTTCCGGTATGGATTGACGGCGGCGCCATTGTCGGCCATCTTGACTGCAGATAGGTTCTCTTGGCTCTCAACACAACAAACGTCTGGTCGTTCACACTCCGGTCCAGTAGGCGGCGGTACTGCAGCGAACGTGAGCCACTCCACCGACCGGCAGTGAGCCTTAGAACACGGACTGAAGCCAGTGGACCCAACAGTGGACCGGCGGTGTGTTCCTGCAGGAGCTGTTGTTCTAACTGTCGGTACCAGAACTGCAGGTAATCGATACTTGTGTTCAGTTAACGGGCGGTGTTAGCTGTTAGCGCAGGTTTGGCGGCAGATGAAGCGAGTGGACGCTAACAACAGAGAGGTTCACTCACTGCTGGTTACTATAACTGAACTTTAATTAATGCTCGTGTTAAGTGTAATTAAATGTGTCCTGGTGAACAAAGTACGTGGAATAAAACTGCTACGTGATTACATTTTAGCGCTCCTTTCGGCAGCTAGCATTAACAGGTCGGCTTGCTAACGAAGGTGAAGCGGTGTGTATGCTAACGTTAGCCGAGCAGCACGCGCCCCTTCAGGTCGGATGTGATGGAATAAAACGAACTGGGATTAAAATACAGACAATAATAACTCTGAGTGTTAGTCAGCACGTTTGAGCTTGTTTTTAGGTCCGCTGAGGTGTTTATCAGGCTCCGTTGTTTATACTGTTCGTCTGTAGCTGACAACCGAACTCCTTTGTAAAACTTGTGAAATTAAAGAGAGTGTCTGTCTCGGACTTTCAGGACTTAGCTGTGTGTTCTGCTGAAATAACTCCGTGTTGTGCATCCTTCGGTCAATAGTTCCATCCCGAATCCAACGAAGGGATTCATTAATTCATTAGAATGTTAAATCACATCACTGCAGTCAATCATGTCTCCCAGGTTAGCAAAGTGGAATAATGTTCTGATTTGAGGGTGAAGTCTGACATTGAATCATTTATTTCGTTTGGTAGCCATTTTTCAAAACCTCGTGATATTCACAGTAAATGCTTAATTTTAGTGTCAGGTAGCCAGACTTCCATCACTGTTCACAGGTGAATCTAAAGAGTTCTGTGTTCAGTCACTAAAACGGCAGGTTTAACAACATATACAACAGTTAATGTAATCGCAGCGATGACTTGGGTCTGGAGGAATTGACTCTGGGGCAGTAAACTGACTGCAGTTTGTCATTTCTCAGGTTAAAGGCTCTACACAGGAGGAAACTCCCCCGGACATCAGTCCACCATGGCGGACATCAAGAACTTCCTGTACGCCTGGTGTGGAAAAAAGAAGCTGACTCCAAACTACGACATCCGAGCTGCAGGCAACAAGAACAGGCAGAAGTTCATGTGTGAGGTGAGTTTTCTGACTGACACATCTTCTTCTGTGTGCTCGGCTTCCTGTCTCACATAAACTCTCCTCTGTTCAGGTCCGCGTCGATAGCTTCAACTACATCGGCATGGGAAACTCCACCAACAAGAAGGACGCTCAGACCAACGCTGCCAGGGACTTTGTCAACTACCTGGTCCGAATCGGGGAGATGAGCACAGCAGAGGTTCCTGTTCACGGGGTCAGAACTCACCCAGTTGTTCCGTCAATGACGAGATGATGTTTCAGACATCTGTGATAATCCTGCTCTGTTTGTAAATGAGTCTACTGAGTGAAGCGTTGCTGAAAATCTGAATGTTGTGACACCAGGCGAGCGGTCCAGAAGCAGACCAACCTGATGGAGGAGGAGGACCAGGAGGAGGAGGAGGAGCATTAGGAGGAGAAGGAGGAGGAGAAGGAGGAGTTAGTGGGTTTGGAAACCTTCCCTCCAGCGGTCCACTGCCTCCTCACCTTGTAGTCAAACAAGAGCACGGTATGTTCTGGCCCCTTTAATGGAGTCTGAAGGTCCTTTGTGTGGCGGTGATGAAGATGTTCTGTGGAGGCGTCAGAGTCCATGTTGTTGTTTCTGAGCTGTGATTGGTCAGCTGGGACTCTGTTCTATAAGGCACACCTGTGACGTACAGAGACCTGGAAGCCTCACTGGACCAGGATCTTGATGTTGGAACAGGAGACATGCAGAAAGTAAAAATGTTGATTTTGTGTTTATCTGTTGCTAGAAGCAAGTGGTTTCAGCGGGCCGGTACCAGGAGTGACTGGACTCGGTTACTCAGGAGGAGGAAACATGGGGAGGGGCGGTGGAAGAGGAGGAGGAGGAGGAGGAGGAGCTGAGTGGGACCGAGGAGCCAACCTCAAGGAGTACTACGCCAAGAGAGACGAGCAGGAAGCTCAGGCGGTACGGCACCAGAACCAGCTGACTCTAAATTCTCAAACATGAATAGTTTCCTGCAGACAGTGAATGTGTTCTGGTTCTCTGTTGGGTCCCTGTAGACTCTGGAGTCAGAGGAGGTGGACCTGAATGCTAATCTCCACGGTAACTGGACGCTGGAGAACGCAAAGGCCCGCCTGAACCAGTTCTTCCAGAAGGAGAAAACCAGCGCTGAGTATAAGTACAGCCAAGTGGGACCGGACCACAACAGGTCTGGATCAGAAATCTCCAAATCCAGTCTGACACAGTTTTCGCTGATTGTAACGTGTTCACTGTTGATATGATCACTGAGCCCGGCTCTGTCAGTCACTGTGTATTAATGAGTTGGTTGCTAGTTGAAATCCCACTCGTGGTGTTCGGTGTTGGTCGGGATGGTCCTGTATGTTTTTCTGCTGGACTGCTGTCAAACCCAGAGACCTCCAGAGTGTGTCGGCAACACCAGAGAGATCTCACTGTTCACTATCAGACCAACCACCAGAACTTAAACCAGAGCAGAGAGCAGGCAGACAGCCGGACACACACACACACACACACACACACACACACACACACACACACACACACACTCACACTCACACTCACTCACCAGCTAAATCCTGGTCAGAACTATTTGTTCTGTTCATCTCAAGTTAACGAACAGTAAGAACTTTACATTCTTCAGTTTTGATTTACTGTAAATTCATGTTCAGTCGCTGCGCGTTAATTTCAAATTCAAATAATAATAACAACAACAATAATAATAACAATAATAAAAATAAGTGTCCTTAGTTATTTAATCTTTTCTGAGTGATAAATTGAAAACTTTGAATGTTGAGTCCACAAATACAGAACGGTTCGTTTGTGTTCAACAGTTCGACACAAATGTTTTCTCTCAAATGAAGAATTAGTGAAAAATGAACTGGACGATGTTTCTTATGAGAAACTAATTGATGCCTTTCTAAACCAATCAGTGCAATTCCAAATATAACATTTAATTTCTGCATCTTAGCGACGTCAGAATTATTGGACCCGCTTCACAAAATATTTGTGAAGAACTTATTCAGTTATTGATTAAGATGCAACTGTTCTGCGTTCATTAGTTGATGATTATAAATAAGACCCACAGTTATGTTTGTGGTTCGTGGCGAGCTGTTTGACTGTATGAAAGAGTAGAAGAATAAAATCAAAAGTAAATAAACAAATCGCTCAATAAACAAGTAAAGCTGTGCATTAAAACATAAACAACAACATCGAATTATAACATGTGACATCGGTGGATATTTGTTTTGCTTTTATTGATCAACTTATTTATTCCTATTTCACATTATTTAAATTAATCTTTGAAATTATTATGTATAAAGTTAATTATTAAATAAATGTGATTCAAAAAGGAATAATCGCTACATTCAATGTATTTGGTGCATTTAATGGCATGTTTTCTTATTTATGTATTTATGATCTTGTCCGGTTCAGTCAGAAAACACGAGGACAGATTTTGTCCTGCCAACATTTAGCTGGTGAGTCGGGCTGCTGTCTAGTATTTGTAGGCTGAAGTGAGGTGACACCAGAACTCAGAACCACACTGAAGGAAGACATGGGGCAGCGTTTAGGTGCACTAAAGCTGTCCCATGGGTGCAGCCCGGGCTCAGTGGAGTCTGGTTCTGATTTCTGGTGTCGCTGTGCGCTGCAGGGCAGAGAGCAGCCGGGGGGATCCGGAGTCAAAGCTGCTGATTGGTGTTTTTTAATCCCAAGTCTGGCAGAAAAACATACAGGCTTCCTCCTGAGAGCAGCAGGTGAGTTCATCACGTCACCACTTACCTCTGTGTTTATTCTGAAGACTGCAGGAAGTGAAGCTGTGATGTTTGTCTGTGTCTGCAGGAGCTTCATCGCAGAGATGCAACTGTTTGTGAGGCAGCTCGGCAGAAGTAAGAGACTTTTCTTCTAAATATGTTGTGACGTCTGGAGAGTCAGCATCTGTTCACAATGTTACCTCTGCTACTAGCACAACACTTCTATCTGCCAGCCAGCTGTCAAAGGGAGAGTTGTATTATGGGTAAAGTAGGTGGCGGGATGAAAAATGTGTCTTAATAAAAAATGTTAGGTTCTACATCGAGTGTCCAAGATGAATCAGTGCAGGATGTTTTCTGTTAAAGGAACAGTTCCCAACTGAAAACAACAAAACGTGGTGTGAGGTCAGAGGTCACAGCGGTTTGTGTTCTGCTCCTCAGGGATCACAGCTCGAGAACACGGCTCCAACAAGAAGCTGGCAGCTCAGTCGTGTGCTCTGTCTCTGGTCCGACAGCTCTACCACCTGGGAGTGATCGAGGTGTATTCAGGAGTCACCAAGAAGAAGGAAGGAGAAACTGTACGTCTGCAGAGACCCACAGATTTAAGTGAACGGAGAGATGTTTGTGTTTGACTTGTGTCGTCCTGTGTTTTGTGTCTAGTTGGAGGCGTACGAGGTCAACGTGTCTCCTGACCTGCAGCAGCAGATCGCCAGTGTCGTCCAGGAGCTCGGAGTCGACATCCCCTCACCTGTGAGTCACCTGAGCCACCAAACTGATCACAGATCAGTGTGCTGAGGGTAAATCCTCTGGGACCTGGACTCTGATTTGAATGTGTTTAATCCCATCCAGCCTGCAGACCCCAGCAGCTCAGTGTCTCTGGTTCAGGGGAAGATGGCGATGTTTGAGCCGTCGCAGCGTCAGAGCGGAGCCGGCGTCGTCCCCTGGTCGCCTCCACAGGTCAACTGGAACCCCTGGACCAGCAGCAACATCGACGAGGGACCGCTGGCCTTCGTGAGTCTCTGATGTTTATTGTCAGACATTCGATATTCAGCAGTGAGTCGTTACAGCTGATTTACTTACAGACGAACGTCTCATATGAACACAGTTGATCCAGGACAGACCATACGTCACATAACGTAGTGACATCATCACGCACATTGAACACAGTGAAGCAGCAGACAGGAGCGGATGCTGCAGCTCTTATTGTTTTATCTTAATCTGTTTACAGTTTTATGTCAGCATGATCTGCAGCAGATCATCAGTAATCAGACGGTTACAAAGGGCGGATGCTGCTATTGGTTGTTCTGTTGTGATGTCACCATGTTATACTGAGTGACTGGGACCTGAATAATAATTATTATTATTATGATGGTATTGTCCCTCCTGCAGTGCACCCCGGAGCAGATCAGTGGCGACCTGCATGATGAGCTGATGTACCAGCTGGACCAAGACGAGAACCTGCAGAAGGTCAGTCTGGTTTTAGTGACCGTCTCTTCTTGTTCTTTGTTCTGAAGTCAAACTTTATCTAAAACTTGTGTTGTTCAGATCCTGTCAGAGCGTGAGCAGCTGCCCGTCAAACAGTTTGAGGAGGAAATCATGGACACAATCAACAGCAACCCTGTGGTGATCATCAGAGGAGCGACAGGCTGCGGTAAAACCACCCAGGTTCCTCAGTACATCCTGGACCGCTTCATCAAAGGAGGCAAAGCGTCTGACTGCAACATCGTCGTCACACAGGTGAAGCTTCGTCTTCATACACCTGCAGACAACAGTAACTGGACACATGGGAGCTGAACTTCAGTGTTGTTAGAAGAAATCATCAGATTCAATTCTTCATATGTTTTCTCTCCTCAGCAGTTTACAGCAGAAACTTTCCACGTGTCACATAAATAACAGGATGATTAAAAGTAGGACCTGAAGCAGAACTTCCACTGATGGCTCACTGGATCTTGGATCACTAGAGGCTCTTAAAATGAGCATTTGTATTATAAATGTAAAGAATCTAAATAAGAATGTATTTAAAACCCTCTGGGAGTCCTGTCACATCTCATTTTTATGATTCTGTAGAATCTCGCGAACTAAAAGTGTTGGCTCAGGTTTCTAAGCAGCTCAGTATTTAAAGGATTCGATGCAGCTGTGAATAAATCTCCGAGCTCAGATTTAAAGACCGGTGGTGATGTTTAATACTCCTCTGATGAAGTTATTGTGGATATTCTGCTTGTTAATGCTGTTCCACACAAACATGGTCACTCTCTTACTGTCTCCAGCCCAGAAGGATCAGCGCCGTGTCTGTGGCTGAGCGAGTCGCCTATGAGAGAGCTGAGGATCTTGGGAAATCCTGCGGCTACAGCGTCCGGTTTGAGTCCGTCCTCCCTCGACCCCACGCCAGCATCCTCTTCTGCACCGTCGGTACGTCAAAAGACTGTAACTGATTCCTGCTGGATGGAATAGTCTGCCACTGAGGTCCAGACCAGTCGGTCTGACCACGCTGACGTAGGCGACGCCGTCACTGCAGAAAGATACATAACGTTCAACTATTTTAGAATCTACAAGTTAAACTGATCACATTTTTAATCAGCACCAACAATTTTTCATCGCTGTGTCCCAAACGCTCAGTGTTACATGTGTTTCTGATTGATTTTCAGACTGAAGCAGATTATTGTTGACTTTGTTTGCGTGTCGTCCGTCAGCAGGATCTTCATGAGGAGGTTTTGTATTTCAGGTGTTTTGCTGCGAAAGCTGGAAGCAGGAATCCGAGGCATCAGTCACGTTATCGTTGATGAGATCCACGAGAGAGACATCAACGTGAGTTTACTTTATATCTACAGATATATATTTATGCAGCCGGTCGCGTCACGATTCCTTTGTCGCCTCTGTGTGTCTGTGCAGACGGACTTCCTGATGGTGGTCCTCAGAGATGTGGTCCAGACCTACCCAGAGATCCGTGTCATCCTCATGTCAGCCACCATCGACACCACCATGTTCAGAGAATACTTCTTCAACAGCCCCATCATCGAGGTGTTCGGACGCACCTTCCCTGTTCAAGGTAACTGCCAGCCCACTTCAGTGTGACGGCAGGTGATCCAGAGCATCGCTGTCTGAATAGGTCTGGGATTAAAACAAGAGCTGCAACATTTACTCGAGTAACTTGAAGAATTCGAATACAAAAAATGGTCGAAGCAAAATCTCTGCCTTGAGGCTTCGTTTAATTCCTATCACCTGCAATCATTTTTCCACACGGACTGTTATTGCGGACACACACCACTACATTCGAGTTAGCGCGATGGCGGAGAGCCAAGAAACCTTCATTAAAAGTCAGAGAATGTCCAAAGTTTGGATCATTTCACACTTAAAAAAGAAGATAACAAAGTGCAGCGTGTCTACTGCAGAGCAGAACTGGACAACAATGTCAAGAATGATTCCACATCTGAACTGAAAGCATCCAGTTGTTAACACCAGCTCACCGAGCGTCACCGACACAAGCTGACATAAACATTGATGTTAGCTAATTTAACGTAGCCTAGCATCGCTACTTAGAGCGTGTGGTATTTGTAGAGGCTGTAGCCTGATGTCGGTATGACTAGATATCATGTTAAGATGTGGAAACTAATTTTAGTTAAATTGCAAGAGAGTTAGCCTGCACCAAATAACCCCTTTACACACACACACACACACACACACACACACATCTCGTCTGTCTCTCACACACACACACACACACACACACACACACACACACTCTCATCTCGTCTGTCTCTCACACACACACACACACACACACACACACACATCTCGTCTTTCTCTCACACACACACACACACCACACACACACACACACACACACACACACACACACACACACACACACACACCTTTACTCCCGCTGTTAGGAATAGTTGGAATAAATACCTGTATGTTTTGTTTTTTTTCAGAAATAAAAGCCAATAGCTTGGTCTATTTAACAGGCCTGTCATTTTCATTGTGCATTATTTGGTATTGTTGTTTAATAATGCAAAATTATTTTTTATTAGATTACTGGATTAATCGATGGGATAATCAGTAGAATACCCGGTTCTAAAAATATTTGATAGCTGCAGCTCTAATTAAAACCTTCACACAGGATGAAGGTTTATGATGAGTGTTCTGTAATAACTGTGACTGTATCCAGAGATTCAGGGCAGCTTATGTTTGTATTTTTCACAGAGTATTTCCTGGAAGATTGTATCCAGATGACCAACTTCGTCCCTCCACCGATGGACCGCAAGAAGAAAGATAAAGACGAGGAGGGAGGAGAGGACGATGTGAGTGACCTTTCCTCTGATGTTGGAATTATTGTACCTATAAATAATGTTTCTGCTGCTCAGTGTGGCTGAAACGGACGACGAAGATGAAATGTCACAGCTGTCTACAAAAGGATGAGTGAGTGTAACACCCTCCCTCTCTGCAGACTAACTGTAATGTGATCTGTGGACCGGAGTACTCTGCGGAGACGAAGCGCTCGATGGCTCAGATCAACGAGAAGGAGACGTCGTTCGAGCTGGTGGAGGCTCTGCTCAGGTACATCGAGACGCTGCAGGTGGCCGGAGCCGTGCTCATCTTCCTGCCTGGCTGGAACCTCATCTTCTCCATGCAGAGACACCTGGAGACCAACCCACACTTTGGTACATCAGCACACACATCACAGCGCATCACATCCCATCGGATCGCATCGCATGGCATGCATCACACAGGAGGGAGAAACAACAGTAACAAGAAACAGTCTACAGTTCATCTTCGCTCTTTCTTTCAGAGTTAAGAGCTCAAGAATAAGCATGTTGACTGTTTTTCCAACAGCTTTTCCACATAATGAACTGCTTTTTGTTTTATTTTATTGATTCCCCTTGAAGACAGATGTCTGAGGGAAAGATTTCCTAACCAGGACGGATAAAAACAAAACTCTGGAGACATTCAGAGTTTTCCTCTCAGATTTTGGAATGAACTGACTTTCATCCACAGTCAAGTTCACCTTCAAAATCAGAAATGAGGTTTAATTCATGTGATGGAAATAAACTAAGATCTGAAAGTACAACAAGAATTTTGAGCATCAAGAAATCTGAAATGTGCTTCAAAATAAATGAAATCAGTAGAAATGTTGTATCAAACATGGAAACAGCATCAGGTCCGACTTTGGTTGAAGGGGTTTTTTCTTTTGTCTTTGTTTCCAGGAAGTAACCGGTACCGGATCCTGCCGCTGCACTCACAGATCCCTCGGGAGGAGCAGAGGAGGGTGTTTGAACCAGTTCCAGACAACATCACGAAGGTCTGAGATGCTGCAGGACACAAATACTTCAGACGTTGTTGTTTTTCATTTGATTAGTGAGATTCAAACCAGCAAGAAGAACATCCATTAATGTTAGATCCAGTATCGTAAAGTTGATGTCAGTGTTGGAGCCCTCACAGGAGAAGACAAAATGTCCGTCACATGTTCTCGTGGTTTTTAGTTTTCTGCCTCATGTTGGACACGAGGAGTCGAGTATGTTTGTTCCTCCTGCCACAAACCTTCTGAATAAACTCCATCCATCTCTTAGACCAGCATTCATTCAGATTTGTGTTGCATGAATCACTTGATAAGAAACAAGCTACGCCACAGAGAAGTCACTGTTCAGCTTCATGTTGTCCTGAAAGAGTTGGCAGAGCTGCAGCTCCACGGGTCGTCTGATTATTAAATATCATGTTGTTGAATCTGCAGGTGATTCTGTCGACCAACATCGCAGAGACGAGCATCACCATCAACGACGTCGTCTACGTCATCGACTCCTGCAAGTAAGTGTGTCCGAGCAGAGTGACAGGCTGAAGGTAGTCGAGTCTTCTGGTTTCATCCTACGTTTCACTTCTACATCTCAGAGTGAAATATTCCGCTGCTGCTGCGCTACATTTATCTGACAGTATTACAGTGGAGTATTAGTACTGATATACTAATATAAAGGATCTGAGTATTTAGTTAAATGTCATATCCCAGTTTAAAGATCAACCTGTTGGTGTCCTGACAGGCAGAAGGTGAAGCTCTTCACCTCCCACAACAACATGACCAACTACGCCACCGTCTGGGCCTCCAAGACCAACCTGGAGCAGAGGAAGGGTCGAGCTGGCCGAGTCCGGCCCGGGTTCTGCTTCCACCTCTGCAGCCACGCTCGATTCGAGAGGTTTGACCCGTTAATACCTTCGGACCACTCCTCAGTCAGCTGAGTGGTTTCTATCAGACTGACCACAGGTCTGTGTGTGTGTGTGTGTGTGTGTGTGTGTGTGTGTCTGTGTGTCTGTGTGTATGTGTCTGTGTGTGTGTGTGTGTGTGTGTGTGTGTGTGTGTGTGTGTGTGTGCAGGCTGGAGACTCACATGACTCCAGAGATCTTCAGGACTCCGCTGCATGAAGTCGCTCTGAGCATCAAACTGCTGAGACTCGGAGCCATCGGACACTTCCTGTCCAAGGCCATCGAGCCGCCGCCGCTGGACGCCGTCATCGAGGCCGAACACACTCTGAAAGGTGCAGCACACAGAGTTTATGAATAATACATAAATAAATTGGTATTTCTGTTTGAACTTGTTTCTGTTTGTTTACCTTTTGTATTACTTTACTTTCTCGTTTGTTTTTATATTTCATTCATCAAACGTACGAATGTTTAAAGTCTAAATAACGTCAAAGGGATTTTCTGGAAAAAAGGAAAAAAGGCTTTTGAGGAAATCAGATAAATAATCTGTATGTTTGTTTTTATGGGATGAAACACTAACGTTTCATCTTGTGGTTTGTGTTGTTGTGTTTCAGAGCTGGACGCTCTGGACTCCAACGATGAACTGACTCCTCTGGGACGGATTCTGGCCCGGCTGCCCATCGAGCCCCGGCTGGGGAAGATGATGATCATGGGCTGCATCTTCCAGTCAGTTTGTCGTCCTGCTATTCAGCATACAGATCAGCTGACCGCCTGCCTTCCATCTGACTGATTGAAACGTGTCTTCTCATGTCTCCCTCTAGTGTTGGCGATGCCATGTGCACCATCTCAGCCGCCTCCTGTTTCCCGGAGCCTTTCGTCAGCGAGGGGAAACGTCTCGGCTTCGTCCACAGAAACTTCTCCGGCAGCCGGTTCTCTGATCACGTGGCTCTGCTGTCCGTGTTCCAGGCGTGGGACGACGTCAGGTCGGTCCGAGCGCTCAGTCCGTCAGCTGTTTGAAAGTCTCTGTACTATAGCAGGTGTTGCTGTTAAAGGCAGTAATGTGTCAGTTCAGATGAAGAAGACTCGCATGTCTAACCGTTGTTGTTGTGTTCATGTCAGGATTAACGGTGAAGACGCAGAAAATAACTTCTGTGAACACAAACGTCTCAACATGTCGACTCTGAGGATGACCTGGGAGGCTAAAGTCCAGCTGAAGGAGATCCTGGTCAACTCGGGGTTTCCTGAAGGTACCTGAACGCAACACAGATAAACACTAAAGCTCAGACTGTCAGTTGTCTTCATGTCTGTTCTCCTGCGTCTCCATCAGAGTGTTTGATGACTCAGATGTTCAACACTGTCGGACCGGACAACAACCTGGACCTGGTGGTGTGTCTGCTGACCTTTGGCTTGTACCCCAACGTCTGCTACCACAAAGAGAAGAGGAAGATCCTGACCACCGAGGGGCGCAACGCTCTCATCCACAAGTCCTCTGTCAACTGCCCCTTCAGCAGCCACGACATGACCTACCCCTCCCCCTTCTTCGTCTTCAGTGAGAAGGTACCCGTCACATTTATGTTCTTATGACAAGCTCTCAAAATTCTGACATTTTCAGAAATGACCAGTGACCGTATCTCCAAGTAAACCTTGAATTCTGAATTGTAGTCTTCAGTCCTGAAAAAGTTGTTGAAAATAACTAAACTAGTCGACATTTCCTGCTGAATACTGACCAGAGCGTCGCTGACACTCGTGTCCCGAATCTCTGGAAATGTCTTGGACACGTGTTGTGTGTCACGGTTGTGTAGTTGTAACTGTGTTTGTTGTTTTGTGTCTCAGATCCGAACGAGAGCGATCTCAGCTAAAGGGATGACTCTGGTCAGTCCTCTGCAGCTGCTGCTGTTCGCCTGCAAGAAGATCAGCTCCGACGGAGACGTCGTGGAGCTCGATGATTGGTGAGAAGTCCCGCGATCAGAATCTGTTTACCTCCAGCTGACTGACATCTCAGTGATCAATAAACGGCCTGCTCAGTAAAGGTTCAGTTTACTGTCACGCAGGACCAATAAAACAGCTTTCTGTTTCATCAGTCAATCAACACACAAACAGTTTGTGTGTTGATTGACTGATGAGATCGTCCATAGTCCTGATTATTGATCGTCAGGACAGATCAACATGTGGTCTGCTCAGCGGCCCACAGGAAGTGAGTGATGACCTTTCACATTAATGCGTGCAGGATCAAACTGAAGATCCCTCACGAGGTGGCGGGTGGCATCGCGGCTCTGCGGGCCGGACTGGAGGCTCTGGTTGTGGAGGTGACCAAAGATCCAGAATACATCCGACAGATGGACCAAACCAACCAACGACTGCTCAACCTCATCAGACACGTGTCCAAACCGTCAGCAGCCGGAATCAACATGGTGGCCAGCAGCCAGAGGTACACACACACACACACACACACACACACACACACACACACACACACACACACACACACACACACACACACACAGTCAGTTCACCCAAAACAAGTCTAACTGTGACTCCTCTCTCTGCACAGGATGGGAGACGGACCTCGACCTCCAAAGATGGGACGCTTTGACGGAGGAGGTGGTGGAGGAGGAGGCTATAGAGGAGGAGGAGGAGGAGGGGGAGGTTACAGGGGAGGGGGAGGATACAGTGGTGGAGGGGGGGGTTACAGGGGAGGTGGAGGTTACAGGGGAGGGGGAGGATATGGAGGTGGAGGTGGAGGTTACAGAGGTGGAGGAGGATATGGAGGAGGAGGTGGTGGTGGTTATAGAGGAGGTGGAGGGGGATACCGAGGAGGAGGCGGAGGGAGGTGGAGGTGGGGGCTACAGAGGAGGTGGAGGGGGATACCGAGGAGGAGGAGGAGGAGGAGGTGGAGGAGGAGGGGGGTACAGAGGAGGTTATTGACGTCCTGATGACATCATTCAAACAGAAACTGTATGTTTTTAGTTTTTTAGTGAAGAACCATGTTTGTTTTCAGGCTGCTGATCAATAACCTTCAGATCAATGTTGATAATGAAGCTCCACCTGTTCTCATGTCTGCTTCAGTTCGGTGACATGTGTTTGACTGTATTGATTATTTGTATCTGCTGTTCGTGTCCCCAATAAATCTTTCATAGCTGATCAATCAGACTGATGAGTGTCGCTGAGCGTCATCAAACCAGAGACATGAAGTCAAAGCATCCGTCACCAGAGTCAGATATTAAATGTACGATTCAGAAATGATACATATGTTTACATTCATGTACAGTATCACATTATTATTATACATTATAACTAATACTTGATATAACTGATGGATCTGAACAAATGAAGGTGAATATATATTTTATATGTAGTATTACATGTTGGCTGGTGTCGGTGGCAGCAGGCGGGCAGCAGGGGGCGCCGTCCGTCCTCACAGCTCAGAAAACTGGAGAATATGATTTTAATATTAGATGTTTATAAATCTGAATGTTCGTTGAGATTAAACCGATTAATATTCTACCTCCACCTTCTGGAGAACATTATCGTATATAACGTTCTCCAGAGTACATCAGTAATTCAAGGCGCTCTGTTTTCACTCCACTACATCTGACAGCTTTAATTACTGGTTACTGTTCAGATCACCTTCCTCTCTGAGACCTCCAGGTGTGTTCAAGTCATACTGGAGTAAAAGTAAAGAAAATGGTGTTAAACATTACTGCGGTAAAAACAAAAGTCAGCCGTGTGAATAATACTTGAGTAAAAGTATCAAAGTATCTGATGTTGAATGTATTTACGTGTGACTAAAGTTTACTCCACTACATCTGACAGCTTTAGTTACTCTACAGATTACCTGCTGCATCATTCTTAAATCAATTGATTTTCTCATCAATCAGATAAAAACTGATTCATATTCAGTCTCTGACGCATTCTGACGTCATCACACTGACGGGGTTTATGTTTGACCTTTGACCTGTGAGGTCATCGTCACAGCGCCACAGTGTGAAAGTGATGATGAAGTTCTAATCAGCTGAGCTGTGTGTTAATGAAGCGACTCTTCATCATGTCTGACCTGAACATCACCTGTCTGTCAGCTGACAGCCGCTTGATTTCATCATATCCTGTGAATTATTAAACAACAAAACTCTCCCACTCAGATAATCAGATTAAATCTGACTGCAGGTTCTGAGTTCTGATCCACAAATCTGAGAATACAACAGAATCTGGATTTTGAGGAAAAAAAATCCTCTGTAAAAAAAAAATGAAATTGTGAGAAAAATCAGAATTTTGAATTAAAAGTCAGAAATCGTTAAAAAATTAAATCAAATCTAAATTCTAATAATAAATCGAGTCGGATAGTAAAGTAAATGTAAAGTAATGTAACGTGAGTAGTCGCAGTGTAAAGTACTTTACACGTTACTTTACAAATCTTTGCCTGAAGAAAAGTAACTACAGTAAAACCTGTAGTTCAGAAAGTTCCTCCAGGTTACACTTCAGTTCAGTTATTAGGTTAAAGTACTTAGTTACTGTGCAGGCCGTGCTGGGCTGCAGGCGTTAATAATCTGACTGAGTTTTAATTAAAGTCCCTCAGTGTTTCCGTGTGGAGGGTCTTTAATTAGATGTTAATCACATCTAATTAAAGACCCTGAAGATGTTAATCACAGTCCGGAGTACTGAAGTACCGAGCTGATGACACAGTAACGTAATCTGAGTGACTCCTGTCTTCTGGACCTCCGCTGGTTCCGTCAGGGTCCTCGCAGGACGTTCAGTCCAACAGAACTCCCCTCTGGACGCGGTTCTGGAGTGGGACGCGGAAGTTGCCGGATCGTCCTGTGCGCCTGGGAGCTGCGCGGCAGAGCTGCGCAGTGGCGCGCTGGGTGTAGTCAGCGGCTCCGTCTTTTCCTGCTGGAGTTGGTGCATGGCGGCGGACACAAAGAGCTGAGGCCGAGCGACCCCGACACTCTCAGGACAGGACAGCCGGGACACAAGCTGCGGACGCGGCCTGGAGCGAACACGACCCGCCGCTCGGAGACGCCCCGCATGTTCTCACCTGTCGGCTGTGGCCGTTTCCTCGGGAATCAGTCGGTAACCGGACCGTTACCGTAAACTTTGGAGAAGTTCGGGGAGAGTTTGTGTCGCAGCCGCGCACCGCTTTCTGCTCGACGCGGAGCACGGAGAGGACCGAAACAATGCAGAGAGTGATCCGGGTTCTGGTGGCCTGGAGCTGGGTCGCGGTGTGTGTCCGCGCCGCCATGGACGAGTGTTCGGACGAGCGCGGCGCGGCGCAGCGCTGCATGCCGGAGTTCGTGAACGCCGCGTTCAACGTGACGGTGGTGGCGACCAACACCTGCGGAGCCCCGCCGGAGGAGTACTGCGTGCAGACCGGCGCCACCGGGGTCACCAAGTCCTGCCACATCTGCGACGCCCAGGACCCTCGGAACCACCACAGCGCCGTGTACCTGACCGACTACAACAACCAGCAGGACACCACCTGGTGGCAGAGCCAGACCATGTTGGCGGGCATCCAGTACCCGAACTCCATCAACCTCACCCTGCACCTCGGTAAGATCCACGGAACATCCCCGTGTCTCCGCGCGACAGACCCGCCGCGCCGAGTCCCGCTTGAAAAACACACATTTTAAGGTTCTCTTGTTTCCTGATCAAAGCACCTACATACATGAACACAAACACACACTTTACATACATTTATTGAACTACTCTTCCATTCGGCACACTGTTTAAAGCGTCAAACACATTCTGTCTTTTGTAGATTAAAGTTCTATTTATCTTTTATAACTTTACAGAGCAGATTCGCCTGTAAGTCGCTTTACGGCCGCACATCTTAGCAGGCAGCGACACACAGCGCTGACTATATGTTTTTTTGAAAAGTTCATGAGGCAGAGTTCTGTTCGGTGCTGGTACTGTGTGCCGAATCAAAGACAACATCGTTTAAATCAAAGAAAATCTGTGACTGTGATTTGTGATGTAATCACGGCTGCGCGCTAGACGGGAAGCCTTAAATTGGCCAAGTTTTGTAAGGAGTTTGGCCTCACTTTCTGTTGTACGCAGAGTTGCCTAACTCTGACGCCAGCAGTGCTTTGCTGAACTTTTTCTCACATGAAAAAAAACGGCAGTGTGACGAAGTCTCTGATGTTCGATTAATCAGTTTGTCAAACTGTGAAACTTTGTGAAAAAGAAATTTCTGCTGCCAGCAGTGAAGCATGGAGGACATAGTTTCACTGTTGGGGGTGGAGAGAGTGTGTGTGATGTGTGTGTGTGTGTGTGTGTGTGTGTGTGTGTGTGTGTGTGTGTGTGTGTGTGTGTGTGTGTGTTGGGGGTTGCAGCTCAGTTCTGACCCGGCTGCAGGGTCGGGCCTCCGTCACCTTCACTCTGTGATTTCCGGTGTTTGTCTGACAAACTTCTCGGCTGTGAGCAGCTCAGCTCGTCTCCTGACAAACAGCCTGAGGTGTGAAGTTAGCAGCCTGGTGTCCCATCAGCCCCTGAACACATCAGCGGGCTGTAGACTCAGTTGTTGGGGGGACCGAGGCGTCCTGTGAGGACAGCTGGTCTCTGTGGGACTGAAGCGGGTCAGGAGTCAGTCCCAACACATCGGCCTTCACTCTGACAGTAAATAACAGAGGAGGCTGCAGACGTCTGGTTTACAGAAAACAGCGTGAAAGTTCCTCCCTGAGCTGCAGACTGCAGTGTGACAGGATGAGGAGGCGTCTGGTCCTGAGACACATGTTGGGTTTTTCAGGCTGAATCTTCCTGCATGTGGTTCTGATGTGGACGATGTCGGAGCCGTTTGGATCATCGTTTTCAAGCAAAACGACTAAACATGTTGTAATTGTAGCTCCTCAGATGTGATCACTTCCTGCTCTCCTGATTTTGGAGAATTTATTCAGCGTTGTTTGTTTTTTGTATTTAAGTCATTTCTGAAGTAAAAATATCAAAATATTATCTCGTAATGTGAAAAAACCCCAAACATGCTCTGAGGACGTCGTGTCTGCTGGTCGACACGGAGACGATACGGACGTTACAGACGATACGGACGTTACAGACGATACGGACGTTACAGACGATACGGACGTTACAGACGATACGGACGTTACAGACGATACGGATGTTACAGTTGATACAGATGTTACAGACGTTACAGACGCTCAGACGTCTGTTGTTTCATTAAATGTGACTTCATGTTAAATTCTCACTGAGCAGTTTGGTTGGTGGTGACTGAACGCTGTGTTTTATAAAGTGAATATGTTTGAGTTTCACACTGTTGATCAGATAAAACGAGGCTGCAACAATAAGTTGTCAACAGTTGAATGAATCAGTGACTGTTCTCCTTGATTGATTGATGAATTGATTGACTGATTGGTTTTTGGTGAATTCTGTGCCGTCAGCTTGTTAGATGTGACGCTCAGTAAACTGAATACGTTGACACTTTTCATAGTTTTCTGACTGAACAGCTGATGGATTGAAGGAGGAAACAATAAGAGCAGAGTTCGTGTGTTTGACAGACGGACCGACCCGACCCGTCTCCCTGCAGCCCTCCTCGCCGCTCTGTTAGCCGGCGTCTTAGTTTCCCGGAGCTCCGACTCGGCCTTTTAAAAATACCTGTCTATTTGTGCCCCCGGGCCTCCTGCAGCACTACTGTTTTTAACAGTGCTGACATTCCTGAGTGGTTCAGTCATGCTGCTGGTTGCTGAGCGGTGTCTCTGGCCTCAGGTGCTGCGCTCTGATTAGAGCTGCAGTGGGCTCAACGCCTCATTTTCAAATGGAAATGTGTTTAATTACACGCTGAGGCTTCTTTCCTCAGGCTGCGCTCACTGCCGGCTCACGGTTCTCCTCACAGTCAGAGCTCAGGCTGTGTCGCGCTGCACATCACCTCAGAGATGTGTGAGGCAGGACCGTGTGAAGCCGGTCTGATCTGATGTGATTCTCTCACACGCTCTTACTGTTAAACCCAGCTGTGTTCTGAGGCCGAAACAGGAAGTGAGCGTCTGATGGCGCCCGGCTGAGACTCCCGTGTGTCCAAGTCCACGTCTGTCACCGGTGGGAACTTGTGCTCCCCACAGGAAGTTAGAGTCCAGGACCGCCAGTGTCCAGGACCGCCAGTGTCCAGGACCGTTAGTCCAGGACCGTTAGTCCAGGACCATCCTCGTTGAGCATCACAGGTTTGAGGGTGAAGGCGTGTTCAGATGTTGTGACGAACGACAGGAAACGATCCTGCGACTGTTTGTTGAAGGTTCAAGAGCTCGTTGAGTTTCGTGGTTTCGTGGAGAGTTTGTTTCTTGCTGGTTCTCGTTTCTGTTTACAACATTCAAAATATTTAGTCTCTGGTGCCCAAATGATTTTAAGCAGAGATCCTCAGAGGTCAGAGCGCTGACGGGAGGTCTCACTGTGACAAACTGTGTGATGATCCAAGTGTTTAAGTCGTCTCCTGATGTTCAGTTCGTCTTCTACGAGACTTTCAAACATTCGCAGACGAACATGAAAATGGTTAAAGTATAAACTCCTCTGTTGAAGCACAAATATCAGTCAGGACATTTTCAATATCTGCTTTTAAAGGAGCAGTTCACTCAAACTTTAACCTCAGTCCTCCTCTCACATCACAACCTGATCTCAGACCAGATTTACGCCTTTATTAACATGAAGTCTTCATGTAGCTGCTGAGCTAACCGTGTTAGCATCAGGTAGTTCTGCTGAGCTAACAGTGTTAGCGTCAGGTAGTTCTGCTGAGCTAACAGTGTTAGCATCAGGTAGTTCTGCTGACCTAACCGTGTTAGCATCAGGTAGTTCTGCTGAGCTAACAGTGTTAGCATCAGGTAGTTCTGCTGACCTAACCGTGTTAGCATCAGGTAGTTCTGCTGAGCTAACAGTGTTAGCGTCAGGTAGTTCTGCTGAGCTAACAGCGTTAGCATCAGGTAGTTCTGCTGAGCTAACAGTGTTAGCATCAAGTAGTTCTGACAGAACGTTCCATGTGAAGGTTCTGGACAGTTTGATGACGCTCGGTGCTGCAGGAACATCTCAGCAGAGGTTTGAGACTCGCCCCACGTCGTCTCGTCCGTGCTGAGCTGGAAGTCGAGGTTCAGATTGAGGCTGTGATGCCGGCAGACTTAATCTCAGGAAGCGTGAAGTGTTGTGGAGCTCAGGTCGGCTCGTCTTACTGTGTGTTTGGACTCTTTGATGCGGCAGGAAGGCGACGTGTCCCGACTCGACTCTGCGGCTCAGACTGCACGGTCGAGTCCGACATGAAAGACAGAGAAAGAAGAGACGTGCAGACGGACGGAGACGGGCCTCCTTCATTCATCAGCAACACAGCTGAGACTCAGGAGGAACCGAGCAGACCAGTTCAAAGACACTGATAAGAAAGAATGATGAACACGAGTTAATGAAGAACCTTCTCATGAATCAATAACTATCAGTCAGTATCAGAAAGGATGAATGAACGACTGTCAGTTCACTTTCAGCCTGTTTGTATTAATTAGAGGCTCTGCTGATAATGTGAGAACGTTTTGAGACGAGCCGCTGAAGAGTCACGTGAAAACAGCTGGACTCATCTGAGGAGGAGGAGGAGGAGGGGGAGGAAGAGGAGGGGGAGGAGGTGCTGTTAGTCGCTTCAGTACCTGAGAGGCTTTGTGTGTGATCATAGAGGAGAACCGTTGCTTCAGGTTCAGTTCTTCAGGACAGAAACAAGCTGAAAACTCAGAAACTACAGCTGAGTCCAAACTGTCAGAACTTCATTTAAAAACCTGGTACAGATCCAGAACCGGTCTGAAACAAGGCGACAGGTCCAGACTGACGGAGTCCAGAGTGGTTCTGAGGTGAAGTCGTGTTAAAGGGACTCCGTCTGTCATCAGGCCGGAGCCGCGTCCAGCTGTGCAGCTCATAATCTGCTCAGCCCAGTTTCCCACGCTGAGCTCATTCCTCAGACACACAACAATGAGTCCGGACCAGATGACTCCACCCAACACACACACACACACACACACGCACACGCACACGCGCACGCACACACACACACACACACACAGATTGGTATAATTTGCAACAGCTGTCCACTCCAGAGGAAAAAGAAGTGCACTTGTTCTTTTATGGCTTGTTGAAGATGAGGAGCTCTCAGCTGGTTTTCCCACACTGCACTGCTGCTGCTGCTGCTGCTGCTGCTGCTGCTGCAGGACGGACCAGCGTCTTCCTGTCAGACTCGATGCCTGTTCGTCTGTTAGTCTGCACGTCTGTCGCTTCACAGCCAGCAGACGTGCCGCAGGTCGACTCCTGCAGGAGAGTCGGTTGGCGTCAGCGTTTAAGATAAAAAATCAAATCAAAGTTAGCTTTTAGTTTGAACATCAAGCGTGTTTCTGTATGAATACAAAGACAGAAAGAATACTTTGCAGTCAACACAGTTAGCTAAGCGTTAGCCTGCAGCTAGCTTAGCATTAGCCTGAAGACGATCAGCTGACTGGTACCAGAGGAAACTCAAATAGTGTCAGTTTATTGTCTATATCAGAGATCCTTTATTGACGTGTTTCGTGAGGAGGGCTCACTCTGGACAGGTTACAGGAACTGAATATTATTTGAATGTGTCAGTCTGAACTGATCCACCTGTGAGACTCTGACAGCAGCCGAGCCATCTGCTGAAACAGAACCATGAGTTTGGAGAATCATGACCCGTCTGCTTCGTCCTGAGCACAGTTTACATTCTCAGCTCTGTTTGGCACCGTGGTCCATTTTGATGCAAATGTCTTTAAGTGTCTTAATGAGCCTCCTGACCTGTGAGTCACTGCTGTCGCTTCAGCCGCCGACAACTTCCTGCCTCTGACAGGTTACCATAGCAACAGGAGTGATGCGTACCACCGGTGGCGCCAGAGAAGAAGAAAAGTGGTTCCCTGAATGTGAAGACGATTTGGACTCAGACTGGGGTCAGCTTTAGTTTGAGTTTAGGGATTTGAACCTTCACGTCTTTGGTTGGAGTCCAACAGGACCTCTGTTGTGTGTCCGTCACATCTCCTCTGTCTGAAGCTCAGGCTCAGAATAAAGATGGATGTATTCAAGCTGTTTGAACAAAGCAGCTGTCGGGGTGGATCGTTGCAGCTCTGGTCCGTTTTCACAATGTAAAGTTCTGGTGCAGCTGAAGTCTGTGTGACGGACGCTGTCGGAGCGTCCAAGAGGTTTTAGGCTTTATGACTTGGTGATGTGGTTTAATCCTCTCTGGGTGGAGGTGTGGTGGGTGACAGGTGGAGGAGCTGCTCTCACAAACAGTCTGAGGTTCTGTTTCCTCTCTGAACAGTCCGGTTGAACTCGAGGCCTCCAGGGGACTTTTATTGTTTCCCTGACTGACACTCGAGGGGCCCCGAGGCCTCGTCAGACAAGAGCTGAAGAATTTTAAGAGTTGAGTTTGACAAAAAGCTGAAGAGGAGAGTGAAACAGCTCCTGAAGTGATCCCTCCTGACGACGGAGCGCCAGTCACATTCATGCTTTATCAGCTCGGTTAAATAATGTCCATAAAATTTACAGTCAAGACGCCATTCACTGCAGAGATGGTGTTTGTTGGTGTAGTGTGTGTGATGTATAGTGTCACAGCAGTATATAATTCTGTGTGTTCTGTAAACAAAGATTTCTGATGGAGGGTCGACTGGTCGGCAGAACCTCTGCAGGTCAAGGTGACTTTTTTTTCTTCAGTCGGATCAGAAACGGCAGAAACGACAGTGAGTCTGTGGGACACGTTTCTGTAGGACACGTTTCTGTGGGACATGTTTCTGTAGGACATGTTTCTGTGGGACATGTTTCTGTGGGATGCGTTTCTGTAGGACATGTTTCTGTGGGACACGTTTCTGTAGGACATGTTTCTGTAGGACATGTTTCTGTGGGACATGTTTCTGTGGGATACGTTTCTGTAGGAAACATTTCTATAGGACTTGTTTCTGTGGGACTTGTTTCTGCGGGACACGTTTCTGTGGGACACGTTTCTGTAGGAAACATTTCTGTGGGACTTGTTTCTGTGGGACTTGTTTCTGTGGGACTTGTTTCTGTGGGACACGTTTCTGTGGGACATGTTTCTGTAGGATGCGTTTCTGTGGGACATGTTTCTGTGGGACACGTTTCTGTAGGACATGTTTTTGTGGGACACGTTTCTGTAGGACATGTTTCTGTAGGACATGTTTCTGTAGGACATGTTTCTGTGGGACTTGTTTCTGTGGGACTTGTTTCTGTGGGACATGTTTCTGTGGGACATGTTTCTGTGGGACATGTTTCTGTGGGATGCGTTTCTGTAGGACATGTTTCTGTGGGACACGTTTCTGTAGGACATGTTTCTGTGGGACATGTTTCTGTGGGATACGTTTCTGTAGGAAACATTTCTGTGGGACTTGTTTCTGTAGGACATGTTTCTGTGGGATACGTTTCTGTAGGACATGTTTCTGTAGGACATGTTTCTGTGGGACACATTCTGTAGGACACGTTTCTGTGGGACACGTTTCTGTGGGACGCGTTTCTGTGGGACACGTTTCTGTGGGACACGTTTCTGTGGGACACATTTCTGTGGGACACGTTTCTGTAGGAAACGTTTCTGTAGAACACGTTTCTGTGGGACGCGTTTCTGTGGGACATGTTTCTGTGGGACACATTTCTGTAGGACTTGTTTCTATGGGACTTGTTTCTGTGGGACTTGTTTCTGTGGGACATGTTTCTGTAGGACATGTTTCTGTGGGACATGTTTCTGTAGGACATGTTTCTGTGGGAACGTTTCTGTAGGACATGTTTCTGTAGAACATGTTTCTGTGGGACATGTTTCTGTAGGAAACATTTCTGTAGAACACGTTTCTGTGGGAAACATTTCTGTAGGACATGTTTCTGTAGGACATGTTTCTGTGGGACACGTTTCTGTGGGACACGTTTCTGTAGGAAACATTTCTGTAGAACACGTTTCTGTGGGACACGTTTCTGTGGGACACGTTTCTGTAGGAAAAGTGACGCCTCTAATCAAAGCAGCGGTCCAGAGCTCAGAGAGTCTTCTTCGGTCAGAAGGGACGAAGACGAGCAGCTGTCGTCACCTGTAAGAATCTGAACCAGACGTTCTGTTGGTCAATGACGATTTCTAGATTTTGTATCTGGGACCCGACAGGTGACTGCAGGTGACACGATGCTCCACCTTTGACCTTTTTTATGTTACTAAATCTGATAAAAACGGGCTGCAGATGGTTCCTGACATCTGAAACCGTCGTGGTCACGTGACCTCTTTGATGGCTCACCGGAGCTCTGGTGTCATTATGTCAGAATGCTCAGGTGTGCTGAGGTTTCCCGCCTCAGATGGTGTCCAGGTGCTGACGGCTCTGTGTTTACCCTCCTGCCGTCCTCCTCGTCCTGCTGGTGTTTGAGCTGCCGCTCCATGTTTGTTCTCGTCTCGCTTCACTTTGAAGAACAAACTCCACATTCTTGTCACCGTGTGCTAATTAAAAGGCCCGCGGTGCGTTCAGGGTCACTGCTGCCCCGTCACTCGCTGACACTGGGACTCCATGACAACACAAGTCCTGTCCTGTCCCCACGACGCAGCTGCCATTTTGTCTTTTGAGAAAGTTCTGAAAGAGACGGTGTTACTGTCGAGGCGGCTGGTTTATTACCGTGTATCTCCGAGTGTTTCTTTGGGTCAGCAGGACGCCGGGGGAGGAGAGACGACTGGGTTTGACTTCTCTGCGTGAACTGTTCCTTTAGATGCGTGGAAGCTGTTCTGGTCTGAAGTTTAGCTGAGTCAGATTCAAAGCTCATGTAAAGGAGTCAGACTTCAGCGGTGGCTTCAGGTCGTGTCAGTCGGCTGAAAACTTTGTATTGTGTCTTTTTTTAAACTGTAAACTGTCGACGTCTGATCACAGCGCGTCTCTAACTCGATGATGATTGCTGGATGTTCGCCTGCGTTGGTCCGGTTTGCTGTCAGGTGACGTGTGAACGACTCAGTGATCAGCTGAGTGGAAACTCTGCTGTGTTTGTTCGTCTCCTTTCTCTCTCAGTTTCCATGAAGCGTGTCGTCCATCATGTGGCAGGTTGTCATTAAATCGACATCTGGATCAAACCCTCTCTGTGATGAAGTCACAGGAAGTTGTAACTGTAATTACACCTGTGCCTCCACACACAGGTGAACGCTTTCCCACCGAGCTGATGGAGGTTTACAGAAGCTGTGTGTTGTTCTGCTGCAGGCAGACATTCAGTCTGACACTCTGAGGGTTTTATATGAGTTGAGTCAGAGCTCAGTGCCGCCTGCAGTTATTACTTATAACGATATAAATACATTAATGTCAGCGGACCAGGCAGGATATAAAAACACGTGATGAATGTGGAGGTCTGTTTCTGACACTCAGCTGATCCAGAGTCTGTTTTTAGATTCAGACCAGGATCAGTTTAACACTTAGTGCACCTCATCTCTAAACACAGAGACTGTGATCAGCTGGTGATTGACAGGCTTTTATATTTATTGATTAAAGTTGGAGCCAACAGGTTAAACTGCCAGCTGGTGCTTTCAAGGACAGTCCGACACTCGAGGTTTGACACCAGACAGCTGCACTTTTTATTTCATCAGGTTTGTTTTGAAACTTCAGCCCGGCGGTGCGTTCAGGGCCCTGTGAAGATCCAAAGTAAAACCTGCAGCCTGATCCCAACCCTCCAGGTCTGCGCGCTGCTCAGTCGGTCTGCAGCGCGGCGCTGGTCCTCACAGAACCCCTCTCACTCCAACAAAGTGAAGCTGAGGGAACGTCAGACGTTCAGATTAACTTCAGCCTCCGCAGCTGTGAAGTGACAATATTTCCATACATCTATCTGAAATAACACGTAGAATGTTCCTTTAACCCGTCCTTTACATTCTGATCGGGTCTGTCTCTTCAGATTAAACATGTGAACGGGTCGAGTCATGGCGGCTCAGACTAAACAGCTTGATACAATCTGCTGCTTCACGTCAACATGGAGGCGTCCTGTGAGGAGGCGCTGTGTTATCAGCCGCTCCGTCTCTGACAGGACAGGAAGCACCCGGAGACGCCAACACACTTTTATACACTCACGTACTGCGGTAGGAGAGACTGATGGAGACGCATCAGCTGTGGAGGTTGACGAGCTCTTTACTGGAGAGGCTGAAGCTGCTGGTTCTGATGTTTGTTAGCGGTGGACCTACGCCACCTCTTCTTCTTCTTCTTCTGTGTATTACAACCTCGTGTGATGTTCTCCGCCATCTTCTCTTCAGCCTGACTTGTTGTTCTGAAGGTTTTTGGTTTCTAAATTATTTTTTGGAGCATTTAAAGTTTGCTCAGATTCTTACGGAGAGTTGGACCCAGCTGCGGTCGGTTCTGAACATGTGATGTATTACCGATGAAGCAGTCTGCGTCGGGTCTGTTGAAGGACCTGCTGCTTCTTGTTTCACTCTGTGCAGGCAGCTCGGTGCGTTCAAGGACCCTCCAACATCCTGAGAGTTTTGAGTGTTGGCCGTTGAAATAACCAAATTCACATGACCCAGTTTACAAAGACATTCCTGTTCCAGAACCCCTCAGACAGTCACACCGGGTCAGCAGCAGAGGGTCCAGTCTGGTGGAGGTCCTCAGACTGCTGCGTTCAAGAGCTGCAGTTACTCGTTAGTGTTGATGAAGAGAAGAGCGGCTACACATCTTTGTTTTCTGGAGATGGAACGAGAGAATGTTGTCGACAGGAAGTGAGCACAAAGAGACCCGACAAATGTCCCACGTTGACGTTGTGGGTCGTTGGCGGAGCTGTTAACACGTTGAAAACAGTTGGTGAATGATTAATTGAATCGTTCGTCATGACAACGCGAGTTCGACGCTCTCTACGGCTGGCTTTCTGAAAACGTGTTGTTGCAGCATGGACTCTGGTGCGTTCACTCACGCAGTCATAACTTCTGACAGAGCTGACTGCAGACCTTTGACCTCTGACCTTTGACCCGACTGTAAACTGACAGAATGAAGCACTTCCTGTCCTGTGGGAAGACTCGCTCGCCGTGGGACTCGAGCTGGACGGACTGCAGCGCTGGGGGGGCTTCAGGGTCCTGGTCCTGCTGAGACACTGTGATCTGCTCAGGAAGTGATTCAAGGCCCCGGGGACAGCAGAGACGGGGGTTTTCTATTATTATAGACGTGTGGAGTCTGTGAACCAGCAGAGATGCATTACAGGGACAAGCAGATGCATGCAGGGTAATTTTAGCCCTGCTCCCTGAGAGGAGGAGGAGGAGGGTAAACAGTTAATTGCGGTGAGGGCTGCAGACGTGAGGACTGATCCATGTGACGTCAGGTGTTTGTTCTCCACCACAGTGTGAGGACGGTGCAGCTGACGGAGCTGCTGGTCGTTCAGAGGCGACGAGGTTCAGTGTGGCTAAAAATGTTCCAACACGTTTGAAATGTTACAGATTCAACACTTAAACTGGGTGAACGCTTTGCTTTTAGCCACGCCCCCGATCTGTGATGTCACTGGAGGGGGTTTAACCTGGAAGCTGATGGAAAACCCCTGCTGTGACATCACAGGTGGGTGTGGCCAGAAGCTACAGCTGCTACTGATCGTCCAGTATTTAACGAAGCCCTCGCGGTGACACTGTGACGATATGTATTGTTGTTGTGACACGGCCGAAGTGTTCGCTGCTTATGTTTCTGATTTTAAATTCAAACACTTTACCTTCTGTCACGTCTGACCAGAAACAATATTCACACACTGAAGAACGTCTGGAGTCAGATGGATACTTCCTGAAATAACTGAAAACTTCAGGGACTCATTTTCAGGCTGAACTCACTGAACGATGTGACCGAGCTGCCGTCACGCTTCACAAACTGTGACGTGTTTTCATCCAGCATGAAACATAAAACTGGACGAGTTTTAAAGCAAGTTTGGTATCATGTGAATATTTTCCTCCTCTAAACTAAATATTTTTGTGTCGTGGACCAAACGAGACATTTGATTCCACCAAACAACTAAATGATTACTCAAAGAAATGCTAATAATAATAATGATAATGATAATTATAATAATAATAATGATGATAATGCAGATCTGGTCCGAGCAGCTGTCTGAACATCTGGCCGTCGCAGGTCGACTGCAGCTCTGCTCCTCACGGTGGCGTTTGGTGGCGTTTGTTTGGTGGCGTTTGGTGGCGTTTGTTTGGTGGCGTTTGTTTGGTGGCGTTTGTTTGGTGGCGTTTGGTGGCGTTTGTTTGGTGGCGTTTGTTTGGTGGCGTCCCTGCTGTGAACCTGCTGCTGAAACGCAGCCGGAGGTGATTTTCAGGCCTTCGGTGTGAAACGGGAGACGATCCAACAGCAAACACTGAGACGTTTACAGAAACAGAGCTCCGAGCTGAGCTTCATTATTCTCTGTTTATTAAACAGAATTAATTACGTGTGAACTCAGACTTTTGATTTGGTTCAGCTTGAGTCTTTGATCGCCTGCTCTGGTTTGGAAGCCTCGCTCAGAGACGTCTGCACCGCCGGCAGCAGCCTTTTGTTCAGATGCAGCAGATAGCTGAACGTCCTCGGGCGCTTCATTGTTCCTGTTGTTGATGTCTGACATCTGCAGACGATCCACTCATGTGGGTTTTTTTTCATCTGTAGAATAGCTGAAGCAGATTTCCACATGTTGTCTTTTCTGCTTTGTGGTTTTTGGGAGGACATGATGTTCCTGATTACCGTCATTTAATCCAAAGACTCTGTTATGAAGCTCTGTGTTTCCAGAGGCAGGACGACCTTCAGACTCAAACAAAGTATTTATCATACTGCAGGAAATGATTCAAAACTCCCTTTGAAAGTCACTCAGTTTTACGTTGCATTGCTGGCATCAAACTGAACTAAATGAAACACTGATGACAGCTCGGCTCTGCTGTTTCAAACTGAATCCACGAAGCTTCGACTGTTTCAGCAAACTTCCTTCAAACGTCTCAGAAACGTTCACCTGACTTTATATCATCAGGAGGAGGAGAGGATGAGTGAACTGTTCCTTTAATCAGCCCACAGAGAAGCAGTTTCATTAAAGGTGAAGTCGGTCTTCATGTCTTTGGTCTGGGAGTGTTTGCGGTGCAGCCACAGTTTTGAAACGTTTCCTCACACTCAGGACTGTGTCAGCAGCTGTGGGGCCTTTGTGAGGTTTGGTGGAGGAGGTGGAGGAGGTGGAGGAGGAGGTGGGGGTGGAGGTCCTGCTGGGTGTCTTTGTCTGTGATAATGAGGGCTGTGATCGTTTGTTCCTGACGTCCCGTTGTGGTGACACCTCTGGGCGGAGCGTCTTCTTCTTTGGTGGTCTCTGCTGTTAAACCTTCACCAAACACACTGCTGTGGAAGGGCGAGCAGAGCCGGGGCTGATGGGAAATCTGCTGCAGGGTTCTTTTAAGGTGGACGGCTGGAGTCTGTAAAGTCTGCTTGTTGATTTCGCCTCATTTACAGCAAAACTTACAGTTCAACTAGTGACTGAAAGAGTGAAATCACAGAAGAGAACATGTTGGAATAAAAACTCTGATGTACGAGATAATAAAGATCAGTTTGTTCCATCCTGAAGGAGATTTAATGAGAGAAGAACTGATGACAAGGCAGCTGCTCCGCCTCCACTGCCTTCCTGTCTGCACACACACACACACACACACACACACACACACACACACACACACACACACACACACACACACACACACACACATTAATTGAATTGGAAATCCCCTCACCACACACACACACACACAGTACTTAGTCTAGTTTCAGTCATTATTTCTGAACTAAACTTGTAATATTTGCTGTTTGTCTTTATTATTTCTGACCGTACATGGAGAGTTTTGTTGTTTTGGACTGAAGACGTTACTTTGGCATCTTAGTGAGAGGGCAGCAGGTAAATGGGTCCTAACAGTGATGAAGACGAGCATCGTCACAGACTAAGAGTCTGAGTTTATAAAATCGTCCACTGAACAGCACAACAGCACCAGACTCCCTAAACAAATGTGTCAGTTTAGTGAGTTGTTGAGTTGGAGACACTTTATAAACTCTGTGAAACTCTGTCTCTGACTCATTCTGCATTATTTGGACCTTCTTGTTAATTCAGCAAATGTTCTACATGAACTTCTTTCAGTCTTTGAGTAGAAACATGGAGTCTGTTTGTCTCAGTGATGGACTGTTGGTTTGATCTCAGGTGTTCAGGTGTGACTGAAGCGTTCAGGTCAGCAGGTTCTTCACTGAAACTTTCTGTAGACTCGTTATCACCTGAAGCTCTTATCCACTCAGACCTGGAGCCGTCACACACACACACACACACACACACACACACACACACACACACACACACTCTCCAGATTTTCACCTCCAGCCTGCCTCTTTAATCTCCTCTCGTCCAATGAGAGCGCCCGGCCGGCGGCGGCTGTGTTTATCAAACAGAAGAAGAGATTAAGGTGATATCAGCGGCATCCTGCAGACTCTACTGAGCGCGCTCACACCGGGCCTTCAGCTCTAATTCCTCTCTGTTTGTTATTGTTGAATTCCAGCTGCGAGTCGGACTAATGGTCCCGTTTGTGTGGACGGCCCGGCTCACTCAGGTGTGTGTGCAGGCTGAAAGTTTCCTCCCGATAACAGAGAGCCCGATAGCCACAGGGCTGTTCCTGTGTGGAAAACAAACACACCTCAGGGTCTGTGTACATTCCTCTATAGGAGCAGTTACACATTAACACACACACTAATGTATAACAGCTGCTCCTCCTCGCTGACCCGGTTCACACACGACTGGACAGAACCAGGGAGGCACACACACATTTTTGTGTGTGTGTGTGTGTGTGTGTGTGTGTGTGTGTGTGTGTGTGTGTGTGTGTGTGTGTGTGTGTGTGTGTGTGTGTGTGTGTGTGTGTGTGTGTGTGTGTGTGTGTGTGTGTGTGTGTGTGTGTGTGTGTGTGTGTGTGTGTGTGTTACCTACACCTGGCCCGGTCCCCAGGTAGTTCAGGAGTTCCTCAAACTTGACAATAACATGTAACTGGACTCTGAACAGAAGTTTACCAGCAGTCTAACACAGAGGAGCTGAGTGTGACGGGCCGCGGGCCAGAACCTCACACCTGCTGTGTTCTCCGGTTACAGTGAAGCTTTTACGTTTTCCTCAGCCGATAAGAGAACTGACACTTCTACGTGTTTAAAGTGTTTCCCAACAGACCCGGTGCTCCTACAGCTCTGGTTCTGTCACATGATCAGTTATCAGGATGTTGTTCAACATGTGACGATGATACTGATCCTCAGTCTGTTTCCAGTCTGTATGTTCTTCACACGTGCTCCATGTGACCCCGACCTCTGTCCACGGTTCTGGTGGATTCTGTTGGAGGTCTGTGGGTTGACAGCGGGCTGCAGTCACAGCAGTGAGCCAGTCTTTAAAAAGTCCTGAAAAGTCTTGTTCTGCCGGTGACCTCTGACAGGTCCAGGATCAGAGGAGTCTCAGCACTAAACTGTTTCATGTTGTGGACTTTTGACTCTGCTGCATTCCTCACATTCCTCCCTCTCCTCCCTCTCCTCCCCCATCAACAGTTTTTATCTCTCTGAGGCTTCAGCTTGCTGACCTCTGACCCGGCAGCACCTGCAGAGAGACCAGATCTGGTTCACTGTGCTGCTCTGAACCTGACTCTGAGTCTGTACGTTGGTTTATGATGATTATAGAAGTTAACCATCAAGCGACTGTTCTGCTTCAAACAAGCCAGTTTGTGTGACTTGTGTCTGAACGTCGCGCATGAAATCACTGAGACTAACACACACAATGTTTGTTTGTTTTTACACAAAGAATTAAATAAATTATATTTAATATGCCGAATTAACAAGAAGGTCCAAATAATGCAGAATGAGTCAGAGACAGAGTTTCACAGAGTTTATAAAGTGTCTCCAACTCAACAACTCACTAAACTGACACATTTGTTAAGGGAGTCTGGTGATATTGTGTTTCTTCTTTCATAAATGGAGTGTAAATGGTGAAATCAGTGTAAACAGTGTGTTCAAACAGCTGATCAATGATGGCAGGTAAGACTTTAGCACTTTAGACACAGAAGCAGACAGGCTGGTACAGACATGCTGCCACAAACTGACACTTTTTACAAGGAGACAAACAACTGCAGCTGAAAGATTTAATGCTGAATTTACAACAAGGACACAATGAGTTACAATCTGTCAGAGACACAGTTTCACTACGTTAGAAAGTTTGTTTTAGCTCAACAACTCTTAAAATCACCACATTTGTTAATGGAGTCTGGTGATGCTGTGTTCCTGGTTCACTGGTTGGTTCAGCCCTCGGCGGTCCACATGTGCGGTGAGGAGGCCTCGGGCTGAAGCCGGTTCGCTGCCGTCAGGGTTTAAATGTTTGTCTTGGTGTGTTTTCATTGTTCGGGCTGAGGTCAAAGTTCGTGGTTGTAACTTCAGTCTGAACTCATTTCCTCTTCCAACCACAGACTGATCTCACCTTTGTTCTATTTGTTTGATGTTTTTGATTCTGGACTCTTGATCCCACATGTTAAAAACTTAAAAGATGTTTGTTTATCAGTAGAAACCTGACGTGTTTTGTTTACCTTGATAGAAGGCACCAGACTCCCTTTGAAAATCTGTCAGTTCTTTGTTGCATCACTCGCAGAAAACATCATTTATTAAAAACTGACAGCTACTAATTCCTGATTTTTCAGCTTGAAATTTAAGTTTCAGTTTTTTAAAGAACTCAGTTCAGTCTGAGAGTTTTAGAACTTTGATTTTTCAAATGATTTTGTTTAAACTACATGAAGAAAACGTCTTTGTTGTTTTGAAGCAGTTTCTGAACTCAGCTGTGTGTTGAGTCAGAATAATCTGCTCCGTGCAGCTCAGGACTCGCTCAGAATAATCAGATTACTGACGAGCCTGTAAACACAGCGGTGACCTTTGACCCCGGCGCTGCTCGGTACCTGCTGCTCCTCGCTGAGCGTCGTCTCTCTGCAGACGATGCTGCAGATGGAGGACGAGCCGCTCTCATGCCCACACGTCCAAAAGTCAAAGCGGCCATTGTTCGTTCCTCCGGAGAAGAATGTGATGAGGTCATGGGAGGAAATTTAATTGGACCGTGCTTCGAGACCTTCATCCCCTGTCCCCCCCCTCCTCCACAACAACTGTAAACCCCATCCTCCCCTCCTCCCCTCCTCCCCTCCTCCTCCCGTCCTCCCCCTCCTCCCCATCCTCCCCTCCTCCCCTCCCCCCCTCCTCTCCCCCATCTTCCCCTCCTCCCCTCCTCCCCGTCCCCCCATCCTCCCCTCCCGACCCTCAGGCCGACCCGAGGCTTCGCTCCACCGGCAGAAGACGATTCACAGGAACATAAAGAAGCTCTGTGGCTCCAGCAGAGTCACACTGAAACTGAAACAGGACATATGCAGAGGGCTGACTGACCCCGCCAAAATAAAATTCAAAATGACACAACTTAAGATGCATGTAGATATTAATTAATTAATTAATTAATTAATTAATTAAATTAATTATAAAATGTGACATCATGTAACATTTCTGTTTTAATTTGCATCTGTGTTTATTTACCTTTGTGTTAATTCTTCGTTTGTTTTAATACGTATTTATTTCATTCATTTATTTAGTATTAAATTCACAGTGACTTCCTGTTAATGTCCTGAAGTCTGGAGTGAAACGAGGAGTGTTGTTGAAGGACAGCAGAGCTCGTTACGTCCTTCAGGAGTGTGTTTGTGGTGTCTTCCTCCCACATCCTGATCCGTCCTCCTCAAGGACGTCGTCCTCGTTAAGCTCTGGTGGAGGACGAACATCTGTGTCTCTGACGAGGGTCAGATCCTCTTCAGTCTGACTCTGCTGATGGAGGAGGACGTTTGTTAGTCTGAACAGAGAGGACGAGGTTAAAGTTCACTGACGGAGGATCAAATGCGATCCTGGCTCAGATAATCAGCTGCAGTTCTCTCTGCTCTCTTATCAAACTCTCCTGCTGCTGATTGGATGAACGTCTGGTCTGCCGAGGTTTCGTCCTCCGACACGTCTCGACGCGTCGCTGTAACGCTGCTGCAGGTCTGATGACAGAACGGACTGCAGGAAACCAGAGCGAGGACGACGGCGACGAGCCGAGACAAGACGAGACAAGCCGAGACAAGATGAGACAAGACGAGACAGACAGGACGACCGACCTCCGTCTGCTGCAGCTCCTCAGCTTCCTCTTTGATTTCCAGAAAACAAAGATCTCATTCTGACGGACTGGATTTCACTCACACTTCTGACGTGTGATGTTGGACCCAGAGAGATGATTGTTGTGATTATATTCAAACTAAATCCGTCTTTTTAAACAATTACAGCGGAAACAAGAAATATCTTGGTCAGTTAATAGCGTAACCAGAAAGTTAAAGCTGAATCGTTGAATGCTTTTTGCTTCAGTCCTGAACTGCTGTGGCTCCTCAGACCGAGCTAACGTGCTAACAGAAGCTACATTTAGCAGCAGTTAGTGATCACCTCAGCAACGAATCTCCTCGGTACTGTAACTGTCCTGCCTCACTCTCGGAGGCCGTGCACAGCTGCAGTCTGGAGGTGTTCGCTGAGAAGCTACTGGCTAGCAGCAGTTAGCGGTTACTATAGCAACAAGTAAATCCATCTGGCCAGAGTGGAGGCGGAGCGGCAGGCGGACATCAGGGAACATGTTCTCACCCAAACCCCTAATAAAGAAAGACTTGGCTGCTCTGACGCGTTCTTCTTCTTCTTCTTCTTCTTCTTCTTCTTCTTCTACAAACATGGCAGCGAGTCTTTACTGGACAAAACATGTGGCCACGCCCCCGAGTGCAGGATGACTCATCAACATCTATCATTGTTTCCTGAGAATCACAGTCTCTGAAATACCTTCTGAGAATATCTGACTGTGAAATGTTGGAGTTTTATCTAAATTATTGTAATTTTACGTCATTTTAGTTTAGTTCATTTTTTTGACCTTTTGTTCCGAAGTTCTGAGGTTCTGAGGCTCAATAACCAGCCTGTTGTTGGTTCTGTCTGATGTGGTTGGAGATGTAGAGGAACATTAGAACACATTAAACATCATCTCCAGTCAAAGTGAGTTTGTCCTCCAGGAGACGCTGACGAGGAGTCTCTTCTCCTCTCTGGTCAGAGGTCAGAGGTCGCGGTTTGTTGCTCAAGGACACTTCAGCAGAGTCTGAAAGAAAATCCTCCTCTGCTCTCAGTTGTCTTGTCTTCCATATCTGGGCAGGAAAAAACTCCCAGCAGCCCTCTCTCTCTCTCTCTCTCTCTCTCTCTCTCTCTCTCTCTCTCCCTCTCTCTCTCCCTCTCTCTCTCTCTCTCTCTCTCTCTCCTCTCTCTCTCTCTCTCCCTCTCTCTCTCCCTCTCTCTCTCTGACGTGAACAGCTTGTGTTGCTCGCTCGCCCTCTTCTCTCGTCCGTGGACTCTTTCTTTCTGTCTTTCTGTCCGGCGTCACTCTGCTCAGCGGAAACACATTCCAGCCGGTTCATTCCAGCCGTCACTGTGTTGCCCCCCCTCCCCCATCGCCCCCCGTAGCTCCCCCTCCCCCGTCACTCCCCATACAGTCTTGGAGAGAGCAGCTCCTTCCCCTCGGCGGCTGGAGGCAGTTCGTGTCGGGGCCTGACTGCGGCCCCTGAGGAGTCTCCCGGGGTCAGCGCCCCACAATAGGCGGGTTAGCTCTGCTTAAAGCAAAACCAGCTAATTGACGACGTCGGCGTTTGTTTCTCAGCAGAGAGGTTCTGTTCAGGAGGGTCTTAACGGCAGCTTAAATCTGCTGCAAGAAAGAAAGAGAGGCCCTGTAGTGTTTGAGTCTGTGGTTTAAAGGTCGAGTTCACAGTTTTTTAACCCACATTTTATTATACTGCTGTTTCCTGTTTAGAACCAGAGGAGGAGGAAACCTCAGCAGGATGTTCAGTGTTCATACTGGTTCAAAGATGACTTACCTACGGAAGCCCTGAGGGCCAAGAGAGGACATTTTTATCTGTGTCTGATCTAAATGAATCCTCTGTTCTGTGTTTACGACCTGAGAACTGATGGTCCCAAAAACAAATCTGTGGAAATGTAAAATACTATCAACAGTTGAAAGAATGTTTTATGGCTGGGAAAAAAAGTTTTTTTAGATTACATTTTTTTTGCTGAAACAAATAATTTTCTCCTGAATGTTTTCACAGATGATAAAGATCATTAAGGCAAAACTTTGTTCCTCAGGTGATTAACACAGGAGAGTAAACCTGGATTCACTCGTCCTCAGGGCCTCCGTACTTACACATCTATATATTGTATTTTTAATATATATTTTTAACATTAACTAAAGGAGTCCTCCTCTCAACAGGTCCTCTGTGGACTTAGTTTACCCCGAGCTTTGTGTTTCAGGCGCCTGGTCACAAATATGTGACCTGCATGTTCTCAGTTTATATATAATATGTGTGTTCTGTAGCTATCATGTGTTTCTGTGCAGTTACTGCCAGACGATATCTGTGTTTGTTTCTTGTTTGCTAACTGAGTTTCTGTGTCTGGAGGTTAAACTGACTCTGTCGTGTCCTGTTGGGCTTTTCTTCCCTGATTTCTCCTTCAAAACTATTCTGTGTGCTTTTATTTTGGGAAAACAATTGAAAGCATGTCATCCTGTCCCGTCAACTTCCTGTCTGTGGAGCGGAGTTTGGTCCTGGTGTCTAAAAGCATGAATAATGTCACCACAGGAGAGTCTGAGCTGCAGAGACGGACGCTTCTTTAAATGATGCCATATTTGAATGGAGTCTGGTTGAGAGCGGTGACTCCGTCTTGTGTCCTGCTGAGAGTCTGAATGTTTTCCGTGGAGCTGCTGCAGAGTCAGCGGCTCGCCTGTTTCCCTGCAGCGAGCCGGGGCGGTTTGTTGTGCCGTCACACGGGTCAGAACATTAACGTACAGCCGACTCTTTGTTTGGGCTCTCCACTGTAAAATTCTTGCTCTCATCAATACGGTGATTGTTCTGGAGGAGCCGACAGAATTCCTCCAGCGCCGGGCTGCAGTCACACAGACGGGCTCAGCATCATCAACACTTACGGCTCGTCACTTCATATTGATCACTGATCAGCATTTAATCAATATAATCAGTCTGCTAGTCGTTGAACATCCTGAGCTCTAATTGGACGGTCGTCTGCTGTTCATGTGTTGGTTTCACACTTTGTAAAGTTCTGTTCTGTTTTGGATCTGATGTTGATGATCGGTGTTTGCAACAGTGCTGCGAGTATTGATTACTTATTGACTTACAGGACCATTGTGGGCGGGGCCTTCAGTTTCATGTACATAATAGAAATGTTTTTTATTTAAGGTGGAAATATCAAATAGATCCATCTGACCTGACATTCACTCAACCTGTTGCACCAAAGTCCATTCAGAAAGTCACAAAGTCTGATGAAGAGGCAGAGATGGTTCCTGTGACAGCGTCCTCTGTCCTCCAGCTGTCTCTTATTCACAGCATCATCACTTCCTCCTCGTCTCCTCGTCCAATCAGAGCGTCCCAGCAGCCACCTGTGTTCAGGGCTGAGTCCTGTTTGTCCCCTCGCTGCTGTTTGCCTTCTGATTGCTGCGCCAACAGATGCTTTTGTCCAGTTTGTGAGGATGTGGAGGCGTTTCTTTTTGTAAAGATGACACATGAGTGTGTTCCTGCCGGCTGGCGTCCGTCCCCAGCGCTCCGACGCCTCTTTATGAAACACTTGACGGCTCTTTGATCTGAAGCCAGAGGAAAGTCTTCACAGGAAAAGCTGCTTCAGATCGCAGATGTTCAGGATCACATTGGAATAAAACTCCAGACTTCACTTCACAGAAATAACATCAAAGATTTCTGTGTCTAAAACACCTCGACCTTTGTTCTACGTGTTGACTTGTGTTCTTACATGAATCCACAACATAACGTTTCATCTGGTCGTCGTCGCTGTAACTTCAGCCGAGAGTCAGAGAGGCGAAACATAACAAGAAGAAAACTTAGAAACTCCTCGTCACAGAGATTCATCAGCAGTGGAGACAACAACTCCCATGATCCCACGCTCCTCCCGTCCTCTGACAGAACAATTCTGATGTCGCAAAGAAAAGCACCATCATATCAAGATGGTTACCAACCTCTATAAATCATTTTTAGTGCTAATAATATTTACATTTTTGTATTTGCATCTTTCGCTGCTTCTGCAGCCATGTTGCCCAACAGCCAGTTCATGGCCCGATACTGTCAGATATCAGTGACGCAGTTTCATCAAGTCTGAAAACATCAGCAGTTTAAAATGTTACAGCTTCTTATTAACCTTGACCCAACACACACACACACACACACACACACACACACACACACACACACACACACACACACACACACACACACACACACACACACACACACTGGGAGGAGGATGTCGTGTGTTTGCAGTTGCTTCATTGTTTCCTGTAATAAACTGCAGTCTTTTGTGAGCGGCCCATCAGCTGCTTCACCTTTATTTGCCGTCGGCACAGAGGGGCCCCGGGGGGGCCGGGGGGGCCGGGGCCCCTGTCAGCACACTGTTTACAGAGCGGATTCTTTGGCTGAGCAAACAGCCGTACCCCCCGCCGCCCGGCTCAAACATGGCGGCGTTCCTTCACACGCTGACGGACGACTCCTGGATGGTGCAGTCGTCTGCTCGCTGGCCTGCTCAGACTCGCCAAAAATGTGCCGAGCAGCAGCGACGAGAGTGTCAGGAGTTAAAGGAGCAGTCCGCTTCACATTCCTGCTCCTCAGGTCTGAACTCAGCAGTTCTTAGAGAGCGTCCGTCTGTCCCGGCCGCCTGTTTCCTGGGAAATCAGCTCTCAGAAACTGGCTGCAGAGATGTTTAATTAACTTCAAGTTGTTTATGTTCACCTTCTCATGCAGAGCGACTCGCTTGTGGACAAAACACTGATCGCCATTTTACACTGTTCTGACATTTTACAGACCAAACAACTTATTGATTACGTGAGAATTAACCTTCATGTCTTTGCTCTGCAGGTAAGGCCTTCGACATCACCTATGTGAGGCTCAAGTTCCACACCAGCCGTCCCGAGAGCTTCGCCATCTACAAGCGGACCAGGGAGGGCGGCCCCTGGGTGCCGTACCAGTACTACAGCGGCTCCTGCGAGAAGACGTATCAGAAGGCGAGCCACGGCTTCATCCGCACCGGAGAGGACGAGCAGCAGGCGCTCTGCACGGACGACTTCAGCGACATCTCGCCGCTCACCGGAGGAAACGTGGCCTTCTCCACGCTGGAGGGTCGACCCAGCGCCTACAACTTTGACAACAGCCCCGTCCTCCAGGTAAACAGGAAGTGGTGCTGCTGGTTCCTGTTTCTGTGAGCAAGAATGTAAAACTACTGAAATATAAAAACAGTGTTGAGTTCTGGAGCTCAACAGGAAGTGATGTCACTGCTGATTGTGTTCAGAGCCATGATTTTAATTTTATGTAAAAAAGAAAAAATCTAAATCTTGTTTATTTAAATCCAAAGCAGACTCAGTGATTCTCCCGGTAAAATAACACTTCAGAGATGTCACAGCTAGCTTAGCATTAGCCTGCAGCTAGCTTAGCATTAGCCTGCAGACTCGCCTCCTGTTCGATGAAGACGATCAGCTGACTGGTACCAGAGGAAACTCGGACAGCGTCGGCCATGTTGGTTTATTTTCTCTGTCAGAGATCTTTTATTGATCTGTTTGTGAAGAGGGTTCACTCTGGACAGATTAGAGGAACTGACCTTTCTAAGATGAAGCGGTGTGACTGAAGCTGGACGTGTCATCCTGAATCATGTTTCAGTCTCCTGCCTGTTGAATAATGGAAGTGCTGGCTGGTTCTGTCTCTGTGACTAACATGATTAGTGTGAGCAGCAGTGGAGAACGCTCTCTGTTCTATCTTTAGGACCAGTTAAACCGTCCTCGTCCACATCACAAGACTTATGTTCTCCTCCTGATCAGTGTGTCGCTCGGCTCACTTGTTCACTGCTCCATTTCACCAGCCTTCAAGTATTTACATCATACTTCATCTCACAGAGCTCGTTGTACAGCTGAGAGACGCCATGTTGGTGTCTGCAGGTTCCCCGAGGTCAGTGTTGTAAATATTAGACCTTAAATGTCATCAAAAGAAACAGTTCACACAAAACTAAAAACCCAGTCCTCCTCTCCTCCTCCTGAGGATATAAAGTCCTCCTCTCCTCCTCCTGATGATATAAAGTCCTCCTCTCCTCCTGATGATATAAAGTCCTCCTCTCCTCCTGATGATATAAAGTCCTCCTCTCCTCCTCCTGATGATATAAAGTCCTCCTCTCCTCCTGATGATATAAAGTCCTCCTCTCCTCCTCCTGATGATGTAAAGTCCTCCTCTCCTCCTCCTGATGATATAAAGTCCTCCTCTCCTCCTCCTGATGATATAAAGTCCTCCTCTCCTCTTGATGATGATATAAAGTCCTCCTCTCCTCCTCCTGATGATATAAAGTCCTCCTCTCCTCCTCCTGATGATATAAAGTCCTCCTCTCCTCCTCCTGATGATATAAAGTCCTCCTCTCCTCCTGATGATATAAAGTCCTCCTCTCCTCCTCCTGATGATGTAAAGTCCTCCTCTCCTCCTCCTGATGATATAAAGTCCTCCTCTCCTCCTGATGATATAAAGTCCTCCTCTCCTCCTCCTGATGATATAAAGTCCTCCTCTCCTCCTCCTGATGATATAAAGTCCTCCTCTCCTCCTCCTGATGATATAAAGTCCTCCTCTCCTCCTCCTGATGATATGAAGTCCTCCTCTCCTCCTCCTGATGATATAAAGTCCTCCTCTCCTCCTCCTGATGATATAAAGTCCTCCTGATGATATAAAGTCCTCCTCTCCTCCTCCTGATGATATAAAGTTCTCCTCTCCTCCTCCTGATGATCTAAAGTCCTCCTCTCCTCCTCCTGATGATATAAAGTCCTCCTCTCCTCCTCCTGATGATATAAAGTCCTCCTCTCCTCCTCCTGATGATCTAAAGTCCTCCTCTCTTGATTTAAAACAGAGAAACAACCACAGAAACATCAGATGTCTCCATCAGCTCGTCTGCTGTGATCACAGTCTGCAGCAGAGAACACATCACTAACTGATCTCAGGCCAGATTTAACCTTTATTAAGACGAGCTGTGTGGAGATATTTGTTTTATCTCCAGGAGGAGATGATGACTCATAACTCAAATCTTAAAACAAGACGCTCCTTTTATGAGCAGAACCAAAGAGATCCAGTGATCCAGTTGTACTTGCTGTGCACTGTCTCACACGGGGCACCATTATGTTTTGCATCACATGAGGTGATCTAATGTAAGTTGGATCATATTATATTTATATAATATAATTGATAATTATCCCTGATAATCATTAATTAATTAACACATTTAACCTAAAGCTCCCTTTTAACGATGTGTACAACATAATCGTGCCTCGTGTGATGCAGACACGACACACTGCAAACAGGAAGTGCTAACAGATAACTGGGCAAAGTTTTATTGGCATTTTGGAGTTTGTCCGATGTCTTTTTGGCTGTTTGCACATTTTAAAACAAGTCCAGCTCCTTCAGCTGTGACGGAGAACGCTGCTCCTTTAAACTGAGTCTCCTCTGATGAAGCAGCTTCCTGTTCCCTCGTTAGCTGCTGCAGCTCGTTAAGAAGCTCTGAGCTCATCAGTCCTTATCGTCCTCCTCTTCTTCTTCTTCTTCTTTCCTCGTGACTCTTTTGAGGAACGCGCCGCTGTGATGGTCGTTTTTTTCCCAGCAGTCCGTTCTGCCAAGTGTTGCAACATGTTGCTAGGCGACGCCCCCGGATTTCCCACTGCAGCGCAGTTTGGCTCGACCGAGCTGCAGCTGGAAGACCTCTTCTCTTCTTCTCCTCCTTTTTCTACATGTCTTCCCTTCCTCCTCCTCCTCTCTCCTCCTCCCCTCAGCATGTTTGTGTTTCCATGTTTCTTCACTCTGTGGTTCAGCTCGTTGCTCAATAGCTGGAAGCAGAAACTCTGATTTCATTCTTCTCTCTGGTTTTTAAATGTGCAGAGAAACTATCTTTGTTATCCCTGACTAATGATTCCAGAGATGGAGGGACTGATCCTCTCCTGAGTTTTCGACAATAACAAATATAAACTTGAGAATGTGGAGTAGAGGAGAAAGAAGAGGTGGAGGAGGAGGAACAAACAAGCAGCAGAATGTATTTTAGTGTTTCTCAGAGTTCAGACTGAGCGACTGCTCGGCTCTCGAGTCTGATCGTCTTCATGAACCAGACGTTTTGAACTGCAGCGTTCAGTTTCAGCCTCTGATATCTCATGACACACATGTGTCGACTGTATGTGCTCGAATATGAAACCAAATGCCAGAAACTCTTTTTATAATCCAGCAGACCGGATCCAGAGGATCAGATCTGACGGCTCTCTGACGGGTCGGCTCATCCCGGCTGTCCTCAGCTCATTGTGATGTCACTCATGTTGTGATCAGACTCACATAAACCTTCTTTTATATTCAGTCACATGTGTTGACGTGAAGGTTCTTCCTGTTGAGCCTGTTCTTCTTTGGGTCAGGACATTTTGAATGTGTGATTTCCAGGACATGGCTGGTGAACGTCGGCTCCGAGCAGCGCTGACGACTCTCTGTGGTTCTGTCAGCCGTGGCTCGTTCTGCTCCTCCACGTAAATGAACAGATTTGTTCTTCTGCTCGGTGTAAATGAACAGATTTGTTCTTCTGCTCGGTGTAAATGAACAGATTTAGCTCTGCAGCTCAGCTCTAAACTTCCTTATTTGACTCGTCGGCATGAAGCTATTTATACCGAAGCTGAGACTGTTTCAGAGGCGTCAGACGGCTGTTTGTCGCTCGCTGACATTCCTGCCGTCTGTCATCTCTGAGCGCCGAGTAGGAAATAACCACCAGCTGGGACAGTCCACCTTAACGGCCTGGGACAGTCCACCTTAACAGCCTGGGACAGTCCACCTTAACAGCCTGAGACAGTCCACCTTAACAGCCTGGGACAGTCCACCTTAACGGCCTGGGACAGTCCACCTTAACAGCCTGAGACAGTCCACCTTAACAGCCTGGGACAGTCCACGTTAACAGCCTGGGACAGTCCACCTTAACAGCCTGGGACAGTCCACCTTTACAGCCCGGGACAGTCCACCTTAACAGCCTGGGACAGTCCACCTTTAACAGCCTGGGACAGTCCACCTTAACAGCCTGGGACAGTCCACCTTTACAGCCTGGGACAGTCCACCTTTAACAGCCTGGGACAGTCCACCTTAACAGCCTGGGACAGTCCACCTTAACAGCCTGGGACAGTCCACCTTAACGGCCTGGGACAGTCCACCTTAACAGCCTGGGACAGTCCACCTTAACAGCCTGGGACAGTCCACCTTAACAGCCTGGGACAGTCCACCTTAACAGCCTGTTGGGCTGCAGACCAGCCATCACTCAGTTTTATTCTGGCGCTGTGGTTTCCAACCTTTTTGACTTGTGACCCCTTAAAATACAGCAGCCGCTGTGTGACAAGTGTCAGATGTCTGAGAGCTGAGGTCACATCTGAACCGGTCCGATTGTGTCGTTTATATTCAATATCTGAGGCGTCAGAATGGAAACTATTCAACAAAGACAAGATTAGAGACAAGTTCTGCTTCATAAATGATTAAAATTATTCAGGCTGATTATTTAACAGATAATCACCAATATGATTGTGCAGCAGAACTTCAGAACTGCAGAATCTTTCCGATCAGAAAACGGTCCTGATCCATTTAAACCACTTTAAACTTTAAACCATTTATTTACTTACTTATTTCACACATTTCCATAAATACGCCTGATGTTTTTATATCAGATCTCTGAGAAATTAAATGTCATAAACGGCCACAATGTCAAAGAAGAGAGAACAAACATTTCTCTTCATCTGGATCAGCACCAGAAGTTACTGGGTCTATTCTGGGCCCAGACTCGTCTTCCATGGTGGAGTTTGGTGGAAACATGTTCTGTAGTTTTTGTGTAATCCTGCTGACAAACCAGGACCTGGTAACTTGTTTGGACCAGATCAAACTCAACGAGCTGAAGAGTCAGAACCGGTCTCACCGTACGGCCCGTGTCCAGCTGCTCTGCTGCAGTCGCTCATCAGACTGAGCAGATGTACAAACACGTCCCCTGAATAAACAGTGTTATTTTCAGGTTAGCAACTGAGCTAACGTTCCTGTGAGGCAGCAGACGATGAGAGCAGCTGTGACCCGGCAGAGACTCTGCTGGGTCTCTTTATAGTAGGACCAGGTTCTGATCCTGTAATCTGGGATGTAACTAGTTACTGTGATAGTTGGATACATGTAATGTCTCAGTATTGTCCCTGAGTATCTGTCACCACAGACGGACAGTATCCGTCCTGCAGTTTGTTCCCAGGCACCGGCTCAGTGTTTGTGATTCCCGGAGGAGTTTCTAACGTCAGACAGAACATGTGTGAGCCGGGCCTCTCCACGCTGGCACCGAGCTGCACATGATTGATGGCAAACAAATGTTCTGTACAGTCAGAACGGTGTTGACTCAGCCGAGAACCTGCCCGAGCTTCCTGGAGCTGACGGTGTGAGGAGCTGCAGCTGCCGGACCAACGGGTTTATTCTCTATGAATCATGAGGGCAGGGATTCGGGCGTTACCGACCAGAACACTGCTGATAACGGACCAGCTGACAGAGCAGCTGCAGAGAAACTGATCAACAATGACACTGAACATCTGCCAGAAACTGAACGTCCATCTGAGGCTGGCAACAGACTCACTGCAGGAACACGCTGACTGAACGGGTCAACAAGAATCTGAGTCTCTTCCTGCGTCCATGAGGGTCGGCCTGACACTCCGCCCAGGAATGAACGACCCCACAGGCAGCCTGCACATGAAGGAACACTCGCCCCCGCAGAAACCTCCAGGCCGAGCGTCAGTTCAGTGCATCAACAGTAGTCAGCTGCAGCGGTTCATCATCTGATCAGGACGCCTCCTGGAGGCCTCGGGAGGCTTTTCAAGCTCGTGGAACTGCGAGGAGGAGACCCCGGACGAGCTGTGGAGGACACTGGAGGGATTATTGTCCCATCTGGCCTGGGAACGCCTCCCGATCCCCCAGGAACAGCTGGAGGATGTGACTGAGGAGAGAAACTGTGGCCTGCTGCCACGACACCTCGAGGAGAGCAGAGAATACATTCAGTCACTGAACATGTTCCTCTGAGTGCCTCAACCAGCAACACAACAGCACCAGACTCCACTCACAAATGTAGTGATTTTAGTTGTTGTCATTATTTGTTCCTTCTTGTAAATTCAGCAAATGTTCTACATGAACTTCTTTCTGTCTTTGAGTACAAACAGTCTGTGTGTCTCAGTGATGGACGGGTCAGTCATGTTCATGTCGGGTCTGAACTGACGTACTGAGAGCTGATCACTGATGGACTCTCTCAGGATAGATGTTGATATCAGGTGTGACGGAGTGTTCTCTGACAGGTGAACTTCCTGTCTCGGACTCTGGGTGAAGCGGTTCACAGTGGAGTCACAGCTCGCAGCAGCTGCTGGTTGGATCAGAAATCTGTTCCACATTCTCAGCAGTTAGACGAGGATTTAACACGAGTGTGTAAAGTCACAGGAGGCAGCAGCTCTCCTGAGTAGGTGGATAAATGTACAGTTGGTTCCACCTGAGTGTCTGTTTCCTCTCTGCACATCTTTTCTTTCAGTATTTCATCACTTTGAGAATTTGCAGTGTCACTAACAGAATGTTCTGTTGAGCTCTATAAACACATTTAGAGTCTGACAGGAGGCCAATCAGCTGTCAGCAGATATTTGAACAGTTTCCTCTTGAGGTCTGAAGTGGAAACACTGTAGTTTGCTGGCAGCGGCCGTGTTCAGATCACATGTGGATCCACATTTATACAAGTGTTCCCACTTTCCTGTGAGCGGCCGCGGGCCGGGCCGGGCCAGGCCGGGCCGGGCCGGGCTGTGGTTTCCCTGCAGTGCTGGTTGGAGCTGTGTTTGTCTTCAAACAGCTGCCCTCTCTGCTCCACACAAAACTTCGGCTCGCTGATAAGCTTCCTGCTGATAGTGAACAAAGCTATCGCTGGCCTTCACTCTGAGTTTCCCATGAGTCTTTCTCTCAGGAGGGACGTTGAGTAACTTTCTTTATCCTCCGTGATGAGACAACAGACTGAGCAGGTGTCCTTCAGTAACTCTCTCCATCTGCTCTCGTATCAAAATGCCAAGAAGATAAATTCCATTTGACTCTTAATGTCATAGAGAGGATGTTCGTGGCGTTGCGTCACTGTTTCTGTTTCCCACAGACTGAAACCACTTCACTGTTTTCAGAGCGATGATCCAACTTCTGTACGATTCGAGGAACTTTAATATCTGCAGACCGTCTGACATGACATCTGGGTTTTATGAATGGAGCGGCTGTGAGGACGGCAGCGCCGGCCCGGTCCAACACTCTGGTTCTAAGTGAAGCAGCTCAACCGTCCTGTAAGGATGAGTTGTGATGACCTCTGACCTCTTCGTGTAGCGCCGTCAGCATGTTAATGTGTGCTACACTGATCCGCCATAACTTCACCACAATGTGTTGATAGAAACTTTGAAGGAAAACCAAGTTCATCTTAACTTTATTTATTGTGTGTTTTGTCTGTTTCTGGTCAAATGAATGTGTTATATGAGCGTCTGGAGGACGAGGATCACATGATGGTGTAGCAGCCAGATGCTAGCTCGCTAACAGCTCAATGTTACTGCAGCCTTTTCCTCTCTGTGGCGTGGCCATGGGCGAGCAGTGTTCAGGCTCATTATCACCTCCTGCTGTATAAAACAGAACGATTTAAGAGCTGCTGGATTATTTACACAATATAATTATATGTCATAATATTAACACAGTGTTTATGTTTCAGTTTTCTTACTCTCACAGTTTCTGTCTGATGATCCAGAGACTGAGGAAGCTCTGCTGCCCGTCTGCAGAGTTTGTCTCTTTACTGATGTCCTGATGTCTCTAACAGCGTCCATGTTGTGTCTCCTGCAGGACTGGGTGACGGCCACCGACATCAGAGTGACGCTGAACAGACTCAACACGTTTGGAGACGAAGTTTTTAACGACCCCAAGGTCCTCAAGTCCTACTACTACGCCATCTCTGACTTCGCTGTGGGAGGAAGGTAAAGAGCCAAGAAAGATTTAATCTAATCTAATTTAATTCTGCAGCTCTGTGTGGAGGTTCAGAGTGTGATGCATCGGACCACACTGCTCTGATTACAAACCGCGTCTGCAGAAGTGAAAGATTTTCTTGTTTACTTCTGAGTGAGAACAAGTTCCAGCAGCAGTCTGAGGTTCATGAACCTGCTCACACAAAGACGTCTCTCCTGAATGACTGAGTGTGGTCCAGTGGTTTTCTGGTCCTGGTCTCGATGTGTCACTGTGTGGTCTGCTTCCATGTGGCCTGAACAGGAATCCACATAAGAACTGGTCGTCCTGCACGTCTGGGAAAAAAGGTTTCGACAGGCATTACAAGAGTGTTCAACAGGCTGCTGCTGCACAGTCTCTGCAGCCATAATCTGTTTGAAATGTGGAGCAGATTTCCATTACACTGCCAGCATTCCTGGCATTCCTGGCCGGCAGGGCTGGATTACAGGGAAACCGGAATGGGGCGGACCGACCGCCGTGACGGGCGGAAGAAAAGGGAAGAGTCCTGAGCCGGAGCACCTGTCAGATCTTCAGAGTCTAACCTTTATTTATCCAAGGAGGGTCTTTACCTCCGTCAGCTCCACCCTGATGTACCTGAACTTGTTCCCCTGAGCAGGACGACCAGCTCACGTGTCTTCACAGAGCAGCTCGCTGCTGCAGCATCGGACCAGATTCATCTGGACTACTCAGCAACACTTTAAACTTCCAGCTGCGACTGACGTTAAACTCCTGGTTGAGTCGTCACACAGCGTCCTGAACAGCCAACAGTCCTCAGAGCAAACTGCATGTTCTGCCCTCTGGAGGTCTTCATGTTGGTGGCTGCGTGTTAGTTTGTGAATAAATGTAGAAAGGAAGAAGAAGACGAGTTGTTCTTCCAGTCTGATCATGCAGGTTCTGCTTCAGACAATCTCATCCAACGATCGTACAAAGATTAAAATCCTGAATGTGACTCATGAACCACAAAAACCGTCTTAAACAAACGTCATAGTCTTCAGTATCTAAAGCATGAATAATACCTGTTCATGCTTAAATACCTTGTTTATGAATCTGCACAGCTGCACAAAGTGTCAGATGTTCCCTTTCTTTTAATCTTTAATCTTTTAATCCTGCCTGAAAGTAGTTTATAAAATAAAGCTCTTCTATAACTGGAGACAATAACTCATGTCAGTAATTTGGATGTTACAGTCCAGCTTGTTGGAGCTCTTTGCAGCGGTTGGTGTCGACAGCCTCTTTAATGCCTCAGTCTTCCTTCCTTGCCGTCAGTTTTTCCACGTCTCTCTGCCAAGAAACACCTGAGACAATAACCAGAGGTGGCTGCTGAGCAAGTCCTGTCCTGTAGAGAGAGGGGCTCCTCACCCCGAGGACTCTAACAAACCTCCCTCAGAGACTCAGAACAGAAAAACCTCTTGAGAACCAAAACCTGTATCGACTCCGTCCACTGGTGTCATTTTAAAAGTCAATATGATATAAATCTGAAGCATTTTAAAACAATGTAGAGAGATTTGTGTCACAGTTTCAATCAGTCGTCTTCATCTGTAGTTGCTCGCACAGAGACCTGGAGGTTATACAGCCTGTGAAAAATGGATATTGTTGAGTGTTGTGTTCTCCAGGTGTAACAGGTGTGTGTGTCTGTTCCGTCAGGTGTAAGTGTAACGGCCACGCCAGTGAGTGTGTGAAGGACAACCGACAACAGCTGGTGTGTAACTGCAAACACAACACGGAGGGCGACGACTGCAACGTCTGCAAAGCGTTCTACAACGACCGGCCGTGGAGGAGAGCGACCGCCGACAACCCCAACGAGTGTCTGCGTAAGTCTGCTGCAGCTGTCACTGCTTTACTGCAGCTACGACTGCTTTACTGCAGCTACGACTGCTTTACTGCATCTGTAACTGCTTTACTGCAGCTACAACCGCTTTACTGCAGCGACTGCTTTACTGCAGCTACGACTGCTTTACTGCTGCTACGACCGCTTTACTGCAGCGACGACCGCTTTACTGCGGCTACGACTGCTTTACTGCAGCGACGACTGCTTTACTGCAGCGACGACTGCTTTACTGCAGCGACGACTGCTTTACTGCAGCGACGACTGCTTTACTGCAGCTACGACCGCTTTACTGCAGCGACGACTGCTTTACTGCTGCTACGACCGCTTTACTGCAGCGACTGCTTTACTGCAGCTACGACCGCTTTACTGCATCTGTAACTGCTTTACTGCAGCGACGACTGCTTTACTGCAGCTACGACTGCTTTACTGCATCTGTAACTGCTTTACTGTACCTGTAACTGCTTTACTGCAGCTACGACCGCTTTACTGCAGCGACGACTGCTTTACTGCAGCTACGACTGTTTTACTACATCTGTAACTGCTTTACGGCAGCTACAACCGCTTTACTGCAGCTACGACTGCTTTACTGCAGCTACGACTGCTTTACTGCATCTGTAACTGCTTTACGGCAGCTACGACCGCTTTACTGCAGCTACGATTGCTTTACTACATCTGTAACTGCTTTACGGCAGCTACGACTGCTTTACTGCTGCTACGACTGTTTTACTACATCTATAACTGCTTTACGGCAGCTACGACTGCTTTACTGCATCTATGACTGCTTTACTGCAGCTACGACTGCTTTACTACATCTGTAACTGCTTTACTGCAGCTACGACTGCTTTACTACATCTGTAGCTGCTTTACTGCAGCTACAACCGCTTTACTGCAGCTACGACTGCTTTTCTGCAGCTACGACTGCTTTACTACAGCTACGACTGCTTTACTACATCTATTAAACTCCCGCTGCTCTCAGTACAGTGATAGCTTCTTCTGCTGCTGTTACTAATGACTAATAAAAAAGACCAGATGAGCGTGTCACAGTTTCCTCCACAGTAACTGATCCCAGATCCGTCCGGACGTGGAAACCATAACATTAATCATGAGGGTCTCTGGGGATTGTGGGAGCTGTAGTTCCTACATCACAGTGCAGATGCATGACTAACTGTTGAGGGAACACGAGTGTTGTTCTTCTCCCACAGTCGAGCTAATCCGTCCTGCAGCGCTCGCATCAGCACAGGAAGCTGGAGGAGGCTGATAGTATGGAAACTAACTCTCAGTTACATGACGACGTCCAGCTGAGCCGTCACCTCGTCTCACCCTGTTTCTAGCTGTTCACTGAACCACCGGGCCCACTGAACCACCGGGCCCACTGAATCACCGGGCCCACTGAACCACCGGGCCCACTGAATCACCGGGCCCAGTGAACCAGCCCAGTGAACCAGCCCAGTGAACTGTACTCAATGACTCAAAATCAATTCTTCATCAGTAACACTGTGATTGTAAATCTGTGTCTCTCTCTCAGCCTGCAACTGTTACGGGAAGAGTTCTGAGTGTTACTTCGACGCCGAGCTGTACCGGGCCACGGGTCACGGAGGTCACTGCAGAAACTGCGCCGACAACACCGACGGGCCAAACTGTGAGCGCTGCCTCGACAACTACCACAGAGACCAGAGCGGCAGCCGCTGCCTGCCCTGCGGCTGCAACAGCGTCGGTGAGAAGTGATCCGATTCAGAAGTCTGTTGAGTTTATTAACTGGTTCTGACTGTTTACTTAATACAAGAACCCAAAGTGCCTCAGTTTGTCAGTCTGCTGTTAAAGTGGTGAAACACTCAGCAGAATCAACAGTCAGTAAACAGTCAGTGCAGTCAGAGTGAACTTTGTGGTTCTGGTGGTATTTTACTGAACGCAGCAACAAACCGCAGCTTAATGTGAACCAGCTGTTGTCCCAGTGACACCGGTTCTGTTCTGGAACGGTTTGTTAATGGGAGCTGATTGTTTGCACATGGTTAAAGGTTAACGTGTGTGTGTGTGTGTGTGTGTGTGTGTGTGTGTGTGTGTGTGTGTGTGTGTGTGTGTGTGTGTGTGTGTGTGTGTGTGTGTGTGCGCGTGTGTTCTCAGGCTCGGAGTCTCCTCAGTGTGACAACAGAGGAGTGTGTGCGTGTAAACCAGGTGTGACCGGAGAGAAGTGCGACCGCTGCCAGCCGGGGTTCCACAGTCTGACGGAGGCCGGCTGCAGGTAAGCTCCGCCTCCAGCTGCTCCACAATGCTCTGAAACATGGATGTAGTTTGGTGGAGCTGTGTGACAGGAAGCTCTCAGAGCCTGCTGGATTATGTTCCCGTCCAGATCCAGTTTAAAGGAGCAGTGCAACACTTGGTTTGAATCTTCCACATGCTCCCCAGGATCAGACGCTTCATCTGTTTCCTCGTTTGGATCGAGGGACTAGAAGCAGCAGAATGACAGACAGTGTTGGCAGCTGTAGTTTATTAGACTGATGTTGATTCCTTCTGACTTCTCCAGAATAATAAACAGACAGAAAACATCTCATCATCAGAACGACTGATTTACAGTTCAGTGTTGAGACAGAGACACGGCTGCACTCTGAGCGCCCTCTGCTGGTGTCACACTGAAAACACCATCAGCTGCTGCGTCTCACCCTCCTCTCCCACTTCAGACATCATCATCATCATCTTCATCATGTTTATCTTCATCATCATGTTCATCAAACACTTCCTGTCTCTCTCTCTGTCAGGCCGTGTTCTTGCTCGCCCTCTGGCAGCACTCAGGAGTGTGACGTCAACACCGGACAGTGTCGCTGCAAAGACAACGTGGAGGGCTTCAGCTGCGACAGGTGACACACACACACACACACACACACACACACACACACACACACACACACACAGTTTGTTATTTTATAGAAAATGTCACATGGACATTAAAGGAACGGTTCAGGTTGTGATGTGTTCTCTGCTGCAGACTGTGATCACAGCAGACGAGCTGATGGAGACATCTGATGTTTTAAATCAAGTCTCAGCTGCTTCAGTTGTTCAGCAGAATGCTGCAGCTCTGTTTGACTGTGAAGCTCCAGAACTGTTCTGTTCTTTGGGTGAACTGTTCCTTTAAAGCTCGTAGCTGACATGACGTTTATATTATATTTAAGATTTACGACATGAGCGGTGAATCGAACAGAGCACAGACTCGACCTGTGTGTTAGCTGCTGTCGTCTGGTCTCCATCTGGCTCTCACACACACACACACACACACACACACACACACACACACACACACACACACACACACACACACACACACACACACAGCCAGCAGCTTCATTTACCTGTCAGCAGGTTTTAATGAGCCCTCTGATGTTCAGTATAATGGTGCTTTCTATACGTAGAGACGAGCAGCCGTCACATCAGTCCGTCGACCTCTGATTTATTTTTATCAAAGTGTTGTTACATGATTTTGCAAAATCATGAATGCGTTGACCGTCTGAAAGTGACGAGTGAATCTCAACATGTTGTTTAATGTTTGGTGAGGAGGGAAGTAAAAAGCAGGAGTAATGAAAAGGAGGAAGTGCAGTGAGCAGAGGTCACCTGAGCTCCTGCTGACAGGATGATGGAGTGGAGCAGAGTCATCAGGTGACCTCTGACCTCTGTGCTGATGCGAGCACAGCAGCTGAGCTCTCAGCGACGACAGCTCACATTTTGCCCCGTGTGTCCGTCAGGTGTAAGCTGGGTTACTTCAACCTGGACCCCAACAACCCTCAGGGCTGCACGCCCTGCTTCTGCTTCCAGCACTCGTCTGTGTGCGACAGCGCCGAAGGCTTCAGCATCCACACCGTCAGCTCCGCCTTCAGCAGAGGTAACAGCACCTGCAGGCCGCACGCAGGGACGACAAACCCACAGGAGGCGTTTAAACACAGGATGTGTGTGTCGCTGCTGTGGAGTAACATGTAGTGTGTGTGTGTGTGTGTGTGTGTGTGTGTGTGTGTGTGTGTGTGTGTGTGTGTGTGTGTCAGATGACGAGCAGTGGACGGGTCAGCAGCGTGACGGCTCCAGCGTCCCAGTCCAGTGGACTCCCAGCGGACAGGAGATCTCCCTCATCTCAGAGGACTACTTCCCCATGTACTTCGTAGCCCCAGGTACACACACACACACACACACACACACTTTGAATCAATCTTAAAACTAAATCTGAACAAACAAATCCTCTAATAACTCTGAAGTACGACTGTCGGACTTTGTGACGTCAGCTGTGTTTCTTCTTCTTTCGTGCGTCACAGAGAAGTTTTTGGGGAACCAGATGTTGAGTTACGGACAGAACCTGAGTCTGAGCTTCCGGGTCGACCGGCGGGACACTCGCCTGTCGGCGGAGGATCTGGTCCTGGAGGGATCTGACCTGAGGGTGGCCGTCCCCCTCATCGCCCAGGGCAACGCCTACCCCAACGAGAACATGCAGACATACGTTTTCAGGTGAGACCCGACAGGCTGGAGGATTATCTGATGAGACTTCTAGTGATAGTTCTGTTCATCCTGACGATCTACATCTGGATTGAGCTCATCTGAAGTCATAATCTACTTGTAGATTATTTTAAATCATCAGGATTATTCAGATTAAAGTCGTAGTCCGTCACCATAAAGTCGGCTGATAATGACGAGATTCAAACTGTAATCTGTGTTTCTGATTTATAATCTGGAGTAAATTAGACTGATGTCGTAGCATCTGATGATGATGATGATGTCGTTGCGTCTCCTTCAGGCTCCATGACAGCACTGACTACCCCTGGAGGCCGGCCATCAGCCACGCCGACTTCCAGAAACTTCTCCACAACCTGACGGCTGTGAAGATCAGAGGCACCTACAGCGAGAGGAGTACGTGCACACACACACACACACACACACACACACACACACACACACCTGTGCAGTCACAGTGTCGGACATCAGTTAATAACAGTTCGTCTCTTCAGGTGCTGGGTATCTTGACGATGTCTCCTTGGTGACGGCGAGGCGGGCTCCAGGTGTTCCAGCCCGCTGGGTGGAGCAGTGCACCTGTCCTCAAGGTTACCAGGGGCAACACTGTGAGCAGTGCACTCTGGGATATCGTCGCGCCCGCCCAGAGCTCGGAGCCTTCAGCCCCTGTGAGCTGTGCAACTGTAACGGACACAGCGACGCCTGCGACTCTCAGACAGGTAACACACCTGGTTACAGACAGGTAACACGCCTGGTTACAGACAGGTGACACACCTGGTCACAGACAGGTAACACGCCTGGTCACAGACAGGTGACACACCTGGTCGCAGACAGGTTTCTGACTAACCCCTGGGTCCTCTCCCGTCCGTCCAGGTGCGTGCGCCTGTCAGGACAACACGGCCGGTTTGAGCTGCGAACGCTGTAAAGACGGTTTCTATGGCGACGCCACGCGGGGGACGTCAGGTGACTGTGAGCCCTGTCCCTGTCCAGCCGGAGCCACCTGCGCCGTCGTGCAGAAGACCAGAGAGGTGGTGTGCACCAACTGTCCCGCAGGAACCACAGGTACACACAGCTCACCTGCACAGGTGATACCTGTCAGCTCACCTGTACATGATTCTAATGGTCTCTGATGTCGCCCGTCCACAGGTAAGCGCTGTGAGCTCTGCGACGACGGTTTCTTTGGCGACCCTCTGGGTCAGAGCGGGCCGGTCCGAGCTTGCCGCGCCTGCAAGTGCAGCGACAACATCGACCCCAACGCCGTCGGCAACTGCAACCGTGAGACCGGAGAGTGTCTGAAGTGCATCTACAACACCGACGGCTTCTTCTGCGACCGCTGCAAGGACGGTTTCTATGGCAACGCCCTCGGCACCAACCCCGCCGACAAATGCAAACGTAAGAGGAGGTCCAGAAAACAAACTGGGCTCGTTTGTTTCTGACTGACTTTGTAGAAACACGGACACTGTCACAGTCCCTGTAACTCTTCCTCCTCTTCCCCTTCCTTTTCCTTTTCCTCTTCCTTTTCCTCTTCTCCTTCCTCCTCTCCTTCCTCTTCCTCAGCGTGCTCCTGTTCTCCGTCCGGTACCGTGGATCGTGAGACGAGCTGCTCTCAGGTCACCGGTCAGTGTCAGTGTCTCCCCAACGTGGCCGAGCGAGACTGCAGCTCCTGTGAGCCGGGCTTCTTCAACCTGCAGAGCGGCAACGGCTGCGAACGGTCAGCTCATCATCATCATCATCATCATCATCATCATCATCATGTGTTCCCTTGCTTCAGTCTAAACTTCAGTCTCGTCCTCTCCACAGGTGTAACTGTAATCCGATTGGCTCCACCAACGGTCAGTGTGACATCACTACAGGACAGTGTGAGTGTCAGCCCGGCGTCACCGGCCTCCACTGCGAACGCTGCGAGGTCAACTTCTTCGGCTTCAGCTCGTCTGGATGCAAACGTAAGAACATGAAATCACTGCAGCGATGCTGATGTCACAGTGACGTCACAGTGATGTCAGAGCGTGTTTTATAACTCCTCCTCCTCTGTGTGACCTGCAGCCTGCGACTGCGACCCTGAAGGCTCTCAGTCGGGTCAGTGTAAAGAGGACGGGCGCTGCGAGTGTCGGCCCGGCTTCGTCGGAGCTCGATGTGACATGTGTGAGGAGAACTACTTCTACAACCGCTCGGCGCCGGGCTGCCAGCAGTGTCCGTCCTGCTACAGTCTGGTCAGAGACAAGGTGAGGTCCACAGCTGCTCTGTCATACACGTCAACCTCAGGAAGAGGTTTACCTGTCCGGGACAGAACCGGTGCTCAGAGTCGTGTTTGTCCCTCCAGGTGAACCAGCAGAGGCAGAAGCTTCACGACCTGCAGACTCTGATCGATAACCTCGGCTCGGGTCAGGACACCGTCAGCGACAAGGCCTTCGAGGACCGGCTGAAGGAGGCGGAGCGAGCCATCCTGGAGCTGCTGGAGGAGGCTCAGACCAGCAAAGGTAAGACGGTCAGGGTCCAGACCAGCGGTCCACCTGCACCACAAAGGGTCGCCACAGCTTCAGCAGGGTCGTGATGCTTTATTTATCTTAAGGATGAACGAGCTGCGTCGACCGTCAGTCAGTCGCTCTGTACGGCAAGGAGTTAATTAACGAGTACAAGTTTAATTAAATTAAAGTTAGACTGAATTCCCAAGTAAATATATAAAGAAAAACAGAGCTGTTGGTCTGAAACACTCTGTAGAAATGATTTCTCCATCGTGACCTTTGACCCTGCAGATGTGGACCGCGGGCTGCTGGATCGTCTTAACGGCATCAACAACACTCTGACCACTCAGTGGAACCGACTGCAGAACATCCGCAACACGGTGGACGATACCGGCACTCAGGCGGACCGCGCCCGCAACCGAGTGCGAGACGCCGAGAGCCTGATCGACCGCGCCCGGCAGGAGCTGGACAAGGCCAAGGACGCCATCAGCAAAGTGGTGAGTGATGTCACTGTCGTCACGGTAACTGACGAGCATGAGAGCTGATTTAACACAGCTGGTGTCGTCTGCAGGACATCAAACCGCCCAGCGGCACCGGAGATCCAAACAACATGACGCTGCTCGCCGAGGAGGCCCGAACACTGGCTGAGAAGTAAGACTGAGCTGAGATTCAAACACGTTTGTTCAGTGTGTTCAATGAAATATGAATTTATTCATTGAGCCGTTTATTTAGTTATTTCAGTCCTCGATATATAAACCGTCTCCTTCATCTCGTTGATCTGTTCTCTGATCAGTTAGAATGAATTCTTCTTCTGTTCAGTCACACAGTTTTGAGAGAAACACAGACGGCTGATGAATCATCTCACGTATCTGTGTTTATTTTTCAGGCACAAGATGGACGCCGACCAGATCGAGAAGATTGCCAAAGACGCCAACGACACTTCGACCAAAGCGTACAACCTGCTGATGAAGACTCTGGACGGAGAGGGCAAGACGACCCAGGAGATCGACGAGCTCAACAAGAAGTAGGATCGCACGGACGACCAGGCTTCACTCACAGTTACACACAGTTACATTCACTGTTTAATCATCTGCTCCGATGTCGCTGTGTTCAGGTACAACGAGGCCAAGGAGCTGGCCAAGAACCTGGAGAAACAGGCCAACAAGGTCCGGGCCGAGGCGGACGAAGCCGGAGACAAAGCTCTGAAGATCTTCGCCAACCTGACCAGCGTCCCTGCGTTAGACACCAAAGCTCTGGAGGTGACTCGACTGACGGGAGACGACTTGTGTAACGTATGTTTTGATTCTGGATGACTGACCGGTCCGTGTGTTTTCAGGACGAAGCCAGTAAGATCAAGAAGGAGGCGTCGGACCTCGACAAGCTGATCGATAAGACGGAGAAGGAGTACAACGATCTGAGAGACGACCTGAAGGGCAAAGAGCAGGAAGTCCGCAAGCTGCTGGAGAAAGGAAAGAGTGAGCAGCAGGTATGTCGACTGTGCTCACCTGGCTGCCTCCCACACGTCTTTATGCTAAGCTAAACGCTGCTAACACTCAGACAGAAGCTAATATCAACCCGTACATCTGAGAGAAAGTATTTTATAATGTTGACTGAAGAAGAAGCAGAAGAACTGATCAACCACTGAACCAGCAACACAACATCACCAGACTTCAGTTGTTGAGTAAAAACAAACGTCTCTGACAGATTCTAACTCATTGTGTCCTTCTTCAGCATTAAATCAGAAGCTGATGTTGTTTGTCTCCTTGTGAAAAGTGTCAGTTTGTGGCAGCATTACTGTTGTTTTGTTGTTGACGTCTGGTTTCCTCTTCCTGTCTGACAGACGGCAGATCAGCTGTTAGCCCGAGCCGACGCTGCCAAAGCTCTGGCTGAGGAGGCGGCGAAGAAGGGCCAGTCCACCTTCAGAGAGGCCGAGACCATCCTGGACGACCTGAGAGGTACCAGCTGACACACGTCTACCTGCAGCTGATCTCTGATGTATTATGTGATGATGTGTTAGGACTCAGGGATCAACAACGATGATGATGATGATGATGATGATATAAAGAAAAGTTTTGTATTCTTTAAATGACCAGTTGAGGGATTGTTGTTTCATCAGGACTGATACAAACCTTTCCTTTCACAACCTCCTGCAGACTTTGACAAGAGGGTCAATGACAACAAGACGGCTGCCGAGGAAGCCATGAAGAAGATCCCCGCCATCAACGCCACGATCATGGCCGCCAACGAGAAGACGGGACAGGCGGAGGCGTCGCTGGGAAATGCTGCTGCTGATGCCAAAGAGGCCAAGGACAAGGCTGAGGAGGCCGAGAGGATCGCCAGCACCGTGCAGAAGGTACGACTGGACCGGACAGCAACCTGACGAGCTGCTGTCTGTCTGTGAACTGGAAACGTGGTGATCAGGTTCCTGTTTTTCTCCCCCTGATTGAATCAAACCTGTGTCCTCTCAGGGCTCAGCCAAGACCAAGGAGGACGCGGAGAAGGCCTTCCAGGACACCAACAAGCTGGACGACGAGGTCAAAGACATGATGGACCAGCTGAGCACCGCAGAGCAGGAGCTGGCCCGGAAGAAGGCCGAGGCTGACCATGACATGATGATGGCGGGGATGGTACGAGCGTTCATAGACACAAGCCGTCAGAGTGATGTGTGAAATCAGTTTCTGTGTTTGATCAACATTGTTTCCTGTCCCTCAGGCGTCAGACAACGCCAAGGAGGCAGAGGACAACGCCCGCAAGGCCAAGAGCGCCGTGAAGACGGTTCTGAGCACCATCACTGCCCTGCTGGATCAGCTGGGTAAGAACACTGAACAATCGTCCGCACAGGAACTCCTGATCCAACCATCAACATTCAACCAGTTCAGCAAAGTGTTCAGGGTCGTGTGATTGTTTTTAAATCATCCTCCCGAGTTAATCTAATAAACCCCCCTGGCTTTGTCTGATTGGTTCTGATTGATCATGACATCAGAACCCTCAGCTGTCCCAACAAATCACTTAATTTCCTCCATTTTCTCTCCAGGAAACATCGACAAGGTGGACCTAAGCAAACTGAACCACATCAACGAGACCTTGAATAGCGCCAAGAACAAGATGGACAACAGCGAGCTGGACAATAAGCTGAAGGAGCTGAACGCCGTGGCGCGGTCCCAGACGGAGATGATCGATGACTACGACAAGCAGATCCGCGAGATCCGCATAGACATCGCCAACCTGAACGACATCAAGAACACGTTACCTGACGGCTGCTTCAACACGCCGTCACTGGAGAGGCCTTAACCCCGCCCACCTCCTCCTCCTCCTCCTCCTCCTCCTCCTCCAACACTCCCCTTCACGTCTAACAATCTGGCAAACACGCCAACTTTTACCAAAACAGTTTTTTAAACTTTTACGTTTTCAGATTCTTGTCTTTGTTTTTCTTTTTCAAGAGAGAAGCCAATATTTCAGCCTCGTTCACGGTTTTTAACAAGAGAAGCAGCTTTTATTTTGTTTTGTGTTCTTCGAGACGCAGTATCATGGTTTCGGTAGAATGAACTAAGCGGCGTAGAGAAGCCGTGCAGAGAGGTGGACGAACCTCGCAGAGAAACCAGAACCACAAACCCGACGTGACTGCACCCGTCTGCTCGCAAGAGGAAGTGTCACCGACGCAGAAACCACACAGGAAGTTCCTCTTCCAGGAACGTCCGCTCGAGTTTCAGCTTGCTGTGTCTGACCAGCCATTACCCATCATGCCTCGGGACACGCCAGCTACTTTTCTAGTTTTCCGCTGTGAGAACGCCGCCATCCTCCGTGTTCTCTTCTTCTTTATCTGTAAATCAACCGTGTCTTCAGAAACCACACAGTGAAGGAATCCTCTGGTTTTTCTGACCCAAAGCTACGAGCCCGACTCAAACAAACCGCAGAGGAAAAGTGTTTTATCTTCTTCAGCAGTATTCACACCTGCAGCAGGTCGTGTTGTTGAGCAGAGCCACGCCCACTCCGCTGCTCGCTGAAGTCCAGTTCCTGTGAGACGTGATTTAGTCTCACCTCCACCTGTAATCACACAACATGGAAGTTTGTGAGGACTTCAGGAGCTACGGAAGCCCGAGAGGCCAGAGGGAGAAAAGGTGTTAATCATGTTCTCTCTCGTGTTTGTGACCGAACAGACAGAAAGTTGAGCCAGAATCATTTTTAAATATAGTTTCATCTCTGAGACGAGTGTTTGTTTGTTCTTTTGGTCAAAAAATAAAAGAACTGCCAGGATTGATTATTAAATATGAAACTGATTTTTCCCCAAACCAGTTAATTATATTTTATCTGTTTTTCTTTACTGGTCGGAGAAAACAGTGTAATTTTTTGATTTGATTCTTTCGTCACACCGGAGGACACAAAGTGTTTGTAGCAGATTTAGTTTCATCAGTATTTGTTCACTTTTGTTTTCGAGGCTCATTTTTGCGTTAGTGAAACTGGTTTCAGCAGCAGGTGAAGTGCAGCTCGTGTTGTTTTGTTTCCAGAATATGTTGTAGCTGCCTCACAAATAAGAACAAAAATTAACCTGTTAAAATGAGAAAAAGAAGAAAAATAATTAAATTGAAAGTTAATTCTTGAAAGATGAAACAAGTGTTAGAAGTGATCCTGGAAAACTTCCACTAGAGTCACAGATAGTTTGTCCTGCAGAATCTTCTTTTCTCCTGTTACGTCACAAACTGAGGAGAGAAAATAATTTAGATCAGACTCAGAAAATAAAATCATCAGAGTTTTGTGTGATTCTCCTCTCGGGCTTCTGTGGGTCTTCAGATCGGCTCTGACCCGTCTCACCTCGGTCCAACACCGTTTCACGTCCTGATGTTTTCACACTACAGACGTTGTGTCGTCGTCTCCAGAAGTCGCTGCTTGTCGCTGGTGTTTTATCACATTAACATTTTCTTCCAGGCTCAATCAACACTATGCAACTTTGTACATTTTGCGTAGCGAGAATTTTATCTGATACACTGGTGCTAATAATTATTTCAAATGTTATATTTTTGTGTGAATGTTTTTTATTATGACATAGAGTGAGGAATTTGTTATTTGTGTAAATATATGCTAAAATGATTCAGGACTGGCTGATTTTCAGATTAAAACTCCAACATGCAAACAGCCACATTAAGTTCTATCACAATCAATCAACTGAAACCTCCAGGTTAAATATATATAAATATCTATGATAACGTCTGTGGTATGTTATTATTATAATATGCTTGCTTGTATACAAGGCTCAGTGTTGCTGCCTCATAGCGATGCCAATATTTCATGTGTTTTATTGATTCTGTGGGTTTTCACACGTTGATTAACTGAATATTTGTGTCTAGTTTCTTTGAGCTTCAACCCTTTTTACCAGTCAGGACCTGACGGTGTAAAGAAGGCATCTCCGGTCGTTTTACTGAATTTATTGGGAGATGATGAGCTCAGTCACATGTTGCTACAGTAGTTATCTGTTTTAATTAGTGTTTTGTGCCTTAATATAAAGTTCAGTTGTAATCACAGCCCCAGCGAGGGCGTCCATGTTTTATTTCACAAAGATTTTCCTCGTCGTCTTCGTTCCCTCACGCCGCCTCCTCGGGTCGGAACCAGAGCAGGGCTGCTTTTTGTTTTTAAATCAGGTCCTGAACAGAAAAATCTCCAAGTAACAGTCAAACACTACCAGAGTTCAGAAAATCAGCCAAAAATCAGATGAACCCTGAACCTGTTTGTCTGCAGGTGAACTGGACTTGTTTTTGTCACCCGGTGTTTTATTTCTCTCCCTCCATCCAGACGGCCGCTCTGCAGCCTGTGCAGCACAGACGTGATGTATAAACAGTATTTTAAGTTATAATGTACCAGTTATTGTAATGTAACCTGTTGTCTTAGATGGCGCTGTGTGTGCTGCACAGCCTGCAGGGCGACTCGCACCTCGATGTACTCTGTGGTGGTGACATCATGTCTGCAGCCCTGCGACCGCCTGAGGGACCCTGTTTGTTCACACGTGCCTGTAAATCCAAACTTAACATTTGAATAATAAAAAATTACTACAGGAACCAGAGTGTCGATGAGTCGTCTGTCACATGGAAGCAACAACACGGCCGCTCAGGAAGCAGCTGGAGCTTTGAATCAAGTGTTTGTTCTGCAGGTTTAACAGTCAGTGAACCTCAGTCAGTTTGGGATACATAGAATTTATTTGTTAATTAGCAATCAACACAAGCTGAGGTTCTGCAGGTCATAAACCAAAGTACTGGACACATTAAAGGAACAGTTCGGAAACAGTCTTTATCTCCACAAAATGATTTCTGGAGCTTCACAGCAAAACAGCTGGAGACCAAAAAAAAGGATCAGTATCAGATCAGCAAAAAAACAAGTATCTGAAGTGAACACCTGTCAGTCAGTCACCTACATATGTTTCATCAATTACAACAAATCAAACATTTAACTGTTTTGGTGTTGAAAACAAAAAGGACTCCTTCTGTGAATCAGCAGTCTGCAGCTGTTTCATACAGGTGAGGTCAGCTGGTCTCTACAGGTGAGTAACGAGCATCTAATCAACACCTCCATGTATTTAAAGTCAGTACCAGAACAACAAATGGATCCATACACCTGGTCCGCTGTCGTCCGCGTCTTACAGTAAATGTTCAGCTTCAGAAAAGTGTAAATAACGATAATAAGTTCTGACATCTGTGTGTCAGTACCAGGGTGCCGCGCCATTATTCTGAAAAACAAATAGTCTGAAAAATGTCCCCTGGGACCAAAAACAAATGCCCATTATTCTGAAAATACAGATTCAGCCCAGGTGGGTTTAGCTCCACCTCTTTTGAACATATAAGGACTTCCTTTCTGGAGTCACAGTAACCTGAGGTGAAAAGGTTCAGGTCTGAGAACACAATCCGGTCTTCACGTGGTTCCTTCAGAACCCTCGGGGTAACATAAATTGATGGGCTTGCCGTCGTGAGTCTTCATGTGTCGGCGGAGCGAGTAAACGTCACTGAAGTTCTTGCTGCACTCGCTGCAGTAGTACGGCCGCTCCTCCGTGTGGTGCTTCATGTGGTTCTTCAGTGGCGTGCTCTGTAGGAAGCTCTTGTCGCAGAAGCGGCAGCTGTAGGGTTTCTCTCCGGTGTGCGTCCTCGCGTGGCGGATCAAGGACGAGGTGAAGTTGAAGCACTTCCCGCAGACGCTGCAGCGGTACGGCTTCTCGTCCGTGTGCATCCTCATGTGGGTCTCCAGGTTGTCCTTGCGGCTGAAGCACTTTCCGCAGACCGTGCAGCCGAACGGCTTCTCGCCCGTGTGGCAGCGCGTGTGCACCGCCAGGTCCAGATGCCGCGGGAAGGTTTTGCCGCAGTAGTAGCAGACGTAGGCCATGACGTGCGTCTGCAGGTGGTCCAGCAGGTTCCGCCTGTCGGGCAGCAGTTGGCCGCACACGCCGCAGAAGCAGTGCTCGTCGTCGGCGTGGACCTCCGCGTGGTTGATCAGGGAGCCGCGGTAGCTGAACATCTTCCCACAGACTTTACAGCTCCAGAGAGAGCTGCCGCCCTCAGCCTGCTCGCTCTGAGCGGCAGCAGGAGGCGGGAGGAAGGAGGTGCTCGGCACCATGTCCTCGTCTTTCACCTCGACCTTCAGAACCTCCTCCGAGGGCACAGACTCCACCTGAGGCTGCTCGCTCTTACACTCCATGACATAGATGAAGTCTTTGGTGTCCTGCTCCACCTTTATCTGAGGAGCCTCAGCCTGAACCACAGGACCAGTCCACACCTCCTCCTGCTCCTCCTCCGGCTCCTGCTTGATGGCAGGAGGCTCCAGCTGCTCCGGGTCAGGCTGCTGCTGGAGGTCGAAGCCCTCGAACTGCTGAACATCTGCAGATGAAGAGAGTCGGTTTAGTAAAACTGCAGGCAGAGATTCAAAGAAGAAGGACGAGGATCAGATCTCAGGACGGACTGAAGGTCTGACCTCTACAGAGCAACTGCACAACTGAGCAGACACCAGGTGTTAGTGTCATCTGGTGTCACCTGGTGTCTCTGGTGTCACCTGGTGTCTCCAACACACACACCTGGTGTCACTGAGGTGTCAGTGACACCAGGTGACACCAGGTGAGAAGAGACTCCGAGTGAAGCTGGGTCTGTGATGAGTGCTGAGTTTAGTCAGAGTCCAAACTGAACCCACTTGGTGCCGGTTGCTGCTCGCTGTCTGTCTAACGTACAGTGAGGAGTTCTGTCTGTCAGCTCCACCCACGCTCCACCTCTTCAGTGACGGATGGTGCTGCTCAGCACTGATCTGATCTGGTGGTTGCAGAAAAGATTTTCTCCATAGACTGCCATGTCGAGGTTAGAACCTTTTTCTACTGTGAATTTTTGATCTATGGAGGTTTAATATTTGTGAAACTCCTCAACTGAGAAAGTGGTTCTGTGACATCATCACAATGTAAAGTCTACGGGTCGAGCAGGACCACGGGGGCGGGGCCAGCAGGGGAAACGCTACTGCGCATATTCAATGAGCCACACAACCGGGAAGTAAACACGGACTGCAGGAAGCTTTCAGGTGAATGTGCTGGGTGGATCTTATTGATTAGGATGGACGCCATCTTTATCATCCCGTCATTATTCTATACATGTACTGGTTCCGCCCACTCGGACTCGTGACCTCATGAGTGATGTCACGGCGTCTGTCCTGCTTTTACACTCAGTGGTCGAACACGTTCACACTCTGCTTCCTTCAATCAAGAAGCTGATTGATTAGGTTGGCTTTAATGGATCAGAGGTGAAGCAAACAGACACGGCCATGTTTGTGCAGGTGCCTCTGGTCTCTAAAGGTTCTGAAGGTTCTGACCCAGAAGAGCCCAAAAACACAATCTCTTTAAAAACAGTCATGAGTTTTACTGTAACATCCATTGATGTGCTCACTGCTGAGTGCGCAGTGCATGATGGGAACATGAGGGTGGCTCAGCACATATATAGCCTCCTCGTCTCCTCCTTCCTCGGCTCATGTTACATGTAGGAGGGAGGAGACGAGGAGGCACAAACATGATGGAGTGCTCAGACTCTGATGGATCACATCTGTTTAACGTCTTATTAATGTTAGTTTCCACTTTAACTGCAGATTCATGTTGAGTGACGTCTGTTTAAATCAAACACAGACCAGTTAATCGGATAATCGATCCCTCGGGTTCGGTTAAGGTGTAAACTCAGAGGACTGCCCTGAAGTTCGAGGTCATCGATGTTTTAAAAAGCTGGTTAATTACCACGTGTGAAAGTTAGTGTGTGTTGCCTGGGTCGGTCCGGACTCCTGCCGTCCTCCGCCGGGCGGTACCGCCGGATCAGCTCCTCCTCGTGCTCCACCATCACTCTCTCCACCAGCACCAGGATCTCCTCCGCCGCCGCCGTCAACCTCTCGGTCACCAGAGTCTTCAACACCCGCAGGCTGGACATCCTGGAGATGCGACAGCCGGGAGATCCACTCACAGTCCGCTCGGTTCGTTTCCGCTGCTCAGATCAACACCGTCACCGGGTCACTGCGGAAGTTCCGCTCACACCGCTTCACAATAAAAGCACCCTACGTGTTTATTCTTGAGCAAAACGTTTAAGACTTGATTTCATGGAGATGCACTCAGCATGTGAACAGTCTCACTGTGCAGGAGGTTGTTTGGCTTTTTTTCTTCTTGTTTCCACATTTTATTGTCAGCACCATAAAGTCAACTGGACCGGTTCCGTTTCCATCCGAACAGAAACAACACAGGACGAGTCATGACGTTATGACGGACATGACTCGACTCCACAATGACGGTTATTAAAACTTCAGATTAGTTACTACGAGAGAAGCGAGCTACATCAGAACACATGATGAAGAAATCCACCATGACAGCTGTGATATAAACTTCTTTAATGTCAACATAATTATTCACAACATATTCTAATATTCATAACAGGAACAGCAGATTCATCCGTGTGAAATAAACACGCAGGCGGTTAAGTTAAATGTTCGAAGGCCACAGCTGTTGAAGATGTAAACACAGATGGCCATGATATTAAAGAATAAAGAATCAAACTGCAGGTTTCAGGTCGTCCCTGTAAAGTCCTGGAGGGAAGTTTTAAACACAGGCACATGTTGCAGTAAAGGTGGATGTTCAAAGGCCTCGGCCAATCAGATTCAGCCGTGGGGAATTTAGAGTCACAGAGAAGCATGACTTACAGTGAAACTCTCCCAAAATGCAACCTCGGGTCTTTTTGTGAATGTATATGAGTCAAACCTTCGTGTAAAAGCATAACTGTAACAAAAGAGGCACTTTGAAGATTTAGCATATTTTTGTTTTCAGGTCAAACTCATTTTCAGTGGGAGTGCTACGGGCACTTTTACGATAGCATCAAAATCTCTATGTTTAAAACAGTAAGAAGGCTCGACACAACATGAAACTTTGCTCGTAGTATCACCAGGGTCTCTACACATGAACACGAGCACTGAGAACATTGTTTGTGTACACAGAGTTACTAAAAAGAAGGTTTTTGAACAACTCACGTTAGCAGTAGCTTGTTCCGCTCGCCGCCGTCCTGCCAGTGGAGAAGTGTCGATCTCAGAATGTGACGTAACCTGGAGGACAGTTAAGGTGGAACTTCTGTCTTCCAGCAACAACTATCCACGCCAGATCTCACGTGACTTTTCTGGCTTTTGATGTTAGTATTGTTTCTTATATGAGGCTCCTTTTTCAACTTCAAGGTCAATATGGTTTTTCGCTAACGACAAAACAACGAATTATCCTGCATTCATATGGAACTAAGCTTTAGGAGCGTTCCACCTTAACTGTCCTCCAGGTTACGTCACATTCTGAGATCGACACTTCTCCACTGGCAGGACGGCGGCGAGCGGAACAAGCTACTGCTAACGTGAGCTGTTCAAAAACCTTCTTTTTAGTAACTCTGTGTACACAAACAATGTTCTCAATGCTCGTGTTCATGTGTAGAGACCCTGGTGATACTACGAGCAAAGTTTCATGTTGTGTCGAGCCTTCTTACTGTTTTAGAAATAGAGATTTTGAGGCTTTTGTAAAAGTGCCCGTAGCACTCCCATTCACAAAAAAAGCCTGGGTTGCATTTTTGTGAGAGTTGCACTTCAGAGTCCTCGAAGGAACACGAACTGATTATTTCAGGATTTGTTCGTGTCGTGAGTCTTCATGTGTCGTCGGAGCACGTAGACGTCGCAGAAGCTCCTCCTACACTTGCTGCAGTAGTATGGCCGCTCCTCTGTGTGGTGCTTCATGTGGTTTTTGAGCGGCGTGCTGCGCAGGAAGCTCTTGCCGCAGACGTTGCATTTGAAGGGCTTCTCTCCGGTGTGCGTCCTCGCGTGTGTCTTCATATCTGAGCTGTTGGTGAAGGTTTTGAAGCAGAAGCCGCAGCTGAAGGGCTTCTCTCCGGTGTGCGTCCTCGAGTGGCGGATCAAGGCTGACCTGAAGTTGAAGCAGTTCCCACAAACGCTGCAGCGGAATGGCTTCTCGCCCGTGTGCGTCCTCATGTGCATCACCAGGTTGCCGCTGCGGGTGATGCTCTTCCCACAGACTTTACAGATGAACGGCCTCTCGCCCGTGTGGCAGCGCGTGTGCTCCTCCAGCTCGATGCGTTTCTGGAAGCTTTTACCGCAGGACTGGCAGACGTGGGGCTTGATGTGAGTCTGCAGGTGTTCCAGCAGGTGCATTCCATCAGGAATTGGTTCGCCGCACACACCGCACAGGAGGTTGTCGTTGTCGCCATGGGTCTCTACGTGGTTTATCAAGAAGCCACGGTTGCTGAATGTCCTCCCACAAACTTTACAGTAAGTGCTGTCGCCACCAGTGTCTTCGTCCTGAGCGGCAGCACGAGGGAGGTCTGCTGGGCGATCTAACTGAGGGGCATCAGAGGAAGTGCTCGGCAGGATGTCCTCATCCACCTTGACATCCTCCACCTGAAGCTGATCACTGTCATGCTCCAGGACGTAGGTGAAGTCTTTGGTGTCCTGTTCCACCTTCATCTGAAGAGCCTCAGCCTGAACCTCAGGACCGGTCCACACCTCCTCCTGCTCGCTCCTGTTTGATGGCAGGAGGCTCCAGCTGCTCCTGGTCAGGCTGCTGCTGAAGATCGAAGCCTTCAAACTGCTGAATATCTGCAGATGAAGAGAGTCTGGTTTAGTAAAACTGCAGGCTGAGATTCAAAGAAGAAGGAGGAGGACTGTGGATCAAACCTCGGGACAGATGAAGCACAGCAGAACAGACTTCGTCTCACCAGGCGCCTTAGAAGAGCCTGTTTATGGCTTCATATGTAAATAAGCTAGAAAAATGTGATTCACTGTGCAAACACGAGGTCAGACCAGGTGTGCCGTACCATCGGAAAACAATGGTTTTGCTTGCAAAATGTTTCTAGAGAAGCATCCGAGTGTGATCACGGATCGATGAAAAGCGTCCAGTCCTGACAGACGCATGACATATGACTGTTATTGCCAGCTGGCAGACTGCAGCTGAAGCCGGCGAGCTCTGGAGGAGACAACTGAGGGCAGAGCTCGAGGTTCTGGAGGAGTAAACACAGAGAGTCGAGGACAGCACCAAGCTTCTTCTTTTTTTCTTCTGGGATAGAAAGTGGATTTATCCTCACTCTTACTTCTTAACTTATGGGCAGCAACGAGCTGCTGACGTCTACCACAATGTTCTGTAGTAGCTCCTATCCAAGAAATCTTTACTTCATTTCTGTGTGTGGAAGTCGTCCATCTTTCAAGTACAAAAGGAGAAGAAATCGTCCATGACAGCTGTGATAGAAACACCAGGTTGATTCTTTAATGTGAACGTGAATATTCACAACATATTCAAATATCCACAACAGTGACAGTGCTTTTGTTTGTGTTGCAACAATTCATAAATCAAATTAAAAGGTTTTGATCATAAATTCATCTCATTACTATACTGAAGAACATCAAATTTAGCCAAATTTACACCTGAAGTTTGCAGTTTTAAACACAGGCACATGTTGCAGTAAAGGTGGATGTTCAAAGGCCTCGGCCGATCAGATTCAGCCGCGGGGAATTTAGAGTCACAGAGAAGCATGACTTAAGGAATAAAGAAACAGGTCGTTCCTTCAGAGTCCTCGAAGGAACACGAACTGATTATTTCAGGATTTGTTCGTGTCGTGAGTCTTCATGTGTCGTCGGAGCACGTAGACGTCACAGAAGCTCCTCCTGCACTCGCTGCAGTAGTATGGCCGCTCCTCCGTGTGGTGCTTCATGTGGTTTTTGAGCGGCGTGCTGAGCAGGAAGCTCTTGCCACAGACGTTGCATTTGAAGGGCTTCTCTTTGGTGTGCGTCCTCAGGTGGGTATTCATCTGCGAGCTGCTGGCGAAGGTTTTGAAACAGAGGCGGCAGCCGAATGGTTTCTCTCCGGTGTGCGTCCTCGAGTGGCGGATCAACGCCGAGGTGACGTTGAAGCACCTTCCACAAACGCTGCAGCGGTGCGGCTTCTCGCCCGTGTGCGTCCTCATGTGCATCACCAGGTTGTGCTTGCGGCTGCAGCTCTTCCCGCAGACCGTGCAGATGAACGGCTTCTCGCCCGTGTGGCAGCGCGTGTGATCCTCCAGCTCGATGCGCTTCCGGAAGGTTTTGCCGCAGGACTGGCAGACGTGGGGCTTGATGTGAGTCTGTAGGTGGTCCTGCAGGTTCTGACTGGTGGGCAGCAGTTGGCCACACACGCCACAGAGGCAGCTATGGAAGGCATGCGTCTCTGCATGGTTGATCAGGAAGCCGCGGTAGCTGAACTTCTTCCCACAAACTTTACAAGAAGTGCTGCCGCCAGTGTCTTCGGCCTGAGTGGCAGCAGGAGCAGGGAGGTCTGCTGGGCGGTCTGCCTGAGGAGCATCAGTCGGCTCAGAGGAGGTGCTCGGCAGGATGTCCTCCTCTTTCAGCCCCACCTTCACATCCAGCTGAGTCTGCGGACTCCTACACTCCACGACGTAGGTGAACTCATTGGTGTCCGGCTCCACCTTCATGTGAGGAGCCTCATTATCAGGACCGGTCCACAGCTCCTGCTCCTCCTCCTGCTCCTCCTTCTCCTCCTCCTCCTCCTCCTCCTGCTTGATGGCAGGAGGCTCCAGCTGCTCCGGGTCAGGCTGCTGCTGAAGGTCGAAGCCCTTGAAGTGCTGAACGTCTGCAGATGAAGAGAGTCGGTTTAGTAAAACTGCAGATGAAAGTGGTTCAATAGTCCCTGTTCAGGAAGTGACGGGGCAGTTCAGTGTTCTCAGTGCGATGTTCATCCCTGTTCTCCACCATCGAGCTTCAATACATGTTTCAGTGAAGACTGAGTCTCCTGAACCTCGTTCAGAAAGGAGTTGACCTGTTCTCGAACATTTCTTCACAAATAAGTCACGAACAGGATCGCACGATGTGAGATGTGAGTGATCTGTAAGTATGATGGAATACAGATTACTGGACATCAGTTCAATCAGCTCTGAGTGAAGTCAGCACTCAGCAGAGACTCTGGTTCTGGTTCTGGTTCCCTGTCTCCTCTCTGTAACATTACGTTCATGAAGTTAAGTCCAGTTCCCCTCCAGGTCCAGACAGCAGTCAGCAGAACAGAACCTGGAGGTCCGCTCCAGATCACTGCTGCAGTCAGGCTGATCAACAGGAGTGAAGAGAAATCATATTTTTAATCCCACAAGACTCATACTAACCTCTGAGCTCTGCTCCCGCTGGGTCAGAACAGAACCTGATGAGACTCCTGGTGTTTATTCCTCCAGAAGGTCTGGATCTGCACCGAATCGCCCCTCTGAGAAGCTGAGACGCGACTGTCCCTCCCCAACAAAGACCTGCGACACGTTCCACTGACGGTGTAATATTTTCAGCTGCTGTACGTAGTAACAACACCAGGTCGTCACTGGAGCGGCCCGGTTAGAACACATGTGTGAACTTTGGGTCTCTTTGCGTCCATGAATGTAATCTCGATGCACGAAACATCATAACTGCGAACTGTTCCTTTAACTCTCATATAGCCACAGCTTGTCTCACAGCAGGGTATATTATTACTGAGGTTCGGTCTGATTTCCTGTCAGCTCAACAGTTTCAGTATCTGTGACGTCACTGCTTTAAATTCTGTTATAAACACGTGTGAGAATTCAACAGGAAGAAACCTGACTCAGCAGGTTTCACGTTGCTGACTCAGTCCAAACATTAAATCATCATCATCACACTGCACCTGTGAGTGTGCTGCTCTCCGCTGGCTCTGAGTCCGGACTCCTGCCGTCCTCCGCCGGGCGGTACCGCCGGATCAGCTCCTCCTCGTGCTCCACCATCACTCTCTCCACCAGCACCAGGATCTCCTCCGCCGCCGCCGTCAACCTCTCGGTCACCAGAGTCTTCAACACCCGCAGGCTGGACATCCTGGAGCTGCGACAGCCGGGAGATCCACTCACAGTCCGCTCGGTTCGTTTCCGCTGCTCAGATCAACACCGTCACGGGGTCACTGCGGAAGTTCCGCTCACACCTCTTCACAATAAAAGCATAACTCAAAAACATGTGGTTACCTGCAGAGCCCAGCAGGTGGAGTCAGACAGCTGTGACCGGTTGGTTACTGATGGAGTGAAACAAACCTCAGTCCAACAGAAACAAGAACTTATAATTAATCTGAAGAGATGTAAATATATTCACATGGCTGATATAATGATTAATTACCTGACTGCCCTCCATGACAAGAAATAAGCTGATTGAGTTTATTTGTTTCCTTGATCACGTCATCAACTCAGATGAGTTAAGTATTTAACTTTTTAAGTAAAAAAAAAAAGACATGAGTCATAACTGTAATGTTCACAGTTTGGATTAATTATGACTTTTAAAGTCAGAATTATGTTCTGGACATTTTTCTGATTATACCAGTGAGTAACTTGTATTTGTAATAGTTATTTGTACTAATAGTTTCTACTTCTACTGAAGTAAAATGTAAAATACGTATTGACAGTGTGGTACTAGTGTCTGTACTGCAGTACTACAGTAACACGGTGCTCTCACAGAGGTGTGAGTACTCTCGCCAGGTAAAGTAACGGAGTACTTCTTCCACCTCTGACTCTGACGCGCGCTCCCGCCGCTCCTGAGTCGGGGCCGCGCCGGGTCGCGGGCTCGTGCCCGGGTCTGTCGGGGGCCGGGAGCGGCGGGAGCGGCGGCAGAGTGAGTGAGGGGCAGCCAGCCGCACACACCGACCGCACCGGGAGTCCGGCACCTCCAGCGGCTCACACGGGCTCTAACAGCGGCTTCTAGCTGGACTTTAGAGCGGCAGGACGGAAAGCGGCTCCTCGGCTGTCCCGGACGAGGGTTTGTTGGAAGTTTAAAGCCCGCTAAGCTAACCTGGAGAGCGGAACAATGAGGGAGAGCCAGCCGGGCTACCGGACCGCCGCCGGCTGCCTCAGCTAGCGGCTAGCTAGAAACCACCGGGCGGGGAAAGCGACGAAAGTCCCTCATGACGGATTACAAACCGACTTTTAACGCTTCGTCGCGTCGTTTGAACACTTAAACTCCCGTTTGCAGAGTTAACGGTCACTTCTGGAGGATTCTTTGACACAGAACAAGTTTGTTCCCGGTTGGATATGGAGACCGACTCGGTGGCAGGCGACGTGGACTCTCTGCACGGCGGACTGAGCCTCCTGGACCCCCTGGTGGACCGGATCCTGGTGGACACGGTGTCACAGCAGCAGGGATGGCTCCGAGTGTACGGTAAGAACAGCAGACAGTCATGGGGTTCGGTACTGACCCGACAACCCCTCCGGGCTCAGTAACAGAGTCAGCAGGTAGTCAGAGAAGTTGTTACCGTGTGGAGAGCCAGGTAACAGCCGGGCCAAGGCCGAGGTCACCGGAACCGGAGCTGTGTGTGTGTGTGTGTGTGTGTGTGTGTGTGCTCCTCCAGCTTTAAGGTCAGAGATCAGCACCTCCTCCCCTCAGCTGGGTTCTGGGTGTCCTGGAGGTTTGGACCCAAAGGTTCTCTGGTTTAACTCAGAAGGTTCTCACAGATTTCACAACACAGAACTCCTGATCCATTTAGTCCGAAACTGGAAGAACTCCGGGTTCTAGTTGTGATCCAGTGAATCCTGTCTGACACCAGCTGAATGAATCAGAGATCCAGTTAATGATCCAGCAGATCATGTTGGACCAGAATATGTGATGAGCTGATGTTGGTGACTTCAGTGATGTTATTCAGTGTTGAGATATTCCACAGGTTTAAGATGATAATGTATGGATGTATCTGATTAAACTAAATGGATTTAAGTTAAACGTGTGTTCTCTGATGAGGCGCTGCTCATTTACAGATCACATCCCAGAGGAAAGAGAACCCGTGATGTTCTGACCCAGAGACCCTGAGGAGCTCAGAGTCCATCACGGTTCATCATCAGAGTGAATCAGGCTCAGACAGATTTCCTTTCATGGAGGAAGTTCTCGTGTGTTTCCCGTCTCTCCTCCCAACATTTATGATCTTTAAGCTTTCACAGTGTTGAGTTAAACTTTAGGAGTACTGCAGCAGCCCGTCCCGTCACGACCCGACCCGACCCGACCCACTTTACCCAGGACGCAGCACTCAGACTGTTCTGTGCAGCCAAATGAATGTCTAATCAATATGGAGAGCTTTTCTCCGTTGACCTTGAGTCCTTAATATCCTTAAAGCTTCACACGTCTGACTCAGACTGTTTCCCATGACAGTAAATCACTCAGCGGTCCATGTTGTCGTGTTCGTTCGGCTCCGCAGAGAATGAATGAACTCTGCGACGTGTCCTGAGTCATAACTGATGAAGCGATGTAAAGTTCCCTCGCAGACCGATACCTGCTGTTTTTAGCTGACAAGTGACCAAAACAATAAATCATCTGGCAGAATAATCACTGGGTGTCTCTGTCGGTCAGTTAGTGGACTAATTGTTTCAGGTCTAATTAGCTGGTCCTGTCAGTGAGAGCTGTTCACAGCGCTGTGTGAGCCGGAGAGTGAAGCAGGACTTCAGGTTTATATGTGATTTAAATGATCTTCTCTGATCTGAAACGTTTCTCTCAGAACAGAAAATCAAGCCTGGAAGAACTTCACACACACTCAGTAACATCCAAGGAAGTTGTTGTGATTTGTTCCCACGCACCCTGAACGCAGCGCTGGTATCTGTGGAAGCAGGACTCTGTCAGGATGTTTGCTCTGCCTCCCTCCCTCCCTCCCTCCCTCCCTCCCTCCCCCCCGGCGTTGGCAGAGTGTGATGTCAGCAGCCGGTTTGTGCCGGTGATCTCACCCGGCTGGACTCCGGCTCTGGCATCAGATACTCGCTGCCGTCCACGGCTCACATACCTCAAATAGATTCAACAATGGCTGGTGCCGCGGTGCCTTCAGGACCTCCTCACTGCGTACAGACGTACACATGAGGTGTGTTCAGTCACATTCATACTTTATTTAGCTGCCAGTGTTGAGTCAGAGAGGCTGAGGTCAGCTTCCTGCATCTGCAGCAGGTCAGAGATGAGCTCATCACGTCGGCTGATGTGCTGCAGGAGGGCGAGGTTCACGGTCGCCTGTATTTATTTTTATTTTGAACAATACTCGCCTTCATGCTTCTGGATTTTAACACTTCATAAGAATAACATGCTGACAGAGAAAAACAAGACAAGCAGACGAGTTTGATTTGATTATAATTCTGTGAGGAGTTATTTAATTATCTTCCTTCTATAAAGAGAGTTTCAAGAAGTCCAGTTCAGTCTGTGGATGCTGGTAGTTCTGGTTCAGGTTCAGTGTTTTGGCTGGTTGTGATACCGGAGACACTGTTCCATGTTCACATGAAGATTATTTTAACTGGGTTTTTATGAGCTGTGATTCAGACTGAGTTTTTGTGTCGGTGGGATGAAATACAAATTAAATACATTTAAAGGGTTCTTCCCTCTGACAAACAGGATTTTACGATCTTTGAAAGTCATCACAGCTGAAACTTGTGTACCTGTCGTCACACTGAGTGTGAAGTGAACTGTACAAACACTGCGCTGTTGTCAGCACCAGGACCAGGTGTGGTTCACATCCCGGATGATGTTGTGTTGCAGTAACAGGTGAGCAGCGAGGGATGCATCCACATAGAAATTCTGGGCTGATACTTGACTTGACCAATAATGAAACATTTTTGAATTTGTTATAATTCTTGATTTTGGTGTCAGACAGCTCATCTGGTTTTATGATAAACTGTCGTTATTTAATCGGCCTTTAAAAATCCACCGTCACCATCTAGATGTTTGTCCGGTGGTGATAATCTGAAGCTCTCCAGCTTTGATCAGAGCCAGACGGATTCTAGAGAACGCTCCAGGGTGTGTTTAGCCTAGCTTAGCACAGATACTGGAAGCAGAGGGAAACTGCTAGCCTAACTCAACCAAAAGAGAAGTAATTCCTCTGAGTTTGATCTCCTGGCTGAATCTATGATCACCTCCAGCGTTGATAACCAGCCCGCTGATCTCCAGCGTACAGAGCGACTCTGAGCCTGTTGCTGTTGTTTTAATCCGTCTCTGCCGGCTCGCTGGAAGCATCGACAAAGAGTTTTATCCAGAGAAAGGCAGCTTTATATAAGCCTATTAAAGCTGACCGCAGACACCGGATTCACCCTTTTTTCTCCTCGCCCCCCCGCTGAGCGTGAGCAGTCATCATTCAGATGTTAAGTCGGCTCGGTCACATGACGACATATGTTTTATATTTTCATGGTCGGACTGATTTAATCCTGAGCCGTGACGTGTTGAGTCAGATTGAATATGAAGTCGGTGTGACGACAGACCACCTGACCAGGACAGGAAAGGGTCACAATCATCTTCACTGGCAGTTATTTTCTTGTTTCAGTGATTAGACAGCAGAAGGTGTTCACATTCAACAAGATGACATCAGAGAATTTAGAGACGGTGTTAACTCTCCTCCAACAAAACTCTGTTCAGTTCTTTGAGAGTATTCACAGAATTCCCATTTTATGTTTTCATTCGAGGAGTCGAAGTCTTACAGCGTCACACAGCGGGCAATAAGACAAGAGAAGATTCACGTGTAACGAGCTGGAAGTGGAGAATTGAGACTTTCATTTTCCTAAAAGAAGACTTAATTTGAAAGGTACTTAACTGATTAATTGCTTGTTGAAATAGCTGGCGATTAATGTAGTAGTTGATAACTGATCTGTAATCGTTGTATCATGTAGAGATACTGCAGGGCTGCAAACAGCACTACATTCATAATGTAAGAAGTGACGGAGTGATTAATCTGTAATCGTCTGTGTCGATATAAGACGTGCTGCAGCCGTCTGTTCCCGTGTGAACGAGCCTCTGAAGAGGCTCCAGCTTCCTGCTGAGGGTCGGAGGTCAGGATGGAAGGTTTCCCTCCATCTGTCCGGCAGCCTTCAGGTGTTTGAACCGGCGGCAGGGTGAGACGCTGCACGCTGAGGCTTTCAGCCGTCATATTGGACGGGGACTGTGGGAGTTTGTTGTCTTGAGGCCAATTCACACCTGAGATTGCTGCTGGACTGAAGCCAGACCGACGCTTGCTGCGTGTTTCCTGTGTGGCTGCATGTGTGACAGAAGCAGATATTCACTCCACATACACAGCGTCTGCATCAGATTCAGAATTTATTTGGGCTGTTAAACAGCCTTTAAAGTCCTTAAAATGTCTTCATTTAGCTTTAAGAGGCTTTAAATTGTACAACATTCCCCCTCAGTAATGAAAACAGTTTGAAGCGTCTTGATTCTGAGTCGTTCCCAACCTGGAAAACAGAAAACACATATTTCTGATGCTAAGGTTTCGTCAGACTTGTTTTATTATCAATCCATTTGAAAATTGTCTTATTTATTCATTTCTCTCTGATTCAAAATGCCAAATAAAATGAAATAATTAGTTATATATCTTCCCAGAACAACTTTAACCCTCGATGTGATGAAACAGCTGAGAGTGGAGTGATTTTTATTTTTTCACTATTTTACGTTACTTCTTCTTCCTGTGCGCTGTTTATTTTGGGTCATTCTGAACCAACTCAGCCCGCATTCAGAACCCTTCAGGGCTCATTTACTCAAAAAAAAAAAAAAAAAGTGAAAACCTTGCAAAATACACAGAGATCCAAAAACCAAACCATTACAAGCTGTAACTTGCACAATGCAGAAGACCAATGAAACAGACTCAGTGGGAATCACGGAAAGAAGTCAGCAGAGTTCAGACATTAATGTCTCCACACATTGTTGAACCGACTGCTGGTGACGTTGTTGTTAACATGTGTAGCAGATGTTCGTTTTTATGAAGCAATATTTGACATTTCAGTGCAAATTAAGTAAATATTTAAATGTACATTAATAAAATGATAAGTTAAACCGAGTAGTCCTTCTGGTGCCGACTAGCGAGGGCAGTAACGTTCAGTCTACTCGTCCACTGATCGGCACGTTGCTGCTATGAACAGGTAGATAATGTCAGTGGGTTCAGGTCCGTGTGCTGTCTGCAGGACAATGGAGGCTGATCACAGGAGGAAATGGAAAGTTCCTTCCAGGCCCGGCTGTTATCTGGACGATGGGGGCGTTGAGACAGGATTTCCCCTCTGAAACAAAGTCGAGCTTCTCTGGACAAAAATAAGTTGATGTCTATTTCAGGACACACGGTGGAAAAACACAGGAGGGGTTCTTTAACTCAGGGATCCACTGGGATCACGGTGATCAGGTCTGCAGTCTGTTCAGGCTGCCACACGGTTATTTTTGACCACCGACGGCTGACGAGACTGTCGCTTTTATTAATGTTTGTTTGGAAAGTAAAAAGGAAATGTATTAATGACTTTCGCCGAGGAGCTCAGATAAATATTTAGTCCACAGAGAATAAGATGACATCATCGAGTACAGACCGATACTGGGTTTTTATAACGATACTGATAAACACGTCAGTTGTGGTGATCAGAGATATGGAACGGGGCCAGCAACATATTTTATATGTTAATAAAATAAACATTATGGTCTGAAATGAATCAGTGCACTGGAACAGTAAACTTCACTGGTAACGTAATGATCATACGTAATCATAAACATCTTTTTCTGCACTAGAATCTCTCCAGAAGAGTTTTTACGGGCCAACAGATATTTGATGGGCTCTAATCTACTGAGCTGTAACCTGCATCTACTCGACCCATTACAACAGGCTCAATAGGTTTCATGCAAAGATAGAAAACCTTGAAGTCAACACAATACAAATATCTACAGATACAGTAAAACCAATTAACTTGATATTACAGCCATTGCAAAGTACCAAAAATGTGTGACAGATTGTTAAATAATGATAATGTAATGCAATCTAATGGAAAATAAGATGTCGATATTCGTAATGTGTTGACTTTTTTAACCTTTGTGTGGTACATATTGTTTTTCATTGAGATCAGGACACTTGCAAACAGTTACATGTTTTTATAGCATTTTACATTTCAGTAATTTTTAACGTGCATGTTTTCATGCTGTGAACTGGAACTGAACTCTTCTGGGTGAGTCGGTCATCTCGTCTTCTTCTCTGGCTCTCTGTTCACTCGCTGCTCCACAAACTGATCTGCAGTCACATTTTGTGAGGCAGACGGCTAACGAGATGGAAACACATGACGAACGTGATGTTAATCCGCACGAGGAACTATAAATATTGATTTAATGAGTCAGTGGAGACACGCGTGATCTGATGGAGGCAGAACAGGAGAAGTTAACGTATTAAACACACAGCGAACAGGGAACTGTTAGTGATGTTGTGTTGTTAATCATCATGAGACCAATAAAAAACACAACAATAATATACAAAATGTGTTGTACATTATTGAGTTGAAATGGCTTGTGTGGTTCAGGTTTCTTCTTGTTTGATGTCTGATCCAGTTTTCCTGTTTGCATGTGGTGTCAGATATCAGCAGGAAGTAATCCGATTACTGCAGGTGGCTGTGAACACAGAGCAGAAGTGGATCAGCGGTGAGCGGCTGCAGGTTAAAGCATCTCGGCTGTAATTGTAAATTGGATGAGATGATTGAAGTGTAGCTGTCCTGTAAACACTGCTGAGGTCTGACGGAGAGCGAGTCGACGTGTTCACACCACGTTTACGACCGTTTGTTGTGCAGCGTCAGAATCACAGTGACGATCTTAACGAGTGTCACTCGTGTTGTAGAAGAAAACCACAGAGCGGGTTTATTGCATCGGTTAAAGAGAAGTGTGTGTGTGTGAGACGGACTGATCGCTGCCTCAGTCAGAGCTCACAAAACCTGTTTGTGCACAAAAAGCACGACTCACAAACTATTTACAAGATATTTTGTTATGTGTCTGAAAACTTCCACAAACGTTCTTGAAATATGAAGAAAGTAATCAAATAAGAGTCAGAAGCTGTTATTTGTTGAGTAAATGATTTGCTTAACATCACGGCACGTGTCGTTATCTGGAGATGAATTGATCTTTGTTGAATATAAGATGTGAATCATGTAGCACAGCTGGATCAATAAAACGGTCCTTATTTTAGTTTTTTTGACTTTTTTTTAACATTTGTGGACTAAACGGAGAAAGTAAGAGTGAGATGAGTTGATGATGTAGAAAGCTGTACGCTGCAGGTGTGTTTGGATCAGACACACACACACACACACACACACTCAGGCTTCAGCTCAGTTTCCTGTAGCGTTGATGTCTTGGCAGCTTTCTGTCTCGGCTGTTTGGAGTCCTTCATGTTCTTCACACTGACCTCTGCTCGGTTTGAACTTCCTGTCTGTTTTCTGGAAGCGTCGTCCGTCCTCGGATCGGTCGCCCTCCAGCAGAGACTTGTGGGAGGTTTACCCAGGATTCCTGAGGGCCGCGTCCCTCCCTCTGCTGGTATCCAGGCTGATTTATTGGTCTCTTTACGGCCGCTGGTTATTTTTAGCCGGAGGCTGCTGCTGGTTTCCGGCAGGATGGAGATGAGAAGTGGACCGAGTGGCGTCTAATGGAGCAGCGGGGCCGGGACATTTTGGGATTGAACCTCCTCCTGAGTTTGGTGGCTGTGTTCTGATGCAGTGTCCTCAGGGTTTCCACCTGATTAACTTCCTCTCTCTGCTCTGTTTGTCTCCTCCTGTTGTTTCCTTTCAGTGCTCTCAGTGGTTTTCAGGTGCAGGAATGTTTGCTTCATCTCCTGTCGGGGCTTAATGCCAGGAAATGATTTAGATTCCACATTTAAGTCAGATTCAGCTTCCTGAACATCAGTTCTACACGTGAGTCTAAAATGTCATAAATGAGCTCCAACCTGAACTGTGAAGGGGTAAAAAAGCTTCAGACGACTGGTGGCAGTATAGAGGAGCAGAGAGCATCTCAGAAATAAAACTGTTGGACTTCCTGACTGGAACAGACTTCAGGTGAAGCTGCAGGTGTGACGGCAGTCAGCTGATCTGAGAGCTGTGATGCGTCCTGCTGCTGTCAGTCAGCATCACTGTGTCCAACATCATCCAGATTCACAACATCATCCCAATAATCATCAACACAGAAACAAGGAAACTTTTGAATGACTCTTAAACAAACTAGAATCACTTCCACCTCACATAGTTTTCATCACAGACAAACAGACAAAGAATCTTTAAGAAATGATAAATCCCAGATAAATGATGAATAAATTGTGGGAACCTTTAACCATCCTGATGATCTTTATTTACACACATCTGATCGACTGGTTGTTGTGGGGATACAGTGTGCAGGCCGAGCCCTCAGCTGTGGTGCCAAATAAATGACACACCAACATCGACTGTACGTCAGCGAGCTGAGCAGCTCGTTACAGTCGTCATGATTATCCCCAACATGAAATTCACAAACTCCGTCCGCTGAGGACGAAGGAGAAACACAGTTAAAAGCTCCGGAAGAAGCTCGAAAAGTGGAGTTAAGATTTTTGTCAAAGATTATTCCTGTGTGTGTGTGTGTGTGTGTGTGTGTGTGTGTGTGTGTGTGTGTGTGTGTGTGTGTGTGTGTGTGTGTGTGTGTGTGTGTGTGTCCTTCCCTGCTTCCTGCTTCCTGTTTCCCCCGTTCAGATCAGCTCATCCTCCTGTCAACAACAGCATCTTGTTTTGTAGCTTCTGTAAATATAAAACTATGAAATAAAAATGTGATATAAAATTTACAGAATTCAACATTTGATTTATTTCTTTGCTTTGGCAGCAAAGTTGAAATGATCAGTTTGTTATTTTGAGCCTTTCCTGCCGTTGGGTGTGTGATCTCATCGTGAGCTGTTGGACTGGAGGTCCGTTAGATCTCTCTGAACTCTGATAAACTGAGCTGGACTGAGTGAAGCGAGTCTCCGGCGCTGCTGTGTGCCGGCAGTCGTTGGAGGAGGACTTGCCTCCGTCCACGATTTCTCGGCTTAGCCCGCCGTGTCTTAGCTCTGACCTACATGCAGCGGCGTCCTGGACACCAGCCGCTTCGTTATCCAATGATTACTGACATGTGGGTCACTCAGGGCAGCGTGTCTTTTAAAGCCTCCACTCCTACAGGAAGGAGGAGAAGCTGTACTGGGAACGTGTTTCACACAGAGAGCGTCTCTGAAGTCATTTCACAGCTTGTTTCAGATGTTCCTTATTTTATCTGCACAGCTGATGGAAATGTTATTTAAATTGTTCCATATCCAGATCACAGGAGCTGCAAAGTACAAACAACATTATAATGAAGTACTGTGGAGCTGCAGAGAGACCTCCATCTCCAGACTGACACACGTCACATCACCTGGGTTTGAATGTTTTTTACACTAAATTATGATCCAAATATGATCATAGTATCTGTCAAGATATCAAGTGTCCGAGTGGTTCGTTGTTGTACTTCCTGCCGCTCTGACCTTTGCTGACACTTGTTGAGATCTTGATGTTTTATTTCCTGCGTGAGTCTGACAGCCTCACATGTAAAGTCGTCTGAACAACAAACCTCCTCGTTTCCATACGAATCACATGAGTGAGTCCTGCGGGGAAGTTTGCATCCTGCCTGCTCCTGCTCCTCCTCCTCCTGCTGCTCCTCCTCCTGCTCCTCCTGCTGCTCCTCCTCCTGCTCTTCCTCCTGCTCCTCCTCCTCCTGCTCCTCCTGCTCCTCCTACTCCTCCTGCTGCTCCTCCTGCTCCACCTGCTCCTCCTCCTGCTCCACCTGCTCCTCCTCCTGCTCTTCCTCCTGCTCCTCCTACTCCTCCTGCTGCTCCTGCTCCTGCTCCTCCTCCTGCTCCACCTGCTCCTCCTCCTGCTCCTCCTGCTCCTCCTCCTGCTGCTCCTCCTACTCCTCCTGCTCCTCCTCCCGCTCCTCCTGCTCCTCCTGCTCCTCCTCCTGCTCCTCCTGCTCCTCCTCCTGCTCCTCCTGCTCCTCCTGCTGCTCCTCCTCCTCCTCCTCCTCCTCCTGCTCCTCCTGCTCTCCTCTCCTCCTCTCCTGCTCCTCCTCCTCTCCTCCTCCTCCTCTCCTGCTCCTGCTCCTCCTCCTCCTGCTCCTGCTCCTCCTCCTCCTGCTCCTCCTGCTCCTCCTCCTCTTGCTCCTCCTCCTGCTCCTCCTGCTCCTCCTCCTCCTCCTCCTGCTCCTCCTGCTCCTCCTCCTGCTCCTGCTGCTCCTCCTCCTGCTCCTCCTGCTCCTCCTCCTCCTCCTGCTCCTCCTCCTCCTCCTCCTGCTCCTCCTCCTCCTCCTGCTCCTGCTCCTCCTGCTGCTGTCTCCCCTCAGGGCTCATGAAGATGAGTTTTATAACCAACCTGTAGTTGATAAATCCAGCGGCGTCCATGTTGCCTCCCGCTGGGACGCCGCTCAGTTTCCTGCCTGAACTCGGAGGCCTCGGGCTGCAGAGGGAGGAGCGATCATTAATGTCTGTGGATATTGATCAGGTCCCAGAGGCCTGAGAGCACAGATTAACCTCCTGATCTCCGCTCATCCACTGCTGTCGGTCAGCACAGACTGCTGTGCAGCTGTGAAGTGGTCGTTTGGGTTTTGAATGAAGCTTCGATGAAAAGCTGGAACAGCGTGACACAGTATGTGGTGAATGTACAGTGTGTCAGAGTGGAGCGATGTTTGAACCCAGAAGATTTATCTGAGGATTTTAAGAAGTTAAAGTTCGTCATGTGATCGTATTCTGAATCTGCAGCTTTCTACCAACTCCCACAGTCTTCATCAGATTATCTTCTTTGGATCGAAACAGAAAACCATTTGGTGTTTCCAGAGCTGGGATGTTATATATACATATGATTATCTGTTGATGCATATACATACATATACTGCAAGGTTTTAATAGAACCCGATCGATAGTAACAACATCTGATATCAATATATCGTTCAATATACGCATTTATTACTATGATGCCTCAGATGTGGTTATCAAAGTCAGATTATGTTACAGAGGCAGAATACTGCACTGTTCAACTTTATACACTGAAACTGTAAACTTCACTTTCACTTTTCTACTATAGGTCACCTGAGCAGCGTTGACCAACCGATATGTCTCGGGGTCGACCGATCAGCTTTCTCAATATCGGCTGATATTGATTCTGATTATTAGGAATCAAGGAGATTGATAACTGATGTTTGCAGTAAAAATTAAAATCTTGGAACAGTTTACAGGTTCTGTACGTATTGAGTGTTTTCTTCTGCTGTGTTCATCTCCACCACGTTTATTTGGTACATTTAGTTACTTTACAGACTCAGATTAGTTTTTGTTTGTGTTACCATATAGGCGTGTGTTATGTGGACGCGCTGCATCGCAACCAAATCTGTTGATTTTATCTGCGATGTGGCAGAAACGACTCACAGACACCACAAACCACAATCTGAGAATCAGTCTTTCTATAGATATTTATCTGTCGGCTCTAGATTGTTATTGGCTTTATTAACAGTAGACCAGTTGAATCACGCTCCTCCAGAGAGTTTTTATCATGAGTCACATTTCCAAGAACTATTCCTCGATGGTTGACATGTGTTATTAGCTTGTTTCCACTCAGCATAGATGATAGAAAGGCCTGAGAGTGTGAGCACACATGTCGTAGCGGTGATGATGCTCGTATCATCGAGCTACCAGAATAATAAGTTCAATAAAATCTGTTCAGGAATAATAAAAGAAAGCATCACGATACTGTGAATCCACCCAGAGTGTTTGACTGCAGTACCTCTAGATTTACTGTCTGTTAACTGAGAACACAAAGCTCGAATATAATAAAGTAATGATGATTAATTAAAAACAAACCCGACAATCAGGCTTTCCTCAATCAAGAATCCAGACAGATCCAGGAAACGCACAGTACAGATTACAGCCGTAGTTCGACTCTGCTATGAGAAATCAGAACTGGTCCGGCTTTAGTCAGACTAAGGTGTAAACATGCAGCTTAAAAATCCGATCATAGTCGGACTAACGCAGTAATTCAGTTTTCTCGAGTGTCATATAAACGCAGTGACAGACTGTGAGCTAATAAGGACAACAACTGACTGACACACTGAAGTGAGTGCAGTTTCTGTTTCACTGGGGAAACCACAGTCTGCTGCTTCGGAGTTAGGTGAACCCTGATTGGCCGAGCTTTAAAGAATCTAGTTCTTCATCTGACGCCTCACTTCCTCCCAGGAAGACAGTCGCCAGCCTGTTGAGAAAGAGCGAGTCAGAAGCTCTAACTCGCCGCCGACATGAAGACAAAGTCGACCTGACGACTCCACGGCGCTCGCGCTCTCAACAGAAATGTCTTCTTAAGGTGGTATGTTCACGTTGGAGCACAGCTGTCGGCAAACCAGCTGTTTCAGCCATTTTGGAGGCCTCGATCTGCTCGCTGCTGCTGCCTGGAGGAAGTCGGTGTGTGCTGGACCATGAATGGAGGTAGAACTCCCCCCGAGGGCTGCGAGAGTCCGGTCCAGGGTCCCTGTCAGGCCTCGCACCGCTGGCACCATTACAGGAAGTCTTGGCAGAGATCCGACCCCCAGTCTGCTTCTGAGCAGCCATTGGACAGATACAAGTGGAGGACATCTGCCTGCCTGGCACCAAGGGCAGCCAAGATGGCTGCCCCTAAGGGCAATGGACAGAACAGAGGGTCTCTTCACCGGCGGCTGCTCAGCCTCCCGAGGTTCAGCACCATGCCACATGACCAGAGTGGAGATGAGTCCTCCACAGGTCACGAGGGCCCGGCCAGGCCCGGCACTCTGCGCAGGATTTTCCCCTACCTCAGGTCCATGTCTGAGCCCGGGACAGGCAGCGGCCCGGCGAGGACGGCGGTCAGGAAGGTTGGATCAGACGCAGCGCAACGAGCTTCCTCCATCAGCAGCTTCATCAGCTCGTTCTCTCAGAGGATCAGCAGAGTCCTCAGAGACGAACCCCAAACTGAAGGAGAGTCTGGTAGGACATTCAGCTTCCATCAAGGTCGTCACGAGACCAGAATCTTAAACTGTGATACAATACCAGTAAAACGATGACGAATGCCTCGTTTGATACGGCGGCAAAATAGATAATAGATGATTTAAAGTGCAGGTACAGGAACAGTCCCTGAACACACCAACACTGTGTAATAACATCTGTGCAGTCTTGGGTCGAGAATCTGATTGTAAATAAGTTTTTATAGCGTTTATACATTCGATGCCATCGAATATCGTATCATCTTAAACACTTTATCCAAAAAGCATCCGCGTACCGATGTGTTGATGACCTGACCTCCATGTTCACATCATGTTCCACTGACATGAATGTTCTACTCAAGTTGGAAACTCCCACATGACATGAACACATCACGACAAAGTTTAATCCCAGTGAGCGTTTTCCTGTGTGGGTCTGTGTTTGTGAGGAACATCCTGATGTGTTGTTATCTGCGTCGCGGCCCTGCGGCGCCTCAGTCTGCTCACAGAAAGTGTTTCCTGAGGAAAGCCGTCCTCCGTTTGATTCTGTGTGGTCGTTTAAACGAGATGAAGTCCTGGTGCTGATTGAGAGCTCCCAATCCGCCTGCAGCTGCTCCACAAAACATTTACATTCATTTAGAGTGTGTAACGCTCAGCCAAGCAGCCCGTTTGAAGGTTAAGTTATGCTAATTGCATTTTCCACTCAAACATGGCCTGATGTGCAGACGTAATATTTTGAGGCGGACAATAATGAATGTGTGTTTTCATGCAGAACTGACAGCCGATGCCTCCAAGAATCACTGCCTGTTATACAAACGTCTCCTCAGACTTTACTCTCTATTTCGTTCTAACGGTTCTTTAAACATAATGAATTTATTGTCATGTCTGCCTGCGTGATCAATATAAAGCAGATCAGGATGCAGCTGAGATATTTCAACCTAAAGGAGACATCTGAGGATCAAACACTGATCCTGTACTCCAAACCAGACAAATAATCACTTAATCAAGAAAATACTCAACAGATTATTTAACAATGGAAATAATCGTTAGTGGCAGCACTAGTTTGATCTTCACGTAGTGAAAAATCTAATGAAGAACAAATCATTTTTTCATTTTGACTTAAATAAATCAAAATTATTAACATTCTCATTGTGCGACAGAATATTTCCCCTTTTTTTAGCCACTTCTTCCAGAATTAAATGTCTGAGTTCTGCTAAAAACAAATCATTGCTCTGGAAATGAAACTAGTTGTTTTTCTGTTGGACTAAACGTTCCCTTCAGGTTTCACACAGCCAGAGTTTACTACTGAGCCAGTTCATGTAGATGAGATGAACGTCATGTAACATGATGGAACGAGGAAGCTGTCGTCCTCGCTGTAGTTAACTGTGGTCATCCATCATCCTGAAGCCCAGATGATGATGAGGCGCTATCTGTCACCTCCCAGCAGCCTCGGCGTGCCGCCATCGCCGGAGCGTTCAGCTCTACTGTCAAATTAAAAGCAGTGACAAGGAGCGTTGGTGTACCCGAGGATGTAGGAAAGGTTTAATTGAATCTCTCTGGGCCGGTGGCTCATGGGACATGTGACGGGAGGAGGATCTGAGCTGGGACATCGAGTTATCAAGCAGCAGTCGTCCTGCTCACGGTCACCTCATGTCACTGTGATGTGTTGGTCAGTTTGGACCGGAAACACTTCTGTGAAGGCTCATTCGTGGTTCAGCAGGTGTTTCCCACCTGACAGTTCTGGGGACTCCCTGAGAGGAACCGTCCACTGGGGAGTTCCCTGGGAATCCTGCACAGTTGAGCGCTGTTTTTGGTTTGGATTGTGTCCCGAGCAGCAACGAAGAGAGAAAATCAGAAACTCTCTGCAGATACGAGACACTAACACGCCTTTTCTCCACATTCCAGTCTCCCTCTCTGTCTGTTTACGGCTTCTTACGGCTTTTACGTCTTTGTCTCGTCTCGCTGCGTCTGCCGTGCGTGATGTGCTCTGATAGGTCCACATCAGTCTGCTGATGCTGGGAAATAACAAGAATCCAGAATTCACCTCAGAGGCATCAAACTAAAGTAACGAGGCTGTTCTGAAGCTGTGAGGAGGAGAAAGTTCAGATGTAAAGAGGAGAAGTCACACAGATACTCAAGAAATGAGCCTCAACTCTGAAGTCAACACTTATTAAAATATCTGTATGAATCTTCAGAATCTCACTTTTGTTTCCTTAAACTATAAAAACATCTTCACTGTTTCACTGCGAACACTTTTTCGTCTCTGCAGCTGATTTTTGGAAGCTGTCGCCAGTTTGAGCAGAAACTGAAGTAAACATAGAGCCCAGGCCCAGAGCATGCTGGGTAGTAAAAACCACAGAGCTCTCACTTCTCTACACATACACACACACACACACACCCACACACCACACACACACCACACACACACACACAAACACACACAAGGGACTCATTCACCCTCCTGTTCTCACACTCTTGAGTTTCCATGAGAAAAAGAACAGCTATTGCTAATTGGAGGCTAATTAACCCTCGTGTGTGTGTGTGTGTGTGTGTGTGTGTGTGTGTGTGTGTGTGTGTGTGTGTGTGTGTGTGTGTGTGTGTGCGTGCGTGCGTGCGTGCGTGCGTGCGTGCGTGCGTGCGTGCGTGCGTGCGTGCGTGCGTGCGTGCGTGCGTGCGTGCGTGCGTGTTGGCAGGACATGTGTGGCTCTGGGCGTCCTGACAGAAACTCTGTTCATCAGAGGTGTGTGTTTGTGTGTTTGAGACTGACCCAGACGCCTTGGCAGCTCCGGCATACTGAAGGAGGTGTGTGTGTGTGTGTGTGTGTGTGTGTGTGTGTGTGTGTGTGTGTGTGTGTGTGTGTGTGTGTGCGCGTGCGTGTGCGTGCGTTCCTTTTGTATGTAAATTGTCCCTTTCATAATAAAAGCTCACGCGGTAACAAAGCAGCTCCTCTGAGCTCGTTAACCTCTCGGAGCGCTGGCCGGCGGCGGCGGTGGGAAAGTGGAGGCTTCCCCCCGTCGGCCATGTTGGCCACATGAATGCAGATAAATCTGAAAACATGTTGTTTTGTTTCAGTTTTGGCGTCGACCCAAATATTGGACTCATTTGAATGTTTTAATGCGTGTGTTTAAAGTCTTTTATTACTCATGGCTCATACAGGATGTAACGTCTCTAGATTTAGACTTTTATGGAAAATAATTTGAATAGTTTCAGTTTTGAGCTCCCCCTCAGTCATTCACACAGCAGAACCACTTTTTATTCTTGCTTTGTTCTCGTAGCCTTTGGTTCTTCAGTGTTGGCTTCATTGTTCAGCTCTGGAGCTTGTTGTTCTGGTGTCATCCTCCTGTAAATATCTGTATATGAATGTTTATGAGTAAACGCAGTGTTTCTTTACAGCAGTGGTCAGTTTTCTTCATGCGTGTATTCTTTACGCTGCGTTAGCTGTTAGCAGCTGCTTGGATTCACCTGCGTCCTCTAATATGGAGGAAGGTGTAAACGTAAAGATGAGAAGTTGATGTGTCAGCAGGTTTATGGAGCGTTATCCTCGGTGGAGATCGGACACATGGACTCAGGCTCGAGGTTCATGTGATCAGTCAGGTTATATAGATCAATATGAGTGATGTTGTTTGATGGAACAAGTAGAATACGTGTCGTGGAGCTTCTCCAGTTTCACAGCAGGACAGTCAGGAGCAGATACGGCTCTGAGCTGATTGTTGTTCCTGTTGCTCTGTGGGTGAAGACAAACCTCCGTCAGTCCGTGAGCGTGTCGTCTGTCCTCCGCTCCCCTCGTCAGTCTGATAGGAGGTGACACCGATGTTCCCCTTTGACCCCTGAGGACCGCCCCCCCTCGCCCCCCCCTCGCCCCCTGCATGCAGGCTGCTGTCATGATTGACACTTGAGAGAGAGAATGTGCTTTGTAGATGCAAATGCAGAGACTCCTGCTGAAGTCAGCGTGTTTAAATATTAATCGTGTCACTGCCGCTGCTCCAGGCCGAACAACAGAGGAGCCGCCATGATGGAAGACACTGAAAATACAAGGAGCGCAAATCACAGCTGATATTCTGCCAGGAGACGATTTACATTAAATTCAAGCCTGCGCTCTGTGATGGATATGAGGCCGTATCAACACTATCAGCCACTGAAGCAGCTGCCACAGCTTTCCTTATACGTGTTTGAGAAAACAGCAAATACAAGCCAATAGAATAGAAAATCAGTTGCCAAATATTTTGATAATTAATTAGATTTTTGAGTCATTTTTCAAGTAAGAATGTCAAACATTAGCTGCTTTATTTGTCATGTTTGACAGTAGACGAATGTTTTTATATGTTGTCTGAACAAAGAAGCAATTTAAGCTCTGTTTGCTTTTTATAGATTAACTGATGAATGAAATAATCCTAAAACAATCTACAGATTCTTTGATATTATAAGTAAAGGTTAGTTGCAGCCCTCAGAAAACTGGCTCAGTATCAGACCTGCAACTATTAATTGTGTTATATATATGAGTGTGTGTGTGTTGTTTCCTCAGTCAGAGTGTTGCTGAGGATCTCCAGCTGACTTCATGACTTTAGATAATGAACCATGACGTCGGCTGTGTGTTGGTGTGAGTGCTGCATCAGAGCGGCAGCCTTCACTCACTATCAGCTGCTGCAGGAAACCACTCGTTCATTCTGTGCAGCTGCTGCTTCATGTTCTCATCTGTCCACGTTTCTCAGGAAGCAGCCGACACTAACAGACACTTTTCCACAGAAACAAGAGATGAAACTCAACAGAGTGGCTCAGATTTTAACTTAGTCTTTAAATTTGATCAGTTTCTGGTGGAATTATAGACAATAACACTTAAAGGAGCAGTTCACCTAAAAAGTAAAACCCAGTCCTCCTCTCCTCCTCCTGATGATATAAAGTCCTCCTCTCCTCCTCCTGATGATGTAAAGTCCTCCTCTCCTCCTCCTGACGATATAAAGTCCTCCTCTCCTCCTCCTGATGATATAAAGTCCTCCTCTCCTCCTCCTGATGATATAAAGTCCTCCTCTCCTCCTGATGATGATATAAAGTCCTCCTCTCCTCCTCCTGATGATATAAAGTCCTCCTCTCCTCCTCCTGACGATATAAAGTCCTCCTCTCCTCCTCCTGATGATGTAAAGTCCTCCTCTCCTCCTCCTGACGATATAAAGTCCTCCTCTCCTCCTCCTGATGATATAAAGTCCTCCTCTCCTCCTCCTGATGATATAAAGTCCTCCTCTCCTCCTCCTGATGATATAAAGTCCTCCTCTCCTCCTCCTGATGATATAAAGTCCTCCTCTCCTCCTCCTGATGATGTAAAGTCCTCCTCTCCTCCTCCTGACGATATAAAGTCCTCCTCTCCTCCTCTTGATGATATAAAGTCCTCCTCTCCTCCTCCTGATGATATAAAGTCCTCCTCCTCCTGAGGATATAAAGTCCTCCTCTCCTCCTCCTGATGATATAAAGTCCTCCTCTCCTCCTCCTGATGATATAAAGTCCTCCTCTCCTCCTCCTGATGATATAAAGTCTTCCTCTCCCCCTCCTGATGATATAAAGTCCTCCTCTCCTCCTCCTGATGATATAAAGTCCTCCTCTCCTCCTCCTGATGATATAAAGTCCTCCTCTCCTCCTCCTGAGGATATAAAGTCCTCCTCTCCTCCTGAGGATATAAAGTCCTCCTCTCCTCCTCCTGAGGATATAAAGTCCTCCTCTCCTCCTCCTGATGATATAAAGTCCTCCTCTCCTCCTCCTGATGATATAAAGTCCTCCTCTCCTCCTCCTGATGATATAAAGTCCTCCTCTCCATCCTAATTCTCACCTATTACAGATTTATTAAGTATGTAATTGAGAATACGATTAAAAAACTAAATGAGAATCATCAAATACATCCAGATGATTTTTGCATCTGTTTGTGTCTGTTAGTTTAGAATCAGACTCTTGTTTTGGTGTTTTCTCATATTGTAGCAGGTCGCTACCTCTCGTCAGCTGTGAAATAAAGTTTTGACACGTATTAAAGAGTTTATCGCTCCAGTAATTAACGTGCTGACAGATTGTTTCCCAGAAGAGATCCTCTGAACAGACGCTCCGCTCTTCACAGCTCCTCTTTGTTTTTCACAGCTTGAATGGAGCGCTTTGATAGAAACAGTGTTTTTCTGTTAATTACTGTAATTTCCTCCTCGTTTAACACCTCAGTCGGAGCGGGTGATCGAGGCTGCTCTGGGTTTCAATCCTCCCCACAGACACAGTTTGAAGATTTGTGTTACTTTGTGGAAGAATAATTTAAATCAGTCAGGTGTCTGGACCAACATTTATTGGTGTCTTTGTGGAAAATAAGCTTCTCAGATGTTGTATTGAACGTGATGGTTGGATTTGGCCGACGGTCAGTCAGTGTCGGCGTTGCTGAGCGTAAAAAACAAACGCCGCTTTATCATGTCAACAGTTTGTTTGCCTGCAGTCTTCTGGTTTTTCTTTGTCAACCATGAATACAGACCGCCGCCACCTGCTGGTCTGGAGAGGTATTACACAGAACGTACGCGCTAGCTGGACGCCGGCTGTTTGTCTTTGTGGTGCGTTCAAGTGCAGCTTTCTTTTGGCTGAGACACAGGAGACGTGAGGTGACGCCACAGTCGGCCTCCATCGCTGCTAGTTCTTTGGATGTTTGGTGTGTCTGGATCGTTAGAGCCTCAATCAAAGATGGAAAACTCGCCTAAAAGCATTGTTAATGGATAAACAAGCGTCAGAAGACGTAGTCCGAGTGTTTGTTGTTGACTGATCTGCAGTTTTCACTTCACTTTCGGTCAGTTTGAACCATCTGCTGCCTTCTGAGAAAATCCAGGTACTTTACTGATGGAAACAAAGAAGTTTTCTCATGTTAATGTGTGTGTGTGTGTGTGTGTGTGTGTGTGTGTGTGTGTGTGTGTGTGTGTGTGTGTGTGTGTGTGTGTGTGTGTTGTCTGCAGTCTGGGTCAGTCTCAGCGACACACCCCTCTCTGTTCTCACTGTGGTACAACCCCCCCTCCCCTTCCTGTTGAATGGTCCCATCTTGATAAAGCCGTGATGTGATGTCACCTCGCTGTGATTGGAGGAAACCTGCTGTATTTACTGGTTGCTACGGAGACCCGACCTGCCAGCAGGGAGTATACAGGTCGACAGACAAAGCAGCCTCTGTTGGCCTGTGTGTGTGCGTGTGTGTGTGTGTGTGCGTGTGTGTGTGCGTGTGTGTGTGTGTGTGCGCGCGTGTGTGTGTGTGTGAGAACCTGTCGGACTGTTAACCCGTTGGGACTGAAGATGTTTTTTTCTAAGGTTGACCCAGAAAGCCTGGAAACTGAAGGTGTGATAACGAAGTTCAGTCCTGGAACACCTTGGACCACAAATTGTCCTGGAAAATAATCCTTCTGTCTGATTGGTTGTTTAGAATTAATCCAAGATAAAAACAGTTTGACCCCCTCCTCTTCATCTTCATCATCATCATGGCTGTTGGTTTACTGGTTTAGTAAGTGGTGCTGATGTGACGAGGAGTCCCGGTGTCTTCTGGGTTTCCTCCAGGTTTCTCTTTCAGAGACGCTGGCCTCTGTCCTGAGTGACCACCTGTGATCAGACATCACCTCCTGCTCTGAGACAAACCGTCCACCTGAGACACAGACGCCATGTTTCTGCTCCAACTCAGAAACAGCTTCATGTAGAACGTTTGCTGATAAACGGCGTTTCACAGAGTTGGTAAAGTTCACACCTGTGATCAGAGCAGGTCTGAACAGCCACCAGTGCTGGTGATATCGAGGTGCCCATGAGCAAGGCACTGCACCTGCAAAGACGAGATGGTACAACTGCTGAGTAAAGGGTGTGTGGGTGTGTGTGTGTGTGTGTGTGTGTGTGTGGGTGTGGGGGTGTGTGTGTGTATGTGGGTGTGGGGGTGTGTGTGGGTGTGTGTGAAGAGAAACTCGACTCCGGCCAAACCTCCAGTGGGAATGTCTGATAGCTGGGAGAGTCCACCACCTGTCCACACACACACACACACACACACACACACACACACACACAGCTCCTCTGAATGCTTCTCATGCTTCTGAAGCTACACACACTCTTGCCTCTTGTTTGTGTTGTATGTTGACTCTCAGGGTTATCTGTCCTTAAAGAAACAGTCAGACGACGATGATGATGATGATGATGATGATGATGATGATGACGACTGTTTGTACATTTAAAGAAATCCGTTCTGTTTCAGCGTGTATGCAGGAAACATTTACACACCTGTGCCATCAGCTGATGAACAACTTGAGCTTCACATGCTGAACAGTTTGAGACAAACAGTGTTGTTACACGTCGCAGCTCGTCTGGAGAGTTGTGTTTCCTGCTGTGGTCCAGTCAAGGTGAAAGTACTGACTCTGCAGCTAAAATAGTCTCAGTCAGAAACTGTGAAGTGAAAGCATCAGTGAGCCTGAAGCTAAAATGTTCTGCTTTGTGTTTATCTTGTTCCTGAATGCAGGACTTAAGTAAATGTACTTAGTTACTTTGCATGAGTGTCTGCAGCCTCAGTGCCACAGTCTGTCTTTAAAGGTATGTAGGAATTCTGCACCATGGACTTGGTTCTAGTCTGTAGAAGTTGTGTTCTGAAATGATCCTGAATGTTTCAACAACGTTTAATCAGAGAAACTCACACGTGTCATCAAGGTAACGGTGCGTTTCATTTGCTCGCCTGTGAGGCGTGAAGAAAACTTTAAACGTGACCTCGTCTGGGAACTATTATGAGTCACATCAGACAACAACTCCCATGATCCCACGCTTCCTGTGTCTTTGTTTTATTCTGTTTGAGAGAGCCGTAGTGGCAGAAATGATGTTTGAGTGAGTGAATTATATTTCTGTATTTCTGTAGCTGATATTAAAGGGACAGTACGTCTGTGTCAGTCAGCCAGAAACACACAGCAGCTGTAAACAATATAAGGCAGCAGAAGGCAGAAAGTTCCGGCTGCGTGTCTGGATCCTTTTCCCTCTCCGGCCGTGTTGTGGTCCGGTCTGGTTGTGTTTTGGCGCTGTAGCGTGCAGCTCTGACCTTTCACCAGCCGCCCGGACAAATATAGAAGCTTAATCCATCCGCCTGTGCAGGCAGGGAGGACTTCCTGTGGACCGCCGTCTCCCTTTGATTCATCTCACACAATAAAACTGCAGCTTAGTTTTGAAAAAGGACGCAGCAGTTTATTGGCCCGTCTCGGTCTACAGCAACACGTGGAGCTCACTGATGCTCCTTTAAAAGTGAACCAAATCCAAGCAAAGCTGCCGTTGGTGTCTGTTTAAATGGCTGGTTTCTAAAGGAAGTTCTGCACTGAAGTGCAGTTTTTATGGGTTTTCTTTAAGCAGAAGAGTATTTCATGGATGTTGCTGTTTACATTGATGTTCATCACATCCTCTCAGCCTGCAGACCTCCTACAGTCCTCTGCTCTTCGTGCTGAGTTCTGTTTGGATTGCGTGACGTTGGACTGAAGCAGGACGTCGGTTCAGGGAGGTACAGGTGTTACATAAGGCCAGCAGCCGGCGGCCTGCCTCTCCTTCCTGGCTTTGTTCGGCTCTGCTCATCTGTCGGCTCGGAGGCGTCCACATGTCTGTGAGCGGCAGCCGACCTCGGGTCTGCTAATTAGCCGAGCTCGAGTCCCTCTGCAGCGCTCGGAGACAGAACAGACAAACTGGCCAATTAGTGTTCCTCTCCCGCTCTTTGGTCGATGCTCCTTCACTCAGCAGCTCTGAACAGGAGCAGGTGCGACTCCCTCAGATCTCTCGGGGGTCTCTGGCCCGAGCTCTGACGTGGATGATTTAGTATGCAGCCAGAAATAGGCTGCTGAAAGTGTAGCTCCTCAGCTGCTTTCTGCACAAACACTCGTTCTCCTTCAGCTCTGCTGCACTCGATTCATGAGGCTGTAATTCATCAGCAGACCTGCACATTATTCTTCAGCTTCTGCTGGCTGAAGGAGGCTGCTGTGAAACAGACTCTGTGAACTCAAGGCTTCTTGTAACCCACTTATTTCTTATCATTTTAGCTTCTGCACTTTGCTTTCAGAGTTGAGTTTTCAGCTCTTCAAACAGAGAGAGATTTCTTTCCCTTCTGATTGTTTGTTTGTGTTGTTCAGACCTGATGATCTCACAAGAACAACAGCAGAAAATATAGAAGTTGTAAAAAACGAGCAGTTCACACAGAAAGTAAACCTGGGTCATCCTCTCGTCCCTCCATGATGATGTACAGTCAGGTGAAGTGTCGTAGTGGTGAACAACGTCTCTTACAGTCGGTTTGGGATCTCAAGCTTCTGGCCTTCAATGATGTGATGAGGTGAAAACATTCAGCATTTCACAGGAAAAACGACTCACATAGAGAAACTGTAATGGAGGAAGCTGATTTTAAGATTGAAAGTTCATCGTTGATTTTGGAAACAAGACACGGTCCATTCAGCAGCACCGAGTCGTGAAACGTAGCTGTGAGAACTTGGAGGATTTACAAATGAAAGTTAATGACGTTAGTTCTTGACCTTGTAAACAGCAGCTCAGGTTTCTTTGAAATGAAGATGATTTTCTTTATTACCTCTTTAATCATCTTAAAGCCTGTTAACTTAAACTTTAAGGAACGTCGTTATATTACGACAATCTTCCTAATGTTTGAACTTCAACTCAGACCGTCACGACAGTCAGGGTCTCAGCTGACAGCGTTTCAGCTTCTTCACAGCAGATTTCTGTGTTTTGTTTCCACTGTGATGTGATTTAGTTTCAGGAACAACAGTTTGAAATGTGGAAGTGATTTCAGCTGTTGAACAGCTTCCTTGTTCTCTGTAACTTTGACCTGAAGCTCAAAGGGGACGAACCACAACGAGGACAATGTGTAGAACCACTACAGCCGCTGGATGAAGAGCTGCATTCATATGAAGACATTTTAAAAGTGCATTCATAGGTGAGACTCACCTGCTCTGTCACTGGTTATTTACAAAAATAGTGATCTGTCATGTCAGGAAGTATTCCGGTGCAATGGATCTAAATAAAAAGAGACGCCTGGTGGCTGTTTAAGGGTTAAAGATCTGTTAATGATTGAGGTTAACTCTGAACTTACTGAGATTATTAACAACGTTTTATGGTCTGACTTTAATAAACTCTTAAGGGGGCACAGACTTAAAAGAGACAAAAGATCAATAAGTTCTTGATGATTGAGTTAGCTAGCAGGCTGATGGATGCGATACAGCTTCATTTATAACTTTCTTATATCTGAAAAGGGTTAGGGTTCAACAACATATTAAGCTGACATTATTAACCTCCTCACTTATTTGTCAGGATGCATTGTTGGTCCTGTTTCTGCCTCCATGATGCTCACAGTGCATCTACATGCAGAAAATGAGCGTCTCCTGTTAGCGGCGGTGACGATCCGACCACAGTGAGATGCATTTCCTGGAGCTGACCATTAGGGGCGTACGTCTGTAATTAGAGACTTAGAACTGTGTGGAAGCAGGATGATAACTGGTTTACAGGCAAACGCTTCTCTCGGCTAAAATGGCAGATTTCCAATGGAGGTTCTGTATTGTTTTGGTTTTTTGCAACAAGACAGAAGTCAGGAAGAATGTTTTTCAAATCTAGTGACTGAAAACACTCAAACAGTCTGTAATCATTTACACCAGAGGAGAGGCAGTAAGATCTGACCGTTACTGTGTCTGCAGACCATTATGTCAATAAACAAGGAGCCTCTGGACTCGTCCAGAATCGATTCAGAACACTTAGTGAGAAGAAAATCATCTGATGTTGTAGATAATATGAGAGGACGCGTCCGTGTCTGAAAACCATGTGAATGTGGTCAGATCCTGACTCACTACTTCCTGTGCTGCAGCTAACACTACTGTTTACTTTGCAATCAAGTGTCATCATAATCAATTAAAATCTGTGTGTGTGTGTGTGTGTGTGTGTGTGTGTGTGTGTGTGTGTGTGTGTGTGTGTGTGTGTGTGTGTGTGTGTGTGTGTGTGTGTGTGTGTGTGTGTGTGTGTGTGTGTGTGTGTGGCCAGGCAAAGGCTGAATGAAAGCGCCGTCTGTTTACTCGTCCCAGCCGACGGGACGCCGCTCACAAACACACGGAGCTATTGTTCAACACTTAACACTGATTTACTGTGCCACACACACACACACACACACACACACACACACACACAGTCTACATCATCACAGTAAATCACCTCTGAAGGACACGTCAGGCTGTTTTTCATGTCAGGCTGGTTCCTGTGGTTTGTTCGGCACCTCGTCACCAGACACTGGCTGGGTCACCATAAATTAACTCTGGATATTTTATATTCCCACAAGTTCCTGTGACTCATACAATCAGAGTTTCTGTCATCAGTCTTCCTGAAAACATGACGTGTTGCTGGAGTTTACTTTCCGTATTCTGGGACAAATGAGCTCCACTGCAGCGCTGAATGTTAGAAACCAAGAAGTTTAACAACAGTTCCTAACAACAGCAAAGAAAACCCCCATCAGCTCGGCAGCACAGGTACTTTCAAAAGCTGCAACTCATGATTAAGTCACGGTGGATTCATCTGACAGTCCTTTCCTGCTTTTTAACCTATTAGTTAGTAAAATGTTGATCAGTGTTTCGTCCTCAAGCTTCTTGTTCTGTCCAGAAGCCAAACATATTCAGTGTGCTGTCACAGAGGAGGAACAACCAGAACATATTCACTTTTGTCGAGCTGTCATCAGAGAATTGGGGCTTTTTGTCTTTAATGAATGAATGAGTTCAGTTGCAGAATCAGAGCTGAGAGTCAGACTGATGAAGCAGAAGTGTGCTGCATGTTTCAGGGTGAAGCAGGTTCAGTGTGTGTGTCTAACAGGCAGTGACACGACCTCTGACCTCTGCTGAGTCTGCTCTGCTCTGTGACGGGCTGTCAGCTGAGATCAGACGCCTCTGCTGAGTCCTGCAGACATCACTTCATTTTTAATACCCCTGCTGCTGCTCCTCCTGCTCCTCCTGCTCCTGCTGCTCCTGCTGCTCCTCTCTGCTGCAGGGAGGAGCAGCAGGTAAACTGGGCTGATCAGGGTGAAGTTTAGAGGCACAGCGCCCTCTGCAGGTTCGTCTCCTCCAGTGCTCTGATGTGTTCATTCTCAGTTCACACGTCTCACCCTGAATCTGAACTTTTACACAGTTTAAGTTATGTTAACATGAATTCTCCTGAAAAATTTCTATCCATGAAATAACTTCATCAGCAGCTGTGCTCTGAATTCTGGTTTTAGCTGTGAATGTATTGATTGTTTGTATGTGAACTCTCAGCCTCAGCATCTCATTCTTCACCGGACTGAGTTGAAACATCACAGGATCGTTTACATCATGTGTTCATTTAGATAGTTGTTGCTGGTTGTTTACAGTCATCAGATTAATAACAATAAATCATGCTTTATTTTCACATTCAGTGGTTTTATTTCACGTGCAGATATTTGAAGTGTGTTGACTTCAGGTTTTCTATCAGTCTGAAACCTGTTGAGCCTGTTTGTCTTTGGGTCCGGGACATTTTGAAGTTACAGCTCAGGATGACCCAGTTTGTTGCAGAAGAGATGATGTCACCTTGTTCTGTGTGTCCCAACAGAATATTGATCCAACTCTGCTTAATGTGAGACAGAAGTGTTTGATCTGAGAAGAGATTTTGTTTTGTGTTTGTATGGTTTTATACTGAATGGGCTGTTAACATCACACACTTTTAATAAGATATTTTTTCCATCTGATCAGATTCAAATCTAAATATTAGATTATGTCATACAGTTTTTGTCTTAACACACTAGTGTTTAAAATAAGCTTTGTTTACAAGGCAGGAGATGTGACAATAATTGGATTAAGCCAGACTTTCTTCCCCTGATGACACCAGATAATCTATTTATTCTGGAAACAGAAGCAACAAGAATATAAATATCAGATTATTTCACTTGGTTAGATCTACACTGTGTAGTTTCTCACTTCAGCTTACATGCAGTACATTACTTCACAACTTCAGACTTTTAAGGATTAATTTCTGACTTGAACTCAAATCAAACATGTCACAGACTGATGTGATGTCTTGGGGTCAAAGGTCAGTTACTACAGACTGAACTCTTCCAACTCACTCTGTTCAGCCTCAGTGTGTTCATACGATGCAGGTCTATGCTGATTGACAGTTAGACCAGTAGGTGTGTGTGCCAGCCTCACTTAAAGTGTGTGTTTGTGTGTGTGTTCTCAGATGTGAAAGGTCCTCCGGCTCACCGGTTCTCCTGCGGTCAGAGTCCGTACACCGACAGCGGATCCTGGGAGAGGAAGTTCTGCATCCTGACTGACAGTCAGCTGATCCTGCTCAACAAGGACGACGAGGTCAGAGCGGATTAATCACATCTTTATTCCTTCAGATTAAACCTTTATTTTATTCTTCTGTCGTCACTGGAATCTGTGAACAGTTTTAAATTAAGTGTTCTGTTTTTAATCATTTTTTGCATTTTTGCAAGTTAAAACTTTTTTGGAGAATTTTTAATTTTATTTATATTTTTAATATTTTCATGCCGTTAATTCAGGGTGACATCAGTATCAGACATGTAATGCCTCCTCCTCCTCCTCCTCCCTCCTCCTCCTCCTCCTCCTCCTCCTCCTCCTCCCTCCTCCTCAGGCTTTGGGGGACACTCAGGAGAGCCCCACAAACTCCTCCAAGGGCCGAAGTCTCCGCAGGACCGTCAGCGTCCCCTCAGAGGGACAGTTCCCAGACTTCCCAGCAGAGGGCGCCGCCATGCTAGGTAAGAACCAGTGAGACATTATGGTCGCCGTGACAACAAACCCACGCTGTGGCGCAGCGAGCTGCTTCGGTCTGAAACCAGGAAGTAAAGATTAAAGTGCAACAGAGCTCAGTAACATCTCATTGTGTCACACCACACCTCTGGATTACCTGAGTGTGTGTGTGTGTGTGTGTGTGTGTGTGAGGCCAATCCCAGCAGCCATTAATGGGATTAATAACACTGAGAACAAAAGAGCGGATGTGATGATATTCAGACAGTGGAGGAGGTTTTTCTGTGTGTGTGTGTGTGTGTGTGTGTGTGTGTGTGTGTGTGTGTGTGTGTGTGTGTGTGTGTGTATTATTCTTGCTGTCAGTGTGTAATTGAGATTTAGTTACACTACATGGAATACCTGGAATATCCTGGGGTTTTGGAGAGGTGTACTGCAGGCTGGAGGGTTTCAGATGTGTCTCTTCTCCTGGAAAAACAAGTTTGATCTGACGTCCTGTCAGTCCGTACTCGGGTCAAACTCCTGAACCTTTGCATCCTACATTTCCCACAGTGCACCTCGGCAAGGTGTTTGCTGTTAGCGTTGCACTGGTTGGTAGAGAGACTCTTTTATGCTCCACACCTCCAGTCTGTAACAGGACACGATACTTCAACACAGACAAAGTTCTGTTCATAACTCATTTCTACTACATGTGTATACATACCACAGTAATGAAGCCCCGTGCATCATCTGTGACATCATCAGGGTTATTTCCTCTGGAGGAGGAGGAGCACTAAGCAGGACCAGTCCTCTTTAAAAACTTTTAAAACTCTTTATTTTAACTTAAATCAGCAGTGACTGCTTCTCAGTATGATGTTTAACCCAAACGGCAGACGGCAGTGACAGAGTGTAACTGTGCTTTGTCACGATTTAGTCACGAATGAGCTTTTGATTGTTATCATTAAAATCAAGAGCAGTACATGATATAAGACATAATTAAAACCTTTAATTCTTAAACATTTAATGCATCCCTAATTCTAATCCAATAATATAATATGTATTATTCTGAAATGGGCCATTCTGCACAGTGACTCTGGTATTAGTGCTTTTACTTCCATCTGGTTGCCACCAGTTGTTGAAGTTTTTAAGTTTTTCACATACTAAAATAATATTCCTGTGATTTAAGTCGACCTTTCTGCAGAGTTTTGATAAACATGAGCTGCTCCTCGTTCAACCTCTGCAGTTGCAGTTTACATCACAGACGTCTGTCGACATTTAGGACTCATGAAGTTTAACTGAGTTTTGATTAATCTTTATTTTTAAATGTATGTTTTCAAAGATTTCAGACGCTTGAGGTCGAGGTTTAAAAAGATGAGTTTGGTGTCTGTCCCGGCTCAGTTTGAGTCCTCAGTCAGAATCGTTTCCAGCGCCGCTGTTGGACCGCCAGGTGAATGTTTTCTAACATAATGAGGCGTTCGGGTGCAGCCTGTAATTTTCCTGCTCTGTGTGGGAACGTCGCTGGGACCGGGGAATGTCTGGAGGACAAAGCATCCAGTGTCCATCGGTCCGTCTGAAGGAGCTGGACTGACCCCGCTGCCCCCAGTGGGACGCCGGGCTGAGGGGATTCCCACCAAGAGCTGCAGGGGTCCAGAACTGGTTTCACATGTGAGTTCTGGACCGGACGAGACCGACAGGAGACGACAACCAGAGAGTTCAGAACAGTCTGATCCAGACGGATCAGTTTATTGATCAGTTATTGGGCGGACAGAAGACTCCCTCCTCCTCCTCCTGCTCATTCAGCCACACACAAACTCATTCATTCACTGACCTCCTTAATCCCCCTCACCCCTCCTCACCCCTCCTCACCCACCTCCCACCAGCACCGGGGGAGGAGGTTATTTATATGTTAATGTGCCCCGGCTGCCCACACAAACAGGCCTCTAACAACCAGTTCAGACTGGGTTTGGACTCAGATTATACTGGGATTAGTTCAGGATATCAACCTGGAGTTAAAGCTGTTATACTGCCAGATTTATATTGGTTCAAAACTAGATTTATACTGGTTTAAAACTAGATTTATACTGGTTTAAAACTAGATTTATACTGGTTCAAAACTAGATTTATACTGGTTTAAAACTAGATTTATACTGGTTTAAAACTAGATTTATACTGGTTAAAACTAGATTTATACTGGTTTAAAACTAGATTTATACTGGTTTAAAACTAGATTTATACCGGTTCAAAACTAGATTTATACTGGTTTAAAACTAGATTTATACTGGTTTAAAACTAGATTTATACCGGTTCAAAACTAGATTTATACTGGTTTAAAACTAGATTATGATTTATACTGGTTAAACTGATTTATACTGGTTAAAACTAGATTTATACTGTTTTAAAACTAGATTATACGTTAAACTAGATTTATACTGGTTAAACTAGATTTATACTGGTTTAAAACTAGATTTATACTGGTTTAAAACTAGATTTATACTGTTTTAAAACTAGATTTATACTGTTTTAAAACTAGATTTATGCTGGTTTGAAACTAGATTTACTGTTAACTAGTTTTACTGGTTAAAACTAGATTTATACTGGTTATATATAGAAACTAGATTTATACTGGTTAAAACTAGATTTATACTGGTTAAACTAGATTTATACTGGTTTAAAACTAGATTTATACTGTTTTAAAACTAGATTTATACTGGTTTAAAACTAGATTTATGCTGGTTCAAAACTAGATTCATACTTGTTCAAAACTAGATTTATACTGTTTTAAAACTAGATTTATACTGGTTTAAAACTAGATTTATACTGGTTCAAAACTAGATTTCTACTGGTTTGAAACTAGATTTATACTGTTTTAAACCTAGGTCTTTACTGGTTTGAAACTAGATTTATACTGGTTTGAAACTAGATTTATACTGGTTTGAAACTAGATTTATACTGGTTTGATGCTGGTGCTATATTGTGAGTTTAGTTGGGAGTTGTTGAGTCTTTTGAAGAGTTTGATTCGTCTCTTCGTGCTGTTGAAGCTTCGGACTGATGTGAGGTGAAATAATGAACAGGAAATGAGAATCTCTTATCACCTTCTTCTTCTTCTGCTGCTTCTTCTTCTTCTTCTTCTTCTTCTTCTTCTTCTTCCTCTGCTTGCTGTTGTTTTCTGTTGTCACACTGTGAAGGACGAGCAGCAGTGACAGTAGCTGAGGTGTAATTTCAGTCCACAGTCTAATTACAGTGTTGACAAACTGCTCGTTAAGAGTCTCAGCTCAGAGACGCCTGCAGCTCTGCAGCACATCATCATCATCATCATCGCTCTCTTCCTCTTCACCCTTTCCTGCCGTTGTGACGGACTTTAACTGCAGATGAGGTCACAGGAAAGTGATCTGCGTGTGAAAACAGCCGGAGGCCTCGTTACCTGCAGAGCACAGGTGACCCTGTCAGGAAGCAGGTCGCGACCCCTCACGGATCTCCACAGGTTTCTCTGCAGGCGTGTTTAGAGTTAAAGGTGCAGTCAGTGAATATTCGGTCATCTCAGCAGGTTGAAGTGCTGCAGATTGTTTGTGGAAGCTGAGAGTTTAAAGTCCGTCCTGATCCTGGCTGTTTGTGCTCCTGACATGTTAAATGTGATGGATTAAGTAGAGATAGAATGGGTTTTTATTTAGTTTGTTTATACAGAAATCTTTATTTATTTATATCATATTCTCACACACACACACACACACACACACAGAGTTGTTCTGCTGTTGTTTCAGTCTAAACTCTGGTGGAGGTGAATCTGTCTGACTTCAGCTCAGGCTCTGCTGCATTCCTCCGTCTGCTCTCCACCTGTCAGCGCCGCCACAATAAAACCACACACCCTGAGAGCTCGTTTTCAAAATAAAAGCCTGTAAGCATTCTGGATTCCCTCCATAAACAAAGCAATAAAACAGTTTAACATTTCTGAACCTGTACAGCTGTCGCCTGAAGCCACGAGTTGTTGTCGCTCTTTCAACAGCGTGTAATTATTTATCTATATATTAATTTAATGTTTTTATGTTTTTGTGTATTATTTAGCAAAATGCAAAAGTAGAAGAATGTATGAATAAAAGTAAATACACAAAGTAATTTAAAAGTGAATCCATTAATATATTAGATTGTAAACTATGTTTATTATTATGAATTACTGTATTAAACACAACTTATTAATTAATAAATGCCTACATTTTAAATTTAATATACATTTTGGTGCATTTGGTGATATCAATTGTACAATTCAGATCATGGCCCTCAGTGGGACCTTTATTGTGAAGGTGCGGGCCGGAAGTGTGTGTGTTGCGCTGCAGCGTGTTGTGAGTGAAGCTGCTCACACACTCAGTGAGTTTCCTCTCGGAGGACATGAGGTGACGACCCGCTCGGATGGACTTTCTGGGTGAGTTTTTCTCTTTTTAAACTCTTAAATCAAACAAAACAACTTCCGGTGTTCAGACGTGACGTGACGTGAGTCCGCAGAGCGACGCTGCGCTCGCGCTCTCCGCTCGGTTCCTTACAAACGGACGTGAAACTCGCGTGAAGCGGATCAGAGTGTGAAACCCCGCAGGACCCGAGGAGCCGACCATCAGCTGGGCTCTGAGCCGATCACCTATCGATCACCTATCGATCACCTATCGATCACCTATCGATCACTGCTTACAGCTCCAGCGGTGGAAGAAGGACTCAGACCCGTTACTTCTGTAAAAGTGCAACATGATAAAAATACTCCTGCAAGTAAATGTAGTAAAAAGTGTGGAAGTATAATCTACTTATAATATTTAAAGTATTCAAAGTAAAAGTGCAGTTAAATGTCCCTGTGACTTTAGATATCTGATATTAAATGTACTCACGTGTCAAAAGTAATATTACTTATATTTACATGTATGTTTATACTGTGTGGTCAGAATGTGTAACTAGTAACTAAAGTTACTAAACAAATGTAGTGGAGTAAAAAGTTCAATATTTAAATTGATTCATGGGCAGATTGTTCCAGCTGAACTTCATATTTTGAAAAGTTTTGTGTGTGAAAAAACTCAAGTTGTAAAGAAACTGAAGCTGTCAGACAAAAGTAATGGAGTAAAAAGTATTTCTCTCTGAGATGTAAAAAGAAGGAAATCTGTCCCCGAGTGTCTCGTCCTCCACCTCAGGACACAGGAGGCTGAAAGTCTGCTCAGCTCTTCTTCTTCTTCTTCTTCTTCTTCTTCTTCTTCTTCTTCTTCTCTGTTTTACGTGCAGCGTGCATCATCACGGTGAACGTGTGGATTTGTTCTGGCTCCGTGCACTCGGCTGCTCTTCAATATTAAAGGATGCTGTGACAGTTAGCCTAAATTGTGGCTCCAGCTGTCCCCAGATCAGCTATAATTAGATCATTGTGTCCCAAATTGACTGAAGACGAGTCTCTTCTGTCTGACGGGATCCGCATCGCGTCAACTCTTCATTGTTCATGCTCTGGTCAGCGGTGAGATTCTTCTACTGCAACACGTCTTCTGTCAGACGAGTGGACAGAAAACACTCAAAATACACACTGAGCTGTTTGTTTTACTTCAATTTCATGTTCTGGATATTTATATAAATTAGTGCTTATTTAACAACCTTGATAAAATATCAGTATTAAAGTATTAAAATTCATAATTTCCACGATTTGTAAATTCCTGGTGACGGCTAACAGTTAAAGTTTCCACTGTCTCCTGTGAAGGATTGAAACCTCCAGAATGATAAATAGATGAATAAAAAACAAATAAAAATGAGCTCAACAAAGACAGTTAGACCTGCAGAGCGTTCACACCGACGACCTCCACCGAGATTCTGCAGCGCCTCGGTCAGACGGACTCGCTCTGCAGGCGGATCTCTCTAATGAGAACAGTGTCCTTGTCATGACTCGTTGAACTGATTCAGTCTGCAGCTGGATGACGGACTGACTCTGGATCAGATCCATCAGGCTTTAATTTAACTCCAGCAGACACTTTGTATTGTTCTCATTTACATTTTAAAGTGTCCTTGTGTTATTGTGCCCCTGCCTGTTACCTTCATGTCCATCAGGATGGATTTACTGTGAACCTACATGTGATAAAGATCAGCTGTAACAACCGCAGCAGGACGGTTTAATCTCAGGACCTGTTTGGTATCGACTGACATGACTCATCTCAATCCAACAGATCTGCTCTGTTTTCTGCTCTCGTTGACCTTTTTCCTTTAGTCTGATCGGATATTAGATTAAAGTCGCAGTCTGTACAGCAGTTAGTGTCATCTTCCGTCAGTCCGCCTGACACTTGTCATTAAATAACAGCGTAGAGTGAGAGATGTCCGAGGTGACGGCGTCAGGTGATGACACCTGAGATATAAACCAGAAGCTCCAGCACTCACAAGCTCACAACATGATGAGAAGAAACTGATAACACGAATGATCGAGTAGCAAGAAACACAAACACGTCACGAGTGTCAGCGTCTTTATCAGACTGTAGTCACCAACACATGAATATATCGAAAGGAGAAACTTTCCCAGTGTTTTGTTTTGTGGAGCGAAACCAAAGTTCTTTATTCCAAATGCTGAAAAGCCAAATAAACAAAGATAACCAAAAGAAAAGCATGATTATTCTATTAGATAATGATAATCCAGTGTGACCTCGTTCCATAAAACATCACGTGGTTGTAAATGTTTGAATAAAAAAACATCCAAAGTAGAAATGGTTACGAGGCCACATTAACATGAAAGCCGGAGCAGGTTATCAGTCAGTAATTATCTCTTCTAACGAAACAAACTGAATAATGAAACAATATAAAGTTAGTAGTAGGTAGAACAACAGCAGTCAGATGTGCACTCACTCCCTCCAGATGTTGGACTTCATGTAAACACTCGACGTGAACAGAAGTGTTAATATTCATGAGTGGAGAGGAATGTGAAGTGACGAGAGGAGGCGGCTCGCACAGAACCAGTTTCAGTCTGTGGACAGAAATTCTTTGAATACTTGTTGTGAAAGTTGATCTGTGTGTCTGAAGAGGAAGAAGAGGAGGAAGAAGAGGAGGAAGACTGCAACTGTTGTTGATTATTGACGTCTAATGAAACAAGTGAAAGTCACAAACATACTGAAGAAAAACTAAAACAGAAATGATCATTGATGTAACATTCTATCATTTATTGACTTCCTACATTTGTTTTAAGAATTATTTTAGTGCATTTACTGACACATTAAGCTATGTATTTCTTGTACTGTTGGTTCTGGCCGTCTCAGGCCTCCGTACGGATCGGTTTGTTCAGGGAGTTGAACCCTCAGCTGCACCCTGTTGAGCCGACAGACTGATTATACAAAGCCGTCTTTCAGCAGCAGATTACTTTTGTTGTGTCGCTGTTTCAACTGTCGTCAGGTGTGTCAGTGCATGAACTACACTTCGCCTCGCGTCGGCCTTCAAACATTCCCAGCATTCCTCCTGCTGCCTCCTGATGACATCACTGCCTCACATTCATACTCCCTCCGCCGCTCGTGCCGGTTCACTGACCACACCGCGGCCTGTGTTAGAGCTCCGCCCACGTTCAGGACGGCTCACTGTGGTCAGAGTCAAAGGTCAGAATCGGACCAGGTGGAGTCTGTTAACTCTAGACTGACAGCTGCTGCAGAAATAATTAGAATATTTAACGCCAGGGGACAAAATGTGACGAAAACTTGACTCAAATGTTTTGTTTTGCATCCAGTGAAAATCAGAGGCTGAGTCACAAATATGAAGTGTTTAGTTAAAAAAATCTAAACTAAAAGATGTTTTTTGAGCCCAGCTGTAGGATCTAACATGGCCCAGGACTTTAATAGACGTTCTTACGTGATTTTTAAAAGATGGAATCTCTGACGTAAACTGAGAGGACCGAGCTGAGGTCGTGTCAAATGATCCAATATTCCCGTTTATTATCCTTTTAACTCAAACACTGATTTGCACAGAAGACTCAAACATTGATCAGTGTTTGGATCCTCAGGATCAACTCATTGTTGGTTCGACTGCAGGAAATGTTTGGAGCAACACCAGACTCAAACTTCAGACCTGAACCTCCACGAGCATAAAATACCAGCAGAACTTCACTGGTCGCCGTCTCTTGTAGCTCTGGAGGAAGCTGCTCGTCTCCCTGCTGGTCTCCAGTCTGAGTGTGTCCCAGTTTGTGAAGGTCACCTCGGTGTCTCTGTCAGACGAGACCTGGTGAATCCACCAAAACGATTTACCGAGCCTCCCCTAATCAATAACCCGTTAACAGCAGCAGCAGCAGGAGGATAAAGGACTGAAGATCACTGACCGACCGGCTGCTCTCACAAATACACCACACGTCAGTGACGTCAGTAGAACGGCTGTTTTTAGAGCTCTCATCTGAATAATTCAACTTTATTTATCTCTTTGATTACTAAAAATCAATATTAGCCCTGAAAAAAACAAACATATCAGTCGACCTGTGACTGTAAGGTACACAAATATATGTACGTTAAAACGGGAAAGAAATTAGCCCGATTAATAATAATAAATATGATAAAGAGCAAAGTTTCAACTGAATTAATGATTTTAAAGGAACAATTCAGGAGGACTTTATATCATCAGGAGGAGGAGAGGAGGACTTTATATCATCGGGAGGAGGAGAGGAGGACTTTATATCCTCAGGAGGAGGAGAGGAGGACTTTATATCATCAAGAGGAGCAGAGGAGGACTTTATATCATCAGGAGGAGGAGAGGAGGACTTTATATCATCAGGAGGAGAGGAGGACTTTATATCATCAGGAGGAGGAGAGGAGGACTTTATATCATCAGGAGGAGGAGAGGAGGACTTTATATCATCAGGAGGAGGAGAGGAGGACTTTATATCATCAAGAGGAGCAGAGGAGGACTTTATATCATCAGGAGGAGGAGAGGAGGACTTTATATCATCAGGAGGAGGAGAGGAGGACTTTATATCATCAGGAGGAGGAGAGGAGGACTTTATATCATCAGGAGGAGGAGAGGAGGACTGAGGTTTAAACTTTTTGGGGTGAACTGCTCCTTTAATGTCATAAACTGAAAGATTAAGTAATAACACACAAGATTACTGTGAAGTTACTGTTTTTAGTTTCATCCCTGATGTGATGCTCCTCCGTCTTATCACACACACACACACACACACACACACACACACACACACACACACACACACACACACACACACACACACTCTTAATGGCTGAAGCCCCCAGAGTTGTGTCCCACATCAGTCGACTGAGGGGAAACTTATTTAGTAATTATCCTCTGAGCGCAGCAATAAATGTAGCTCCGGAGGAGGAGGAGGAGGAGGAGAAGAAGAGTGAGCGAGGCTGCTGCAGGGGGAGAGAGAGGAGAGAGAGAGGAGCGTCTGCAGATCGAGAGAGGAGAGGAGGAAGACGTGAGGACGGAGAGAAAGCAGAACAGTGCAGTTGGAGGATTGATTGAATAAATGCGGTAAAACCTCGACGCTGCGAGCGAGAGAGAGAGAGAGAGAGAGAGAGAGAGGGTGGTAGAGCGAGGGCTAGAATTACTGCTGAGTGGAGAGAGAGGGAGGGCGAGAGAGGGAGAAGGGCAGAGATGGGAGAGGAGGGACCGTGAGGAGGAGGAGGAAGGAGGATGCGGTGCTGAGGAGGGAGAGGCAGGTCGGGGGGGAAGCCGAGTCGAGGATGTTCATGGGACGAAAACGGACGTTTGCAGCTTAACCTCATTGGCTGACAGGTGGCGGCTGCTTCGGCCAATCCCGTCTGACCGTGTGTGTGTGTGTGTGTGTGTGTCCTCTCCTCAGATGATGGGGAACAGCTGTGATCGAGGTACCGTCTCTTCCTCTCTCTGTGTTTCTGTCCATGTCATGTGACCGGCTTGTCATACCTGGCTTCCTGCGGCATGTTGCCTCAACTTTGTCTCAGCAGTGAGGAAGAGGAGCGATGATGTCCGCTGCGTTGGGACATCATCGCTCCTCTTCCTCTCGGGGGGGGAGGGGGGAGGGAGGCAGGGAGGGGGGGGGGGGGGGGGGGGGATGCATGAAAGTTTGTCCGGCTTCCTGCAGCGCAGCGTGCCTCCTGCACCCTGCAGCTGGAACTTGATCCAGCACTTTAAAAAGCTGATAAATGCTGACGGCTGCTGCATGCTGCGTTCACTGTCGCTCCGTCAGACTGAGCTGGATGTTTCCTGTTGCATCAGGCGGCACGTTCATGTGTTTTCATACCATTTAAACATCATGTGACGTCCACACGCTGCTGATTTAATGTGTCTGTTGGTTCAGCGTCGCGCTGACTCCGGTGATTGTGTTTACTGGGTGATGAGCTGATGTCCAGCAGCCAAAATTACATTCTAACTCTTTGTTAAGTGTGAACACAGTTGATTCACGACCAGCTGGCAGCTGTCGGATCATTTGTGTTCGTCACTTTAACCCCCTTATTCAGCAGGTAGAAGCAGTTTGCATTATATATTCAGTAAATGGTTTATAACACACTGTAATGTCATTAAAAGATGTTTGAAAGAGGCTCCATGTCAGAGTCTGTTTTTATTGGTGCTGACTGTCGGTGTTGTTAAAAATATGCATTTTTCAATATATATCGATTGTGAACATTTGCAGTGAGCGTTGGGCTGATAGACGCTCACGTCGTTCGTCACAGAGCTGACAGTCGTTAACCTCTGAGCTCTGATCAGCGTTACATGGTGAGAGCACAGAATCAGTGTGTGTCCTCACAGTTGTTGCTGATTGTGACATGTTGGAGAGGAAATCAGAAGAAGTGAGCTGCTGCTAACGTGACGTCCTCATGTCCTGTGTATTGACTGTCTCGTTAAACCAGCTCAGTTAGACGAAGTCACTCAGTTAAATCTGTGGCCGTGATGTTTTCTCTGGTTTGTTGGCTGAACACTGTTCAGCTACATGTCTTAAACCCAGCATGGGGCCTCAGCCAGCTGTCTGACACAGTTTCAGTACTCACTTGCTGCCGTATTGATCCACCTGTAGCAGCCGTGCTTGACTCATCTCAGTACTGTGAAAATGCAGCGTAACACAGCCGGTTGTATTAGTAAGCAGGATGCAGACCAGGACAATGTGGCTTAACAGTCCATCATGAGAGTGAAGTTTCATATCATCAACATCCATAATTACTGCCCTATTTTCAGACTAGACTAGTCTGAGACCAGACTAAAAAACGTTGAGTTTCACCTCCTCATTTTGAATCGAACCACTTTATCAGGACACACAGGTTATAATTACGTTCATACAACAAGGAAAAACATTCATACCAGAGAGCTGAGTGTGCTTTTTTACTCAGTTTCCTCTCCGTCAGCAGTCATTGTATCACTGTAGTGTTTAACGGGTTTGGTTTGTAAAACTCTCTGACTGCAGTGGAGCTAGTGAGGCGGATTGTGAGTTGTAGTTGACCCGGTCCAGCAGTGAAGAGCCACTCTGGACCAAGAGGAACAGCAGAAGACCAGACAGAGGCCGAAGGGTCGGTTGGTTTGCCGACTCGACTGCAGCTTGTAGGTCCCCGTTTCAGACCACAGGACCGTCAGACATCACCAGAGCTCCTGTGTGAGACGCAGCACGGCCAGGCGTATTCACTGCATGCCGTCCAGCTATCAAACATTTTACCCAACTATTTGTTCTTTTCTGCGGTTGACTTGTCTGTCGCTGATGCATATAGTTATTGTTTTATCGTCCAGGCCCAGCAGGCAGGTTTTATAACTCCCTGATCTGGTAGAAAGAATGGTGGCTTTGAAGTGTCTGAAGTCCTGGTGGTGAGCGACACACACTGATAAAACTCTGGAGCGTCTTCATCCAGTGAACGTCCGTCCCTGCACTCTTGTTTTATTTCAGTTTCTACCTCTCCCTCCTCTCCTTCTCTGCCTCCTCCATCAGCAGCCTCTTTTTCTTTGCACAGTTGTTCCGGTTGTTCCACCGTTACCTGGGAGAACAATGACTCTTCTTGTTTTGGTTGCATGCTGACAGAAGAACTTCCTTTGTGCCGTAATTTGACCTTTGAAACTGTCCTGGTCTCAGACTGAATACCACCTTGACAGTGAGGTTTAAAGTGAACCAGTCTACACGTAGATGGTGTCATCTGTCTGCAGATACATCACACTGTGACATCAGGATTACTTCACAATGATGGATCAGTGATTATGTCTCCTGTAAGAGAATTATCACCGACTCTGCAGCTCGTCTCCGTTCTGGAGCTTTTCAGTGTCTCTAAAGTTTTTAGACTGAGCTGTTGAAGAATTATCTCACAGCTGCAGGCAGTTCTCCCCTCCGGAGTCCAAACCAGCAGCTGTCCGTGCTGCGTGTTGCTCTGTGTCTGCTGGATGTGGAAACTGTTTGCTAATATTTTAGCATCGACTGCTTGTTAATCTGATAATCTGTCAGATGATGTGTTGACAACGTGTTGTGCTGCCCACAAGTGTCCAGGAAATCAGTCCGAAAGTGCTGCACGTCATCAGAAATGATTCACAGTCGTATCCTTACATCCTCCAGTTTGATATAATGTGAAGTAAAGCTGGCCGTCATTTAGCTGCCAGTGTGTGAGGACCTCAGGAGATCCTCTGTCGCCAGCCTGCTGTCGGAGGTTATTTTGAGCCTCCCGTCTGCAGAGGCGTCACCAGGAGCGTCCCTGCAGCTGTTAGCGGACTCGTAGGTGTTTTTCAGGAGCTGGTTCGAGAGCCGCTCAGGCCTCCAGAGACGCACCTCAGACAAGATGGCTGTTGAGTTAGCTGGAGAGGAAGTAAGAGGGGCTAAAATTAGCTTTAAAATCGATGCAGCTGGATGTGAGCCAGCTCTGAGGACGTGGCCTTTCACTGGGCTCAACTCAACCAGGACCAGCCACCATCCAGAAGTCACATGTGTCTGTGTTCTGTCAGTGAAGTTTGTCTGGTAAATGTCTGTAAGAAGAAGGAATATTAACTGAGCTGAGCGGCCTGCAGCCTGCAGCCGGGCTGAGGGTGCTGATGGGTTAGAACCTGTACGTCTGTCTGTCCTTGACACACTTCTCTGACAGCAGAAATAATCAGAGCAGCACAGAAACACTGCAGGTTTGATGTCATGAAGGAATTCTGATCCACATCCAGCAGTTCTGGTTGATAGTGAAGTCATGCAGAGAGTGAAGCTGCGTCAGGCTGTGGATACACAGACATGTTCATAGATAATCAGTTGGTTGGTGGTTTGTGATCTCTTTAATGATTTGTGTTTTTCTGAACAGAGAAATCTTGATTTGTCACATTTGGTTGAATAAAGTCAGACTTCAGGTGTTTAAACGAGCCTGATGTGGTCGATATGTTGTTGAAAACGTGAAGTCGTTGGTTTTGTCTCCACCTGCTGTAGGTGAAGCAGGAAACTGCTGCCATTAAACAAACGTCTCCTCCACCTCCTCCACCGTGTTTGACTGTCATCAGCACGTCCTCCATCCGTCCGGCGCTACGCCGATGATGCTGCTGCTGCTGATGATGATGATGATTGTGACAGGAGGAAGATGCTGCTGTGGTTGATCTCACACTCTGTTTGTCTCTGCAGAAGTGTCTTCGGAGCGATCTCCGAGGAGGAGGAGCATCTCCGGTCTGAGTTCGGAGAAGAGCGTTGCCGTCGACAATCCAAACTCGTCGCCTTTCAAAGTGCCGGTGAGTAAAAACAACAGACAACATTATCAGTATGTGTTTGTTTTTAATCATCATGTGATGCTGTTTTAGATTCTGTGTGTCTGAAGTGTCCTCCACTACATGTTTCCTGTCTCTGTACTCTGAGTCTCTGTGTGACTTCTCCTCTTTACATCTGAACTTTCTCCTCCTCACAGCTTCAGAACAGCCTCGTTACTTTAGTTTGATGCCTCTGAGGTGAATTCTGGATTCTTGTTATTTCCCAGCATCAGCAGACTGATGTGGACCTATCAGAGCACATCACGCACGGCAGACGCAGCGAGACGAGACAAAGACGTAAAAGCCGTAAGAAGCCGTAAACAGACAGAGAGGGAGACTGGAATGTGGAGAAAAGGCGTGTTAGTGTCTCGTATCTGCAGAGAGTTTCTGATTTTCTCTCTTCGTTGCTGCTCGGGACGCTTTACCAACCCAACATGTGTCTGTTTGACGTCCTGGGAATGAGACAGTCGGACTCACACAGCAGCAGATGGTTAACATGTTTGTGTTGACGACCTCTGAGAGCTGCTAAACATCCATCTCAACACTTCAGTCATGTTTGGACTCCTGACAGCCGAAGATGAAGCGTTTCATCCGTCTGCTAAATATAGTTCAGCTCAGACTCATTGATGTTTTCTACATGATGAAGCCAGCAGCAGTACTCTGATTACCTGCAGTAATCAGTTGCAGCTCTGTTAATCAGATTATGTGCATTAGCAGTCTGCTGATAATCAGATGAAGACATTTACATGACAGTTTACACAGATGGAGCGTGGATTTAATTGGTTTTAAATCTAATTCAGTGTAAAAGTACAGACAGCAACGTGAAGTACTGCGTCCAGAACTAACAGGACGTATAAATACTACAAACACTGTCAGAGAGGCTCGTCTGCGGCTGTCGTCTGCTGACTCTGTTATTAACAGACGCAGCAGAAAAAAGGATGCAGGCTTCACTGTAACGTTCAATGTCTTTATCACAGCGTGTGATTGTGTGAATCAGAAACAAGTGGAACAGTCGTGAAGAGGTCACGAGTCCGAACTGAAGTGAGAAATTCTGTCAACCAGGTGGAGAGTTCAGTCTTTGAGTTTCTGTTGCTTCTTACAGTCCAAAGACTTTATTTCATGTGATGGGAACACGATCCGATCTCCAGAATAAATGTTAGCCAAGTGTATTTCTGCAAAACCACAGATAAGTAAAGACTTTATGTTTCAACTTTACCTTTGTTCAGTTTGAATTTTCTATTTTCTCTCTTGTCACAACTCTGTGTTTACGCTCTGGTTAAGTGTCGGAGCAAAAACCACTTGGTCAGGGTGAGAAAACATCATGGTTCTAATTAAAATACCTTTCTGTGGTCGCCATGGATAATGGTTGGAATCGTCCTGAGGTGTCCGAACAAAGATGGAACCCAGTTTGTTGTTACAGACACGGCTGGAGATCCAGATCACACTGAAAAATGCTGAACTGTCGGTCCACTGTTTGTCGTCACGCTCCAGAACTGTTCTGTGGACTACGACACTTCACTGACTGAATCTACAGTTTTGTGTGAACTGTTCCTTTAACACCATGACTGTTATGTCTGTGAGTGTGTTTGGATGCTGATGTTGGTAGAAATGTGACTTTCTGCAGAGAGTTTGTGTTGAAGCTTCTCAGTATTTTTAGCTCCAGTCCAACTTCACAAGACTTGTTCTTCATACAGTAAATACAGACAGACAGGGTGCATGCTGGGAGATGATGACAGGATCATACATGCATCCCGCCGTCAGTCGTCTGCTTTAAGCACTGAATCATGATGTTCAGA
>OZ023166.1:1195573-1275573 GCA_963678695.2 Diplodus puntazzo
CCAGCGATGAAGCACTTCACTGTTTGTCTTTGAGAGCAAAGCAGTTAATGAAAAGATATTCAGATGCTGTGTGTGTGTGTGTGTGTGTGTGTGTGTGTGTGTGTGTGTGTGTGTGTGTGTGTGTGTGGTCAGAGCTCAGTAAGTGCTTCCTCCTCCTCTTCCTCTGTCAGTGGATCATGTTTCCATCCTGATGCAGGAGACCAGCCCTTCCTGAAACTCTGCTGTGTTGAAGGTTTTCATTCTTCAGTCCGCTCGTTCTCACAGATATGAGAACACACACACACACACACACACACACACACACACACACACACACACACTCTCAGTGTGTTTAGTCGGCAGAGCGTTGCAGCTTCAGGTCACATGATCAGACATGTTTTAACAAATCCACCTTATAGTAAAGAAAATCCACAAATAGACCCGCATCAACATGTTTTGTATCAAAAATGTTCTTTTCTTTCCTGGACAGAAACTGTTGATGATGTCACAGTAAATGTACTCAGTTACTTTCCCCCTCTGGACGTGATTGGTCGACGTATTAACAGCAGTCAGTGAAATGAGCCTGGTGTCGTCGCAGCATCACTGTTGATCTCAACCCAGTAATCTGGGTTTACATAACTCATCTGACACAGCAGGAGGATTACACACACACACATATACAGACACACACGCACACACACACACATATACAGACACACACGCACACACACACACACACACAGACACACACACACGCACACACACACGCACACACATATACAGACACACACGCACACACACAGTAAATTAAAGAGTCTCCTGAAAAGCTGAAGCTCAGCGGTGTTTCAAACAATCAGTAGAAGAAGTTCTGTGGAGGACTGAAGCTGCTAACATCAAAAGTAAATAAAGAAATGTTCATATTTGGTTCATTTTCCCCTTTTCAGTGTTTGATTTTCCCCCAAAAATATATAAGTAGATAAATTACATGTACATTTATTTACTGTCATTTAATTTTAAAGTTACATGTTTTTATTTATTGATTTAATTCTGTATTTATTTTTCTATATTCTTTCTCTTTGCGCTCTCAAGTACAGAAAAAAACACCTTAATAAATTCTAAACGTGAAACATTAATAAATAAATACGATGATGAAACAATGGGAAAGTTACAAAGGAAAGTATTAAAACGAAGGTAAATTAATATGGAAAGAATGCCAAATTATTAATGCCTACATTTATTTTTAGTGTTTTTGGTGCGTATAATTCTGTATATCTGAATTTTTGACCATTTATAAACATATGTCTTTATTTTTACAACACAGCCGATGATGTTGAATTTCAGGAAACACTGAATCTCTGCAGTTATTGTACATAAACTTTCTATTGTCACTGTATTATAATCTGTATTTTACCAGTTAAAGCTTCACCTGACGGCCGGTCACAGGAACTGAGCTCACATCTCTGAGGTCAGGTTTTTCAGAGAGCTGAAGAATTTGATGCGGATGTTAGATATTTTAAAGTTTCTTCTCCTGCTGCTGATGAAGCTGCAGCTGTCCGTTGACCTCGTCTCATTAACCTCCTCCCTCCTGAGGCTGGTCTGTAGTTAAACACCTGCCTTGCTCCTCGCTGCGTCACGCTCCGCTGCCTAGCGCCTGCTCTCCCGGTGCAGGTGTTACTATAGAAACGCTCCCGGAGGCCCGATGCGATTGGCCGTCCCAGGACCTTGTTTACGTCCTGCTGGACGACAGAGAAGCTTGATAAAGGCGACGCTCAGCTCGAGCTGCTGCCGTGTGCTGCAGGTCGAGGTGGGAGGACGGTGGGAGCAGGGGGGAGTCGAGGCGGAGGAGAGGGATGCTCTGGGGATCTCCCCTCACCTGGCTCTGTGCTTGTTTTTCGTAGGTATTGCTGCTCTCTGCTTCTCCGTCGACTGCAGGCGGCTCTGATACCTGAAAACTGTTGTCGTGCTCAGCGACGCCCCCTGGCAGCAAACACTCCACCTGCTTTTCATTTGTTTTATACATTTTCCTCTTGTGCTGCAGATCTCGAGGCCTCCCCAAGCTGAAGGAGTCGACCTCCCATGAGTCTTTGCTGAGCCCGGGCAGCGCGGTGGAGGCTCTGGACCTGAGCATGGAGGAGGACGTGTTCATCAAACCTCTGCACAGCAGCATCCTGGGGCAGGAGTTCTGCTTCGAGGTCAGTTCACTGCACACAGCTGCAACTAACCACGACTTCCATCATCAGTTCAATCGTTGACTGTTTTCTTAAGTAATCAATAAGTTGATTGGTCTTTAAAATGTCAGAGGAACTATTGATCAGTTTACACTTTAAAGATCTTCAGTTGACCTTCAGAGGAAAGAAACCAAAAAATGTAACAAGCAGCAGAGAATTATTACTTCTCTTCTTTAAAAAGAACACATTAGTCAATTATGAAAGTAGTTGTTGATTAATCGATTAATCATTGTAGCTGTAAACACTCGTGTGTGTTCCAACACTCAGCTCGCAGTTTAGTGATTTTATCAACAAGAGCAAACTGAAACCTCAGAGCACAGAATCTGACATATGGAATATAAATAAATCATCAAATATCTGTCTGCTGTTGGTAGATGGTCAATTGATTAATCATTCAGCTCTATCTGAACGTATCAATATCAAACACATTTGTTATCAGGTGCAACTTACAGCCTCAAGTGATCAAAGAACTGATCACATGATCAGTAAAGTGTGCTGGCAGGAGGACCTCACTGTGACCAACTGTTTGACTGAACTGCAGGTCAGATGTCATGTTGTCTCTCTCTGTCTGTCTGTCTCTGTCGTCCGTCAGGTGACTTACTCCGGCGGCAGCAAGTGCTTCAGCTGCACTTCGTCCTCAGAGAGAGACAAGTGGATGGAAAACCTGAGGAGGACGATTCAGCCCAACAAGGTGAGACACGTCAGTCGATGCTCAGGAGGAAGTTTGATTCAGATGAAGCCGTGCTGACGGTTGAATAAACCAAAAATATTCTAAGTGCAGTTTGTGTTTCAGGACAACTGTCGGCGGGCGGAGAACCTGCTGCGTCTGTGGATCATCGAAGCCAAAGATCTGCCGCCTAAGAAGAAATATTTCTGCGAGCTGTGTCTGGACGACGTCCTGTACGCCAGAACCACCAGCAAGACTCGCCACGACAGCCTGTTCTGGGGCGAGTACTTCGACTTCTCCAGCCTGCCCGCCATGCACAGCATCACCGTGCACATCTACCGCGACGTGGACAAGAAGAAGAAGAAGGACAAGAACAACTACGTGGGCCTGGTCAACATCCCGGTGTCGGGCGTGACGGGCCGGCAGTTTGTGGAGAAGTGGTACCCGGTCAGCACGCCCACCACCAGCAAGGCCAAAGGAGGCGGGCCGTCGATCCGCATCAAGTCCCGCTTCCAGACCATCTCCATCCTGCCCATGGAGCAGTACAAGGAGTTCGCCGAGTTCGTCACCAACAACTACACCATGCTGTGCTCGGTGCTGGAGCCCGTCATCAGCGTCAAGAACAAGGAGGAGATGGCGTGCGCGCTCGTGCACATCCTGCAGAGCACCGGGAGGGCAAAGGTCAGAGCTCGGCAGCCAATCAGACAGCTCATTGATACCACTCATGTCCGTGCAGTCAGTCTGAAGCTACAGGCAGCTGCTTAGCTTAGCTTAGCTTAGCATAAAGACTGGAAACAGAGGGAAACAGCTAGCATGGCTCTGTGCAATGGTCAGCCTCATCTCGACCTGAGAGTGATATCAGTCATCTCTCTCTGGACAACAAGAAAAAATTAACAACTACTTCTGGAAAATGTCTCTTTAAAATGTGTTTTGATGTAAATACATTTAGATATTTTCTCCTCAGTATGATTCATCTCAGCTCTGCTGCGTCTCACTGATAGAAGCTCCCAACGGACCGACAGCTCAGATTATTCTCTGCTCTCTTTAAGGCTTCATTAACGAAGTGTTCCAGTGGTGAGAAGTTACAGAAGTCCAGAAAACTCCTGAGGCACAGAGACGGCTCAGCCAGTCAGAAGCAATGAAGATAATGAACTTTAACCAGCGTGTTCTAATGAAAGTTGAGATAATAAAGGTCCAGTCAGCTCAGCAGAGATGAAACATGCCGTCTGCATCACTGATCATCCTTGAACATCTGTCAGAATTATTCATCAAACCCAAACTGCTCAGATCTCATTTTGTTCATGAAATAATCAGCAGCTGAAATAAATAAATAAATAAAAGTAATGAAGATAAAAAGATGAAATACTTTGAGTTCTGATCGTTCCACATCATGTGACAGTGACATCTCTGACTCTCTGTGGGCCTTCGCACACTCACCTCTTCCTCTTCCTCTTCCTCTTCCTCTTCCTGTTCAGGACTTCCTCACAGACCTGGTGATGTCAGAGGTGGACCGCTGTGCCGACCACGACGTCCTGATCTTCAGGGAGAACACGCTGGCTACCAAAGCCATCGAGGAATATCTGAAGCTGGTGGGACAGAAATACCTGCACGACGCACTCGGTGAGTCTCAGCTCATTCCCACCTGTTTAACACCTCGATATACACCTGTATACTCACCTGTTTCACACGTGTAGACGTACCCGGTTCACACCTGTATACTCACCCGTGTCATGCCTGTAGACGTACCTGTGTCACACCTGTATACTCACCCGTGTCATGCCTGTAGACGTACCTGTGTCACACCTGTATACTCACCCGTGTCACACCTGTATACTCACCCATGTCATGCCTGTAGACGTACCCGTGTCATGCCTGTAGACGTACCCGTGTCACGCCTGTAGACGTACCCGTGTCACGCCTGTAGACGTACCCGTGTCACACCTGTATACTCACCCGTGTCACGCCTATAGACGTACCCGTGTCACGCCTGTAGACGTACCTGTGTCACGCCTGTAGTACCTGTGTCACGCCTGTAGACGTACCTGTGTCACACCTGTATACTCACCCGTGTCATGCCTGTAGACGTACCTGTGTCCCACCTGTATACTCACCCGTGTCATGCCTGTAGACGTACCCGTGTCACACCTGTATACTCACCCATGTCACGCCTGTATACCCACCTGTGTCACACCTGTATACTCACCGGTGTCACGCCTGTAGACGTACCCGTGTCACACCTGTATACTCACCCGTGTCACGCCTGTAGACGTACCCGTGTCACGCCTGTAGACGTACCCGTGTCACACCTGTACACTCACCCGTGTCATGCCTGTAGACGTACCCGTGTCACACCTGTATACTCACCCATGTCACGCCTGTATACCCACCTGTGTCACACCTGTATACTCACCGGTGTCACGCCTGTAGACGTACCCGTGTCACACCTGTATACTCACCCATGTCACGCCTGTAGACCTACCTGTTTCACACCTGTATACTCACCCGTGTCACGCCTGTAGACGTACCCGTGTCACACCTGTATACTCACCCGTGTCATGCCTGTAGACGTACCCGTGTCACGCCACATAATCAGGTGTCCAAAAATGGCTGCAGGTCTCGTTCTTCATGTGTCACTGACTGCTGGAGGAGTTTCATGTGTAAAGTGTAAATTAATTAAAGTTAATTCTAGTGATTGATTTCCTGGTTTTTAAAGCAGTTAATAAATAATCGTCTGATTGGTTCTGTGAATCTGTTTTTATGATGGTTCTCACTCTACAGACGGTGTTCACAGTTTGTCATCACGTCGGTCCTGAATTAGATTAAAAGTGACTTCTGAATGTTAAAATTAGAGAACATGGTGTCTTAACTCTGCTGCATCATCTTCATCCTCCTCCTCCTCCTCAGAGTGATTCTGCTCTGTTTTTACACTGAAACATTCAGAGATGCAACAAAAAGACTAAAATAGTAAAAAGTGTTGTGAACGTGACAGAAGCAGAACAGCCTCAGACCCAGGAGACCTGCTGTCATCACCAACCAGTAAACATCAGCGAGTTGGAGCCTCTCACACTATTATTAGCACCAAAACTTCAGAGTTCAAACCACCAATTATTTATTTATAGGTTCACATCCCAAAATAGACAGAACACTTGTGAGGAGCGACTTCCTGCCGCGTGTTAGCTTACGCAGCAGGTACTTTATTCTGACAGGCAGATATTATCGAACGTGTTGAGCTGAAAACTCTCGTTAAAACTTAATGACGTGTCAGAGTTTAGAAATCCAGTTTGTCTTAACAGAACGTTTATTTATTTATTCTGTTCTGTTTGTTAATTATCACACAGGTGGGTTCAAAAGCCTGATATACATTAAATAAGTGGTATGAATATCAGAGTGAAGCATCTAAAACGTCTCTTCAGCTGATATAAAGAGGTCGCTTCAGGTAAAACTGACGTTATAATCACTGGAATGGTCCCTGTAGGCTCGGATGATTCTGATTGGCTGTCAGTGATTCTGTCGTTCATCAAATCGCTCTGAACGTGAAAGATATCGTTCCCCGCTGTCGCCATCGTCGGTACAGTTGTTGGTGTGAACGTCTCTTTTCTCGTGTCGTTTAACGTCGGAACATCAGGCTGAGAACTTTTACACAACGTCACACAGCAGATACACAGTGTGTGTTCACTGTGTCTGTGTGTGTTCACTGTGTCTGTGTGTGTTCACTGTGTCTGTGTGTGTTCACTGTGTCTGTGTGTGTTCACTGTGTATGTGTGTGTTCACTGTGTCTGTGTGTGTTCACTGTGTCTGAACAGCCTCAATTCTGAGAACAGATTATTTGATCTCACTTCATTATGTGATTAACAGCAAACACTCAAACAGACTACAGACAGATTTTACATCAGGTATCATGAAGCTGGCGTTCTTTAAATAAATGATGTCACAGGTGTGATGTAATGTGACACAAACATCCTGTCAGTGTGAAGCTGTCACAGTGTTGTAACATCTCAAACCTTCAATATGAAGTAAAATATGTGGAATATAAAAAGTGTGAGGAGTAAAAGTGTCTGTTAGCTTTTAAATCTGCTTCGTTTGTATGTTTCTCTTCACTGTGGCAGCGATCAATCATGAATCATTCATCAGTCGTAGAGTCAGTCCGTACTAATAAAGAAGACGTGGATGAGCTCATCTGTCTTGATGTTGTATTGATTAAAGCGTGACTGTGTGTGTCTCCAGGTGAGTTCATCAAAGCTCTGTACGAGTCGGACGAGAACTGTGAGGTGGATCCGAGCCGCTGCTCCGGTGGAGATCTGGCCGAACACCAGAGCAACCTGAAGATGTGCTGCGAGCTCGCTTTCTGCAAGATCATCAACTCCTACTGGTACGCCTGCAGAGTCGAGTAGTCCTGAAGTACTCAGACCTACTGTACTGTTCTACCCTCTGTAGAAATACTCTATTACAAGTACAAGCCACGACCACACGAACAGAACACAACGTATGCAGAAAAGTGGATCAGATGAATGTAAATAAATAGATAAATTACAAAGAAGATAATCTGTTTTTGTTCAAATTGTATCGTTCCATTTTCTAAATGTTGAGATCAGTTTGTCTCCTACTGATCCAGTGTTACAGTTGAACTCCACCTCTGCAGTTTGATTATTGATGAAGATAAAATAATGTAGAGCTGCACGGTGTGAAGGAGTCTGCCCCCTGCTGTCAGGACGAGGCAACAACAGGGACTGAAATCCCTTAAAAACACCTTAAACTAATATCGCACTCATGTGGAGATTAAGTCATAAAGCTGTTAAACTCTGCTTCGTTTCTTCATTAAGAAGAATGTTTTCAGGTAAATGAAGGATGACGTGGAGTCGGCGCTCTTCTGTTCTGACTTCAGATTTTCTTTTATTTCATATTTCAGTTTTTAACTTTGATTTTTTAACATGAGGACAAATATTTTCCCTCCTCGTGTGGATGAGAAGAAACAGAGTTGTAGTGTTTTGTTTCAGGCGTGAAGCCGAGTGAAGATCTTTCCTTCAACACAAACTGAACCTCTTTCCTCTCAGTCTTAAGTGTCTTCAGAAGTGGTTGAGTGTTTCCTCTGCAGCAGCAGAAACCTGATCCCTGGCTCACTTCCTCCCTCCTGTGTCCTCAGCGTGTTTCCTCGGGAGCTGAAGGAAGTGTTCGCGTCCTGGAAGCAGCAGTGCGTCGCTCGCGGCCACCAGCAGGACATCAGCAAGCGTCTGATCAGTGCCTCGCTCTTCCTGAGGTTCCTGTGTCCCGCCATCATGTCGCCCTCGCTCTTCTACCTGATGCAGGAGTATCCTGACGACCGCACGTCCCGGACGCTCACGCTCATCGCCAAGGTCATCCAGAACCTCGCCAACTTCACCAAGTGAGTGAAAACACCCAACAGTCCTGTTTTCGTCTCATCTTCACTGTTACAGGATCAGATTTATGTCCAAAGCATTAAACTCTGTGGTCTGCAGGTTTGGCAACAAAGAGGAGTACATGGCCTTCATGAACGACTTCCTGGAGCACGAGTGGGCGGGGATGATGCGTTTCCTGTCGGAGATCTCCAACCCGGAGACTCTGTCCAACACGCCGGGCTTCGAGGGTTACATCGACCTCGGCCGCGAGCTGTCCGTCCTGCACGCCCTGCTGTGGGAGGTCGTCTCCCAGCTCGACAAGGTGTGTGTGTGTGTGTGTGTGTGTGTGTGTGTGTGTGTGTGTGCGCAGTGATACAGATGCTAATCGACTGACAGTTTCATGATTTTATTAATGTGTTGATGGGAAGTTATTTAGAGAGAAAAGTGACATTTAACACTTTAATATAATGAAAATCCAGCAGCAGCTAAACACAACATCTGTCCACAAATGTACTTTGAGTAACTAGTATCTAAAGTAACCAAATACAGCACAGTGGAGTGGAAGTGTACGGTGGCAGGAAGTGGAAATACTACCATACTTGAGTAAATGTACTTAGTTACATTCTGTCACTGCAGTTGATTAGCTGTTAGCTGTTAGCTGTTAGCTGATGCATTGATTTCAGCTATACTGATGTTTCCAGATGTTTTGTTTGCAAAAATCTTAATTGGAAATATAAAATGGAAATTCTCAAACAAAGTACAACTACCTGAGTAAATGTACTCAGGTACTCTGAGTGCTGTGTGTGTGTGTGTGATGCAACATGATTAAAGGTCACTTCCACTCATTTAACCACATTAACGCTGCGTGGCTGAACCTCACAGCATGGCCTGAACTCCCCCCTCCTCCCCCTCCCTCCCTCCGGCTGTGCTGTGCCTCACCTGTCTCACCTGTCGGAGCTCAGTCTCAGCATGGCTCTGCTCTGTGTGATGTGGTTCTGTTCAGTAGAAGCATGACGTTTTAGTTGGTTTCATTTTTGTTTCCATTAAGTTTCCCTCATGTTTTTCTCCCCTCTCCTCCTCCTCCTCCTCCTCCCTCCTCCTGCTGTTCACTTCCTGTCTGGCCGACTCTCTCTGTTGCCACCATGTTGGTTTCGCTCTCCCACCATCACCTCCACCACTGCATCCTGGTGCTTCCATTCAAACCATCCACACACACAAACACACATACATACAAACACACACACGGCAACTCCAGGGTGAAAATTCCTTCCTGCAGGCCACCGTAGCGAAGCTGGGCCCGCTGCCGAGGATTCTGGGTGACATCTCTCGCTGCCTGGCCACTCCCACGCCCGTCCAGCAGCAGCTGCGGCGTTTCCAGGACCATAACTCCGCCCACAACATCAGCGGCAGCCTGTCGTCAGGGTTACAGCGAATCTTTGAGGACCCCGCCGACAGGTAACCAATCAGCTGCCAGATCACACACAGCCACGGTCACATTAGTCTGAAGCAGGAAGTGATGTCACAGCTCTGTAAGGAGTGGTTTGAATTTAAACTTCAGTCTGAGATCAGTAAACTCAGCTCATCAATCATCTGCTTTATCTGTATTATTATCAATATTATCAATATAAGTGTTTGTTGTTGGTTTTATGTTTGACTTGAAGCTTCACACACTGCAGGAACCTACAGCCAGCAGTAACTAATACCTGCTGTGTAATCAGATTACAGACCCTTAAACCAGATACTTACTCTGTGTGTGTGTGTGTGTGTGTGTGTGTGTGTGTGTGTGTGCGTGCAGCCACTGTGAGGTCCGCAGCCTGCAGTCTCCGGTCAGTGAGCTGGGGTATGTCCGAGGTCAGCGCCCCCTGCTGGCTCAGCAGCATCCCTCCACCCACACCAGCTTCTCCGACCACGAGGAGCGAGACGGCGTGCTGCCCAACGGCCGCAGCATCTCTCTGGTGGACCTGCAGGACGCTCAGAACCTGCACGGCCCGGCAGGTCCGATGCCACACCACGAGGCTCCGCCACGCCTCAGCAGGGCGGGCTCACAGGCTTCCATCGGACACGCCCCTCCCCCTCTGAACTACGCCCTCTCCAACCCGCTCACCCCCCAGCCGGCGCCACACCAGATCAAAGTGCCGCCCAGAGACGGTCAGCCGCAGAGCGCGCCGCAGGTGAGGCGGCCGCTGCACCCGTCGCTCAGCCAGCAGCGCAGCCTGCAGCCGCTGTCCTTCCAGAACCCCGTGTACCACCTGAGTAACCCCGCCCACAGCCTGTCCACACACTCCGCCCACTCGCTGCGGCACGACTCCAGCTCTGAGAACCTGAGCACCGAGAGCTCGCACAACAGCCACAGCAACTCCGACGACTTCGGCAGCCAGGTGGGGGTCAAAGGTCGCGTGGCATCCAACAGCAGCCTGGACGAGCTGGGCAGCAGGCGGAGCACGCAGAGCGAGGAATGTTCCACGCCGCGCCGACACGCTGTGCCGGACCTCCCGCCAGGCGCAGCCACGGCCGTGGCCATCCCCCGACAGATCACGACGGCGGGCACCGCCCACATCGTTAAGGTGGAGCAGCAGAGCAGGGGAGGGGGCGGGGCCAAGACACCACGCTCCCTCCCTCACAGCGCATCGCTACGCAGCAGCAGCAGCGCCAACACGGAGCCCACGCCCACCACCACCCACTCCCCCCGCCAACCGTCCAACTGCTCTGTGGAGAATGTGGCTCCGCCCCCCAGGAGCATCTCCAAGCAGCCGCCGCAGGTACAGCAGCAACACACCTGGACAGGAAGTCAAACACGTGACAGCTGAACCAGCGTGTCACAAAATATTCAAATTTAAACTTTATTAACAAGTTTCATGTTGTCAGATTTAAGCTTCTGTCTCTGTACACGTTTCATCGTCACGTCAGCGCAGGTGTGTGATGATGTCACTGGTTTGTCTTCAGGTGACGTCTCCCGTGGAGGCGGTTGCCGTGGCGATGTCTCCGGTGGAGAGGACGGCGGCCTGGGTGCTCAACAACGGCCAGTACGAGGAAGAGGAGGGAGGAGAGAGGAGCAGGGAGGAGGGCAGGAACACGGAGAAGGTACGGAGCACACACACCTGGACAGGTGTTCAGACACCTGGACGATGGTGATGTCATCCTGCCAGTCGAGTCAGAAATGTCCTCAGTGTCTCATTTGATTTATCATGACTCAGTGTTAAGGGTTAAAGTTAAACCTGATGTCTCCGTGTTGACGAGCGTGTTGACGGCTCTCAGGACTCGTCCTCCTCCTGGAGGTAAAGAGACTGTCTGTCTGTTGCTGATGTTTCCTGTCCTCCTGCAGTACGAGCTGGAGATCTCGCGGCTGAAGGAGCGCCTGCGGGTGTCGGGCCGGCGCCTGGAGGAGTACGAACGGCGGCTGCTGGCTCAGGAGCAGCAGATGCAGAAGCTGCTGCTGGAGTACAAACATCGTCTGGAGGACAGCGAGGAGAGGCTGAGGAGGCAGCAGGAGGAGAAGGACAGCCAGATGAAGAGCATCATCTGCAGGTACAAACTCCACCCGGCTGGGCTGCACAGGCACTGACACTAAACACACCCCAACACTGGAACTGCGGTACCGTCAGTACGACCCGGTCCAAACACTTTCTTCAGTGTTGATCATTTATCACCTGGTTACTACCTGAAACAAAATCAGTGATTTAAGATTGAAGATTTTAAGCATATTTGATCATATTTTAGTATTTTTTTAATAAATTGTTACTCATTACACTGAATTATTGAATCATTTTGTAAAAAAAAGATTTGTAAATCAGTTCAATATTCTGATCATTGATTGATTCACAGTTTAGAGTTGTCTTGACTGTTTAGTCAGTGTCAGGCCTCCGTACCTGCTCAGGTGTGAAGTCTTAAAGCTGCAGAACACGTTCATGATGATTGATTACGTGTTCAGGCTGATGGCGGTGGAGGAGGAGTTGAAGCGGGACCACGCAGAGATGCAGGCGGTGATCGAAGCCAAGCAGAAGATCATCGACGCTCAGGTACGACATCACACCTCTAACACACCTGTAACACACCTGTAACACACCTGTAACACACCTGTAACACACCTGAGAGCCTGCTGGAGGTTTGCTCTTAACATCAGAGGTGAAGTCATTAATTTACTCTCTAATTAAACGCAGCTGTCCTGTTAGATTACAGATTTAACTCTGAGCCCTTCAGGACGACCTGATGACTGTTTGGTTCAACACCTGAAGAAAAATTAAGTTACAGACAGAGTTTAAGATTTAGTTTTGACATTAATGGATCTGTGGTGCCTGAAAGGAAACTTCATGTTGTTAACGAGTTAATTAATGTAGTAATGAAGGACTTTAATCAGCTGACTACAGGTCAGCACGGTTTAATAGTTAATCAGCAGCCGTCTGTTGTCTCATCGTCTCTCCACTGATTTCAGGTCAGTAACGGATGTCAAATAAACCAATCAGGCAAGTAGTGACTGAAGCCCCGCCCCCTACCCCCCTCCACCCCCCTCACGCTGGTTTTAGAAAAAAAGAACACAGTCAACAACGAGCTTCAACACACCTGATCAGCCAATCACAGAGCAGATGGACTGTATGTTGGTTCCTAATAGAACCTGATGATCATCTGATCATTATTTAAGTGCTCTTATCTTTGTATTTAAAGATGACGTCACAGTAACTGATGTGACAAAGGAACTACAGGTTCAATGATCTGATCGATGCGAGCTGACAGGTTCTAGCGGTTCGGTTCGGTTCGGTTCGGTCGAGCTGCTGCTGGTGTTTCGGTGTGTTGAGCTCTGAGCTGCTTTCCTTTCTGTTTGGCTGCCCCCCCACCACCACTGTGAGGCTGCTCAGACCTGAACACCTGTCCTGAGTCATCGGATTACAGGTGTTCTGAGTGACCACCTGAGATCAAACCAACAGTCCATCACTGAGACTCCACGGGGACAAAGAAGGAGCCTATATTGTTCCTGTTTAGTGTCTTTGTAACATGTGACATGTTTAGATCAATAACAGTGTAAATGGTGAAATCAGTGTAAACAGTGTGTTCAAACAGCTGATCAGTGTTGGCAGTATCGGCTCCTTCTTTGTCCCCGTGGAGAAAGTCCCCAGACTCCCTTAACAAATGTGTCAGTTTAGTGAGTTGTTGAGTTGGAGACACTTTATAAACTCTGTGAAACTCTGTCTCTGACTCATTCTGCATTATTTGGACCTTCTTGTTAATTCAGCAAATGTTCTACATGAACTTCTTTCTGTGTTTGAGTAGAAACATGGAGTCTGTTTGTCCCACTGTTGGTTTGATCTCAGGTGGTCACTCAGAACACCTGTAATCAGATTACTCGGGACCGGTGTTTCAGGTCTGAACAGGCTTTTTCTGTTGGAATGAGTCGTGGAGGTTCCGGCAGAGACGAGCTCGCCCTGTTCAGAGTCACTCAGGAGCTTCAGTCTCACGTTTTCCTTCCTTTTGTTGGTTTCAGTTTTTTTGGCTGTTTAGTTTTTAGCTGCCTTCAGCGTTTTTCTGCTGTCGGGTCAGAAACACGTCACAACAGACTGAACGCCTGGTTAGATTTCACCTTAAAGTCTGAATATGCTCAGATGTAACGATGTCATACAGGTACAACTGTGAGATAAATTAAATTATCTGCTGTTAAAATATCTTAATTTTACATGAAAAACTTGTAAAATGACATCATGCTGTTTGGTACATTTTAGAGACCTTCCACCAGTTTGTGCTGTAATTTTATGTTATTATTGTTATTTTGTAGGTTAAAGAATTTTTTGAACTTGTTTATTTGTTCCTGTTTTATTTCTCTCGGCTAATTCAAGTTCTGACCCAAAGAAGTTTCTCTCCTGTTTGAGATGGTGAACAAAAGTTGTGCAGGATAATTTTTAAATGCTCCTTAATATATATATATATTTTTTTTTTTTCCAGCGGTGAAAAACTCAGAAAGAATTTGTTAAAGTATAAAACTGAGTTACAAAATAGAACCTTAGTTTTACAGTCTGTTCACTTATGTATTAATTTGATACTAATAAACTTCTTTATACCTAAATAAGAATTCATTAAAATCTTATTCATTTGCAGCTTAAATTATTTGAGAGTTCTGACATTAAACCCTTCGTTACACATTTAACTATGAAGTTTTGAAAGCTTTTTATTAATTATTTAATATTTGATTGTTTTAATCTTCTTCTCTAAATGAGTTTATTAAACTTTGTGCTGCGACGTGTTTTTAACCCGACAGAACGTCTCGACACCTCGATCTGTTTCAAACCCTTCAGTCTGACTTCCTGTCCCGCCCCCTTTCTCTCTCTGTCCAATCAGGAGAAGCGGATCGACTCCCTGGACGCGGCGAACTCGCGGCTGATGGCGGCGCTGACGCAGGTGAAGGAGCGCTACAGCACGCCGAACCTCCGCAACGGCCTGTCACCCACCAACCCCACCAAACTGTCCATCACTGAGAACGGGGAGTTCAAGAACAGCAGCTGCTGATTCGCTGAGCAGGACACGAGAGGCGGGGCTTAAACTTTCTAATCCCGCCCACCCACCCCGCCTCCAGCTGCTGCCGTGACAACGAGAAGTCTGAATTTAAAGAGAATCTATAAATACGAGTGTAAATACTGAAGGTTTGATCTGTTCAGTGTACAGAGAGTGGTGTGTGTGTGTGTGTGTGTGTGTGTGTGTGTGTGTGTGTGTGGTGTGTGTGTGTGTGTGTGGCGTCACAGAAGCACAGTGAAGAAGAAACAAACCAAAAACTAAAAAAAAAACACACTCGAGTTTTCTAACTGACTTTTTTAAGGTTTTTATTTCGATCTTCTGTTTTTTTGTCGTCGAGGCCGAAAAACTTTGATTTGAGTTTCGAGTGGAGCTTTTTTTTTTTTTTTCTACCTGACGAGTTGTTTCTGGTTTTAATTTATTCTCCACGCCGCCGTCGTCCCGCGTTGTTGCTGATCTACTGAACAGACTCCTGGAGGATCGGGGTCGAAGGTCACACCTGTCTGCTGTCCACATGTTGAGAATAAAAGCTGCCTGAACGTCTGTCAATAAATCTATTAATGATCAATAAACACTTTGGATTATTGATTCATGTTTTAAATCGTCTTTGTTATAAACTGGAAGTCTTTGGGGTTTTTGACAAAACATCTGATAGATATTTTAACATGATATTTCATTAACTGTAATATATAAAACATTTCTGGGGTTAATTTAAAATCCCCTTAAAGTTGATCAAGATGAATTATCTCCATTAAAATATGAAGAGAATTTTAAAAATCCATGAAAATATTTGACAAAGGTTGATTTGTTCATTTTATTTTGAAAAATTAAGGTTTTTTTTTATCCTTTATTTCAAATAAATCTATTAATTTATTCCTTAAACAGGGTTTCCGCGGAGTCTTAAAAAGTCTTAAATTTGACGATCTCAATTTTAGGCCTTAAAAAGTCTTAAATACGTCCATATTTTGCATATAGGTCTTAAATTACATGTAGTCAGGTCTTAAATATGTACGTTCATTTACCGCTTCCGTCATCGCCTTTTTTTTTGTTTGGAGGAAATGTGTTGGTGAGATTCACAGTCAGCTCCGTCTGTTCTTCTGTCTGAAGTATCCAGGAATGTAAGTTTTATTTTGCCAACAACGCGGTCGGAATTTATCGGCGCACACTTCGCCAGTTCCGGAACGACTTCGACAGCGGAATCTGCCAGAGGACCCTCAAATTGGGCACACTCGGTGTGAAAGCGCTGGTGTCACACACAAAATCGTAAAAATAACACCAGTTAGCTAGCGAAGTCGCGCTATCACACACTTCTGTACGCCTTTGTCACCAGTTCCCGGTACAATTTCATCCAGTTCTGCTCGACCTGAACTCTGCGCCGCCTCTGCCGCCTGCCTCAAGCGACATTCAAACCATCTTTGGCCCAACTCCGACGTTGAAAGCGGAGGTGCTTTCGATTTTGAACACCGTGTGTGTGCGCGCGCACCAGGGATATTATAATTAACTAAAATTAAATTCCTAGATAAAAACTATACTTCAACTACTTAGATCACGTGTTAAACTAATTAAAACTAAACTAAAATGAAAACACAAACTGAAAAACTAAATTAAAATAAAAAAAAATTTAAAACTATAATAGCCCTGATACACACTCATCCACTCCATTCTTCATTGTTTGAGCTGCTCTGTGAATGGCAATGAATGTGTTTTTTTTTTGTTTTTTTTAAGTAATTCTGGGACCGCATTTTTCCTTACTTTTTTGTACGTCGTGTAGGTCTTAATTTTAGTTCAAAATGGTCTTAAAAAGGTCTTAAAAAGGTCTTAAATTTGACTTGTTCAAACTGGCAGAAACCCTGTTAAATCCCTTGAAGTGTTAAAAAGCATCTGACATGTCAGATTTCAGACGTTTAACAGATTTTAATCCTTCAGATCATTAAATCATCTCAATCCTTCAGAAACAAGTGAAACATTTTATTTCATGCTGAAGGAGAAAATCTTTTGTTTTTTAGAATTTAGAAAATGGATCACCGGTCGTCTCGGGGCTTCCGTACTTTTCAACTTTTTAGTCGAGCCATTTATGTGTTTTTGAGTTTGGCAGCATCTGTCCTCCGTACTGCACACACTCCACATTCAAACATGAGAAAAACTCAAAACATATGGTGGTAAACTTTTTCTCCAGCAGGTCTCAGGATTCTTTTTGGTTTGTTTTGATGTTTGGAACCGATTAAAAGAATATTATTTTCACTTGATGGATGTTTCTGACGAGTGTTGTTGGATTTAAAGTTTCACAGCTGACTGACTTTAATTTAACTTTTATATTCACGTTGATCTTTGAGGAATCATCTCGTCGTGTTTCAGAACATCTCCAGGATCATCTCAGGTGTCTGCGCTCATCTCACAAAAGTCTTCTGGTTTCATCCGTCCGCCTGCTGAAGTTCAGCTGACGATGTTTGAAGAAGATTCTATTTCAAGATGAAACTTTCACGTCAACAGTTTTCAGCATTAAGTCATTTTAAGGTCACGATGATGGAAATCAAATGTTTGGCTGTGATCACACGAGGAAACAAACTAAAGTAAATCCACTTTACTGGTTTATTGATTCATATAAATCATCACATGAACAGCAGAAGCAGCTGATCTGGTTCATTTGTGTCCTTCTGGGTTCAGAGTGACAACAAATATCTGGATGGATGATTTTAGTTTGACTCAGGATGATGTTGTGAAGCAGAACTGTTAATCATTAAACATGAGAACATTATATTCCAGAGACTTGAATGTTTGATGACAGGCTGGTTTGATAACTCCCTGCTGAAGGTCGACTGTTTTTATGAGCAGGGAAATAAAACTGGACAGAATCTGAGGAAGAGTTAGAGAACTATGGAGCCGTCAGCAAAGCCTGAGGAGCCCAGAAACATTTTACAACTAAAGACTTTGATGTTCTCAAATGTGGAGCAGGTTTTAACTGAGGCTTCGTTGTAAACGAGCGAACAAAGTCCAGAGTCACAGAGCTGCTGCTCGTCCTGGAATGAAGCACAGCTGGATCAGCCCTCCCTCTTCTTCCTGCTCTCAAACACAGCAGCTCCACTCTGTCACTATATTTCCTTGTTCCCTCCCCTTCAGATCAGCTGTTTGAAAATGGGTGTAACCATGAAGAGAGAGAGCTGACGAGCCCCGTTCACTGCAGAAACACGTGTTGTTCAGATCAGAGCTCAGACCAGTTTCAGTTATCAGGAAGTGAAACTCAGACAGTCGTTGACACTCGGAGGTGAAATGGCGCAGCAGAACAATCAGCTGGACCGAGCAAAGTTCTGCTGTTCCGTCTGTTTGGATCTACTGAAGGATCCGGTGACTATTCCCTGTGGACACAGCTACTGCAGGAACTGTATTCAAAGCTACTGGGACAAAGAGGATGAGAAGAAAACCCACAGCTGCCCTCAGTGTAGGCAGAGCTTCACACCGAGGCCTGTCCTGGTGAAAAGCACCATGTTAGCAGATTTAGTGGAGGAGCTGAAGAAGACTGGACTCCAAGCTGCTCCTGCTGATCTCTGCTATGCTGGACCTGAAGATGTGGCCTGTGATGTCTGCACTGGGAGGAAACTGAGAGCTGTCAAGTCCTGTCTGGTCTGTATGATCTCTTATTGTAAGAAACATATTCAGCTTCATTATGAATCACCTGCATTTGAAAAACACAAGCTGGTGGAGCCGTCAGAGAAGCTCCAGGAGAACATCTGCTCTCGTCACGATGAGGTGATGAAGATTTTCTGTCGTACTGATCAGCAGACCATCTGTATTTTGTGCTCCATGGACGAACATAAAGGCCACGACACAGTGTCAGCTGCAGCAGAGAGGACTGAGAGGCAGAGAGAGCTGGAGGGGAGTCGACACAACATCCAGCAGAGAATCCAGGACAGAGAGGAAGATGTGAAGCTGCTTCAACAGGAGGTGGAGGCCATCAATGGCTCTGCTGATAAAGCAGTGGAGCACAGTGAGAAGATCTTCACCCAGCTGATCCGTCTCATGGAGGAAAGACGCTCTGATGTGAAGCAGCAGGTCAGATCCCAGCAGGAAACTGAAGTGAGTCGAGTCAAAGAGCTTCAGGAGAAGCTGGAGCAGGAGATCACTGAGCTGAAGAGGAAAGACGCTGAGCTGAAGAAGCTCTCACACACAGAGGATCACAACCAGTTTCTACACAACTACCCCTCACTGTCAGCACTCAGTGAGTCTACACACTCATCCAGCATCAACATCCGTCCTCTCAAGTACTTTGAGGATGTGACAGCAGCTGTGTCAGAGCTCAGAGACAAACTACAGGACGTCCTGAGAGAGACATGGACAAACATCTCACTGACAGTGACTCAAGTGGATGTTTTACTGTCAAACCCACAACCAGAGCCCGAGACCAGAGCTGGATTCTTAAGATATTCACGTGAAATCACACTGGATCCAAACACAGCACGCACATATCTGTTATTATCTGAGGGGAACAGAAAAGCAACAAGAATGAGTGAAGAACAGTCTTATTCTGATCACCCAGACAGATTCACTTTAAATTCTCAGGTCCTGAGTAGAGAGAGTCTGACTGGACGTTGTTACTGGGAGGTGGAGTGGAGAGGAGAGTTAGGAGGTGAAGTAGCAGTCGCATACAAGAATATCAGCAGAGCAGGGGGTGTGAGTGTGTTTGGACGAAATGACAAATCTTGGTCATTATATTGTAACAATGACAGTTATAACTTTTTTCACAACAAAGTCCGAACTCCCGTCTCAGGTCCTCGGTCCTCCAGAGTTGGAGTGTACCTGGATCACAGTGCAGGTATTCTGTCCTTCTACAGCGTCTCTGAAACCATGACTCTCCTCCACAGAGTCCAGACCACATTCACTCAGCCGCTCTATGCTGGACTTTATGTTTGTTATAAATCCACTGCTGAGTTCAGTAAAGTCAAATAGACAGAAGTCATTTAAGGGTCAGTGAGTTAAATTCTGAGTTTTAACTCTTGAACTTATTCTGTCTTCATGTTTGTGGCTGATTGTTGTGTGGTGTCTTCACCTGTCAATCAAACATTGTGGGCGGTACTTTGACATCTTGTCATCTGTTGCTGTGTAAATGTCTGAGTGTCTTGAGCAGTGTTGTGGGTAACGCGTTACAAAGTAACGCGTTACAAAGTAACGCGTTAGAGTACTCTAATTACTTTTTTCGTGTAACGTAACGCGTTAGTTTCGTGCGTCAAGGAATCAGTAACTTCGTTGTTTTTTTCAAAAAGTAATCCGTTATTTTAAGAATTTCTCCGGATAAGGAAAATCCCGCAGCTGCTGTTTGTCAGACAGTACTGAGCCACCTGCGGATGTGTCAGCGGAGGCGCAGCGCTGTGATGCGTCTGTGCCCTGCTGCTGACCTACGCACGTGTGTGTGTGTGTGTGTGTGTGTGTATGTGTGTGTGTGTGTGTGTGTGTGTTTTCGAACCCCCGGCAAGGTGGCAGAGAGCTTTTGCATCGTGGAAGTACGCACATTATTTTCAATTCACCAGCGAAAAGGACACGAACAACATAACGGTAACATGCACACTCTGCGTTGGTGAAAAGCTTCTGTCGACCGCAAAAAAAAAAAAAAAAAAAAAAATGAATAAAACGCTGTGTGGCATATTGCTGACTGTCTTTCCTGTTCTTGTTATCCTGCAGAGTTAATTTGGTTGGATGACTGACGTTATTCATCATTGTCACGACCTCTCGGTGCATTTAAAGGAGGCTGTGTGTGTCAGTTAAGTTGCAGCATGTCCGAGGCTGCAAACGGCTTTTAATATTTGGTAACGCATGAGTACTCTAACGCGTTACTTTTATTCATAGGTAACGCTGTAACGTAACTGATTACTTTTAATTGATGGTAACGTTGTAACCTAATTAACTACTTTCCAAAGTAACTATACACAACACTGGTCTTTAGGTGGCGCTCCTTCCTGTGTCTGTTTAACCATGGAGGCTCTCACTGCTCATGATGACTTTTGTTCAGCTGAACTGACATTTGTCTGCATGAAGATAGAAACTTCTCTGTGCTCTAAATGTGTGTTGAATATTTGTACTGATGTGTTTGCATGTTGTTGTTTCTCTTCCACTGCATGAGTCTAAAGAGAGAAAGCAGCAGAGCTTCATTTATCCTACAGATTTAGTTCTCATCACTCTGTACACTTTTAAATTCATCTACAATCACATTTACATTTATTTGTTTGGCAGAACAAAAGCTGTCGTTGTTCCATCGTCACACAAATTCAATAATATGTGAGGAAGATCATTTATTATGTTCTTGTACGTAGCTGAGATTCAAACAAACTGATTGTGTGGATGAAGTGAAATCATTGAACAAGAGTCATTGAACAGACTTTACTGATGGGACGTGTGAACAAACTGAAGCTTCACATCATGAATAAACCAACATGAACAAAGTCTTTTCTTGTCGTCTTCATTCCAGGGTCTCACACAGAGCTGATGGAGAACATGTGACACTAATATGAGAGTAGAACTGAGGCAGTTTTCCTCCTGAAACACCACAAAGTTCACAGTTCATGTTCAGAGCTGAAGCCGTCAGAAAATCATCAAGTGAATAAATTATTCTTCACATTTGGTTACAAGTATTTCCACGTTGTTGGATCATAATTCTAGAAGTCAGAGAACTTAAAAACCCTCAAATGTCACATTCCTAAATACTATTTACAAGCTGAGAGCTGATGTGAATAACATCTGTAAAGGTGAAACTCTTCTCTCCCATCTTTCCCGTGTGACCTGAATGCAGCATCAGTGTTCCAGGCTGTGACTCCTGTGAACAAAGTGACTCAGTGTGATGTTACATATATTTAAATGTGTCTTTACTGATGTTGTCTGAAGCTGCCAAAGGCTCAGTGAAGTTTCCACATGTCTTCCTGCAGTGAACATCACAGCAGGTTAACAAGTGAACTGTGAAAACTGATGCAGGACACAAGAGGGCGCCGTCATCCTGCTGACCAGAGATGTAGTGGAGGTTAAAGCAGCTCCGCTCACTTTGTCTGCAGCTTCTAGTTCACAACATGTTTGAGGCCGAGTCTTCATCATTAAAGTGAAACTCTTGCCAAAATGCAACCGAGGGTCTTTTTGTGAAAGAGGAACTTTTAAGATTGATTGAAGATTGTTTTTGTTTTCGGGTCAAACTCATTTTCAATGGGAGTGCTTCAGGCACTTTTACGATAGCATCAACATCTCTATTTTTAAACACTAAGAAGGCTCGACACAACATGAAACTTTGCTCATAGTATCACCAGGGTCTCTACACATGAACACAAGCATTGAGAACATTGTTCACCGACTGAAACGCCTGGTTGTTGTTGTTCGTTTTGTGTTTTAATAAAAGTCTTCTCATGAAAAATTAATCTGACTTCAGCGTGAATAAAATGAGACAAATAAAATAATCCTTTGTGTAATCTTTGTTCAAAGACAGCAGCTGTATTCAGATTACCAGCGATTCAAACCATAATGGATTCAATACTTCAGTAACAGTATCAGGAAATTACATGAAGGCACCTGAAAGTACTCGATTGCAGGAAACTGATCAGAAAGATGCGTCCAGGTACGCAGTAATCTACCGTAGTGTGCAGGTGTGCAGGTGCCTGCAGCGTCTGCATGCTTCTCCATCTTTCTTCTCATCTTCTTTCACTTCTGTTGGGTCCCAAAGATGAAGTCGTTCATTGTGGATTTCAAGATGGTCTCTGAACTGAACTCAGTGTCCCAGAATTCCCCATTCTTCACACCGAGGTGCAAAATTCAGCTTTGAGCTGCTATCAGTCAGAGTGACAGACCCCCGCTGACCAAATAGTCAAAGCTCCAGAGCCTTCCTTGTTCTCTCTCTCTCTCTCTCACTCACTCGACACCCCGACTGCTTGAACTTCTGATCCTCAGGCTCTCCTCTCCACCTCCTCCCACGGGGCTTCCTGCCCTCAAGATCTCTTCTTCTAGTCAAACAGCTGCTGAGAGCTGCATTTGCAGCCCAAAGAACTTCTCCTCAGTGCAGCGACACGAGGTCCTGCCAGTATTCCAGATCAGTTCACACCAGCAGCTGCGACGCAAAGCTTTCCAGCTGACTACACAATCTGACAAACACCAAGCAAGTTAGCACCGAGCTGCTATCCTGCAAAGGAAAGGAGCGACCAGTTTCCTCCCCTGCTGACTCTCATCAGTCCTTCACAGCAAGAACAGCGTTCAACATTGGAACCTAAAACCTTCTCCTGCAACCACCTGCACCTTTTCTTCAAAGACTGGTAACACTGTGCTTAGCCGTGCTATGCTATGCTATCTAAGCCCAGATCAGACTCAGAGTCTCTGCATGCAACTAACCATCTTCCATAACCTGGCATCACTCTCTCTCTCTCTGACATACACACACAATCATATTATTTATCATAATCAATAAGTATCCCTGATCCTTGCACATATTATGGTGCCCCAAGTGAGGCAACATATACATATTATGGTGGCCCGTGTGAGTCACCACACATATACACATCACGGTGTTATGCAACACACCCACCCACATGGTGCCCCGTATGAGGCAATGCACACACGTTATGGGACCACGTGGGAGTTTGTGTACATTTCACCTGTTTTCTCTTCATCAGCTTCAGTTACACTTCTGTTTGATCACCGCACAAATACTTTGTTTGCACCACAGGGATCAATAAAGTTATTATCATCACTAAAAATGTCCAAACTGATCAATACTGTGTGAAAATGTTACAAAGTACTCAGAACTTTTATGTGAGTAACAGTAGATCTAGTAGAAATACTAGATATAATATATATTCATATATTTACATGTATGTAAAAACTGTAACTCAGCTTATCAATAATCACTGATTTTATCTGATTGATGAAAAAATAAATTCTTAAAAAAATGTAATCTGTAAAGTGACGAGTAACTACAGTTATCAGATAAATGTGGAGGAGTGGAAACTAGAAATACCAAAGTAAAGACACAACTTGAGTTATTGATTGATTGGTTAAAGGTGAAACAACTGAATGATTGAATATTGATCTGGATGGTTTTATATTCAAAGTCTCGTCTGTGGCTCAGCAGACCAGCAGGTTGTGATCAGTCACAGAGTTGATGGTTTGTTTCCCTGCTCACATGATAATCTGCAGTTAGTTTGAAAACTGAAACTTTATTCCTGCTCACCTGTAGATCAGGTGAACACAAGCTTTGACGGCAGATCTGAGAAGACCGACTGCGACTGGTTCCACCTGAGTGGACTAAAACTGAAACTAACTGGTCTGTAACCAGCGCCGTGAGTTCAGACTGAGATGAAATATGAATGAAGATCTTACAAAATAATCACAACTTTAAAAGAAACTGATCTGTAGTCATTTCATGATTCTCACAGTCAATCTGTGATTGATCGATACCTCCTGATCAGCTTCAGATCCTCTGGAGGACCAAATGTCTGAGAACAGCAGCAGAAGAAGAAGAGAGCGGTGCAGCACTTCCTGTTTTCTTGTTAAGTTTTTATTATGCTTAAAAAAGAAAATTAAAAGACAGAGGAGGTGGTGATCAAAGAAAAAGAAAAAATATATATTCATATTCAAATATCTTTATACTTTTCTATTCATATATGATTAACAATGCAGAGAAAATAACTCCCGTAGTAGTAGTGCTGAAGTAAAGTTCAATATAGACTTTATTATAACAAAATAGGCAGTTTACCCCGGTTAAATATCTGTCAACATCTCATGTACAATAATCGTCTGCGTGTTGGGACACACCTGTCCACACCTGGAGGCGGCAGCTCGTCTCCATCGTTTCATGTAAGACACTGACTGACGGGGTTCTGACCCGTAGAGGGCGCCGCTCGACAAACACACGATGATAGAATCAGTCCGCTCAGCCTGAAATGTGTGAAGATGATTCAAATAAAATCAGTCGGTCGCTTTTCTTCATTAAACTGATGATTTCACCAAAGAACAAACAACCTCAGAATTATTGATCGCTGTTTTCTCTCTGATCAGATCGCTTTATTGTTCATGTTTCTCGTGATTATTAAATTACTACACATATTATTTCTTGTGATTAGAAAAAAGTTTCTCAGTTTTTCAGAATTCATTTAATTACAAGAATATTTTCCATCATACAAGAAAAGTCTTTTATATTTAAATAGATTAATAATATTTATGGAGGACTGAAACGGACAAAATCAAACCTGAATAAATAAACAAATAAATGTCTCTATAAATAAATTACACATCGTTTAAAACACCAGAAGTGATTTTAAAAACAAAAGTAGACTTTAATTAATAATAAAATGTGACATAATCAATATTTCTGTTTTTGTTTGTTTCTGTATTTATTTTTAACAAAAATAATTTACTTTAATTTGTTTTTATTATTTCATTTATTAATTCAAATTTTTAAAATGTATTTACTTGTGTTTGTATTATTTTTGCTGAATGCAGAAGAACAAGATTTCAGAAATAAATATGAGATTAAACTGATGAAAAATTAACAAAATAATAAATCAAATCAAATTAAATCAGGAGATAATGAAGCAAAATTAAACAAAAATATAAATTAATGTCACATTTTCAGAGGTAATCAACGCCCTCGAGTACCTCGAGTGCATTAACGACGTGTTTACTGAGACACTTATATATTTATTGATCATCTTTGAATCATTTTGAATTTTCCTGGTGATCAGAATGTTTCTTCTTCTTTGGTGAAAACAGTTTTAATGTCATGTGATTTTGTTCTTCAGGACACAAACAGACCGATATTCTCTTTTCAAAATAACAGAAGAAAATTATGTTTGAAAACGTTCTGACAGAAATTACTTGAGATGTTTTTTTGCAGTGTTGGCAGAATAATCTACACTGCGACCTTTGACCTCGTCAGATCGGGTCGAGCTAAACGTCTAAACTGGGAAAATGTTCAGCGATAAAATCAGAACTCAGTAAGCGACAGCAGACGACGATTCTTCGTCTGTTTCGAAGAAGAAAATTAGAGTTTTAGAAAGTGAATTAATCCCAACATTAAATTTAATCTTTAAAAACGGTTAAAAACACGCAGCAGCTCCACGAACATCTGCAGAGCGCCGGACAAACATCTGCAGAGCGACCAGCAAGAAAACAAAAACACTGAATCGAAGTGTAAAAAAAAAAAAGGTATAATGATCGCAGAACAGAAGAGAAGCTGTGACGTCAGACGCTGAGGTGAAGGGGCTGATGGGAAATAAACAGGGTTTTAAATGACATGCTGTTAAAGCTCAAACGTGCAAAGTTTTGCTTTTTGTGTCTCCGCCTTCCTCCGACCGACAGACGCTGCCTGAGACTGAAACTCCGTCCGTCAACGTTTTTCCTTACAAGACAAAAAAAGGGGGAAAAAAACCCACAAACAAAAAGATAAAATCTGCTTCGTACGTTTCTTCTCGCCACTTCATGGACACGTCTTCTTCTTCTCCTCTTTAGTTCTCCTCCCTTAAACATTAAGGAGCTGTACCGTGTTGAGTGTGATGTCACTTCCTGTGTGCTTCACGCTGCTGGTCAGGAAACCCAACAATGGAAAAGTCTTATTCAGCCAGAAATGTCAAATCAAACTTCACTCGGGTCAGCCGGCGTCGACTCGTTGATCGGGGGGAGGGGGAGGAGGAGGGGGGGGGGGGGGGGAGAGGAGGGGGAGAGGGGGAGGAGGAGGAGGGGGGGGGGGGAGGAGGGGGAGGAGAGGAGGAGGGAGGAGAGGGGGAGGAGAGGAGGGCTGCCGTCTGCAGTTCGACTTTTCTTTTCAAAATAAAACAAACAGGATCTAAAGAGAGGAGCAATGGAGCAGACGGTTCTGGTTCTCATAACTTCTCCTTGGACTGGACCCAGATGAACGGACCCGACTGCTCCTCGATGATCTGCTTCACCTGATCGTAGATCTCCTCCAGAGTGTCGCCCTGAACGATGGCTGCGAGGAGCAGAGAGCAGAGTCAGTGATCAGAACCTGAGCCACACGAGGACACAAACAGAACCACCTGGGGCTCACACAGTTTGAATCAAAGGACCGGTTCTGCTCTGAAACATGAGAACAGAGCTTGTTCACCTGTGAAATGCTCGGTGAACTCCTGCTCCAGTTTGGTGGCTCTGTCGAAGGTTTTCCTGCCCTGCTCCTCCGTCAGGCGCTTGTTCATCTCCCTGCAGGAACAGTCAGAACAAGACCAGATCAAACTGGGTTCGGACCGTGATCTGACTAAAATCCCACTGAAATCACAGCAAGATTAGACCGGTACCGCACCAGGATCAGACGGAGATCTGACTGAGATAAGACCCAGATCAGACCAGGGTCAGACAAAGACTGGAATGGGATCACACTGAGACTAAACAAGGACCACAGTGAACTCACAGCTAAGACTGAGACTGGACCAGTATCAGACGAGCCAGAACAACATCAGACTGAGTTCGGATCACTGAACGGAATCTATTCTTAGTGTGATTTCAGCGTGATCGTGGTCCCATCTCACTGAAAGACCGGATTCAGACTGAGATTACACCAAAAATCGGATCAGGACCAGGGTGAGATTGGACCTCTTGGTTCTGGACTCAGTTTACTGTGAGCCGACTCATGAAGGTCTTCCTGTTTGGTGACTCACATGATGTTCTCCACAGATTTGGGTTTGATGAAGATGGCGATGGGGTGCAGCAGAGCCAGCTGGAGTCTCTTGATGGCGTTCCCCGACACGTCCAGGATGCAGTGTTTCCCCTGGAAACCACAGAAGAAGAACACGTTCACCACAGCGGCGGATCGACTATATTTGATATTGGTGATATTTCAGATGACAAGTTTGTTTCTGTCACGTCATGGTTCTGAGTGAACGGGCCGGTCTTTGGTCCAAATGTTTAAAATCTTCATGATTCTCGTAATAAGTGACTGTAAGTTCTGGACTGTGTGGTTCTGTTCTGACGACATGACTTGTTCTCTGCTTCAGACGGGGGTTAAGTTTGGTTCTACCTTCTCAGCCACCTCTCGGACCGACTGGACGCTGGTTCCGTACAGGTGGTTGTTGTACTGCCCCGCCTCGATGAACCTGTGGTCCTGGATGTCCTTCTCCATCTGCTCCCTGGACACCACGAAGTGATAATCTCTGCCGTCCACCTCGTAGTCCCGCTTCGGCCGGGTCGTATCTGAGTGAGGAAGAGGAGGAGGAAAACTTTTTATCTGGACTCTCGAGTTTCGTCCTGATCAGACGGATTCCAACATGTCCGACTAAGAGCAGCAGTTTGGACTTACGAGGGACGCAGGAGCCGAACTTGTCGGGGAACTCTGAGATCAGGTCGTCGTTGATCCGATCCTTCATGGGTCCGAGGATGATGACGGGTCGGGTGTAGTTCACTGTCAGAGAGGAAGGAAACAGGAAGTGACCTGATGTAAACATCACAGACACGCTTCTTCTTCATATTCATAAAATATGGAGGACTGAAGCTGCCGAAACCAAACAGAGAGGTTTAGTAAATATATTTCCTCTTATGTTAACTCTCATATCTAACTTTTAATGTATACATTAACTTTTATTTATAAATATTGATTTATTTATGTATTATTTAGTAAAATGCAACAAGGAAAGAATAAAGAAATAAATAAGACACATTTCGGAAATGAACAGATGCATATATTTATTTATTTTACAAAAATTATGATTTTTAATATAATTCAATAACAGAGACATTTGTTTATTTTGGCACTTTCAGTCCTCCATATATATATATATATATATATATATATATATATATATATATATATATATATATATATATATATATATATATATATAATAATATATATATATATATATATATATAACTGACTGAAGCTGGACCTTACTGTGAAATATTTTTATTTGTACTTTTGTTTTATTTCATCGTCCTTTTCATTATTTATTCCTCGTCTAGTTTGTTTTTATATTTATATATAGAAAAAAAATAAATATTGTTTTTCTTTTTTTAAAACCCATTTTAGTTTTTAACATGATTAAATGTATTTAAAGTGTTTTAAACAATAAATAATGCAAAGTGTGTTTGAAAAGCTCTACATAAATAAAATGTACTTTATTATCATTACTTGTTTTCTGATGTTAATATTTATTATATTATCATCAGTAGTTTAAACTTCAGTCTCTGAACTTTGTCCTGAAGCTTCTTCACTCTGAGAAGGTTTTATGTAAATGATGTTGAACAGAATATAAACTAAACTCTAATCTGAGCACAAACGTTCTTCAGAGTTTCGGACTCACCTTCCTGCTGGACGACGGGCTCGTAGGACAGAACGTATTCCTCGGGTCCACCTGCGAACACACAGTCAGCGTGAGGACGAGAGTTTAACACAGTTCACCTGAAGGTGACGAGGTGAGAGGAGGAGTCACTCGCTGTGATCAATGTGTGATTTTATGTATGAAACCGATCTATCATCATCTTCTGAACGAGACACCTGCTTTCTCTAAGCTTCAGGGATGAAGAGGAAACTGAACACTGGCTGAGAAGTTCTGAACAGATTCTGGTGGATCCGCTTTGTTTCATCCTCGTCGTAAAAACTGTCAGAAAACGGGCTGGAGGTCGTCTGAGTCTGAACTGATGACAGCTGATCTCAGGTCTGTGTCCTCGTGTCTAACGCTGAGTCTGAACTGATGACAGCTGATCTCAGGTCTGTTTCCTCGTGTCTAACGCTGAGTCTGATGCTGAGACTGACTGAACAGCTGATCTCAGGTCTGTGTCCTCGTGTCTAACGCTGAGTCTGAACTGATGACAGCTGATCTCAGGTCTGTGTCCTCGTGTCTAACGCTGAGTCTGAACTGATGACAGCTGATCTCAGGTCTGTGTCCTCGTGTCTAACGCTGAGTCTGAACTGATGACAGCTGATCTCAGGTCTGTGTCCTCGTGTCTAACGCTGAGTCTGAACTGATGACAGCTGATCTCAGGTCTGTTTCCTCGCTGAGTCTGAACTGATAACAGCTGATCTCAGGTCTGTGTCCTCGTGTCTAACGCTGAGTCTGAACTGATAACAGCTGATCTCAGGTCTGTGTCCTCGTGTCTAACGCTGAGTCTGAACTGATGACAGCTGATCTCAGGTCTGTGTCCTCGTGTCTAACGCTGAGTCTGAACTGATAACAGCTGATCTCAGGTCCGTGTCTGAACTCGACTGTGTGTCTGATGGAAACATTCACGTATGAAGCGTCGCTCTACTCTCTGGTTCCTACACACACATCCATGCAGCAGCTTCCAACAGGCAGCGTTCAGGGTCGTTAGCGGGGAGACAGACTGTGTGTGAGGTCATGCTGTGACGGGCCAATCAGCAGCCTGTGCTGGTCAGTGAGGGAGTTAGCAGTTAGCAGTTAGCAGGTCGGCGTTAGTGTTTCCTGTGACTCATCGAGTGAAGCAGGCAGCGTCGACGGCTCGGCTCACACTTACGGTAGCTACTTTCACTATCGCTGGCGTTAGAGGTCACGTGTTCTGGAATCACAACAAAACAAAGAGTCAGCTCGGAGCCGCGCTCTCCCATGATGCTTTGCTCAGAGGACACGCGGTGTTCGACAGCAGCGCAACAAATCACAGCAACACAAATAATCTCAGCAAACAGATGAGAGCTGAAACAATCATCACACATCTGAACTTTACAAACTGCTCCAGGACTTCAAACTGAACGTTTCTGATCGCTGCATCGTTACTTCATCAGTTACTGCCACATATTAACTGAGTACAAGTAATATTGATAAATGACATCACAACGGGCCCAAAGTCACACAAACAACAATTCTGATGAACCGTTTCAGTAACTTTAAGTGTGAATGGTTCAAACATCAGCTCAGACGAGTTCTGATCAACAAGTTTACACTTTAAAAGATCAAGACTGAATTATAAAAACAACCAACAGATTAACTGATAATGAAAAACCCAGTTAGCTGCAGCTTTAAATTTGACACAACCCTCAATAATTATTATTCATCTATCTTGAATTTGGAGTTATGTGACTGTGTGTGAAGCGAACAGATCATCAGGTCCATAAAAACACTGAATGTTTCTTAAAGTGAAAAACAGGAAACTGATTTATTTTATTAAATGTGGAGATAATAAGTTGAACAGTTCCTCTTTGTTACTGTAAATATCTGTGATGTAATTCATTTAAGTTTCAGCTCGACTGAATATTTCTGTGTGAGGAAACAAACAGACACACAATTAAAACTGTCAGAAATGATTCAAACAATTAATAAAGTTCTGTTCAGTAGAACTCAAACTGAGACGTTTCACAACATAAACTCACTGAACCTCATTTCATTTCTGATGAGCAGAAGTCAGTCTGTGATTCCGACCACATGAAGTCAACATTCAGACCTTTCCTCTTGAAACACTAAAGAGTTGTAAACCTCCCTGAAGGTCCAGATGGACCCGGGTGGATCCGGGTGTGATGGAGAACCAGCAGGGTCGTACAGAAAACAAGACTAACACACGAGAGGTGGAGGAGTGAAAACTGATGGATGTGTGACAGAGAGAAGAGATGGAGCTCCGGTCTGAAAGAACCTCGACAGCCGAAGAAGAAGAAGAAGAAGAAGAAGAAGAAGAAGAAGAAGGGGAGGAGGAGGAGGAGGAGGAGGGAGGAGGAGGAGGAGGAGGTCTGAGGTTTTGTGTCTTTGTGTCCTCCAGGAACCAACTTCAGCTTGTTTAATATTCAGAGACAAAATGTAACTTATTAGTTTAGTAGATGAATGAAGGCGTCTCAACATGGACGCCGGCTTTATCAATGAAGTAATCAATAAGTGTGTCAGTGAACATGAACGCAGCATTCAGGATCCTGAACTCGTCGCTCTGGTTTGTCTGATGGATTCATCGTCATCTGTCGGTCTGATGACGAGAGTCCAGAATCAAACAAACTGCAGCAACACAATCAAGTTCATGGAGATTTAAATCAATGATTTTAATTTATTCAGTTTTTCTTTATTATTGTAACATAAAATCAGATTTTTTAAAAATGTTTGGAGGACGCTTTGTGTAAACTGGGATCATTTATTGTGTTTCTGTTGAGGTTTGCAGCTTTCGTCTCTGTAGTTTCTGAGTCGGAGGACGTTTCCTGCCTCACTGACTGTTTTAATACTCTACTTTACAAGCGCAGCATCAACAAACTTCAGTGTGGCCGGAGGCTTAAAAGTTGGTTTGCGACCCGCCAATAAGACGAAGAAGAACTCTGGATGATTTTACAGTTTCAGGCGACGACACGACTGCAATGTTCGAAGTTTCTCTCCACCAGGATTCAGAGAGAAAAGTTTAACAGAACAGCTGAAGCTTTTTCACATCTGAAGAAACTACAGTTAGAAACTGTTTTTTATTTTAAATACAGAGACGTGCAGCTGATTGCTGGTTATCAGCTACAAAATAAATACTTTGTGCATTTAAATTTAAGTTTGTTTTCATATTTGCACATTTTCGGAGGCTGATAGGAGTTTTTTGGGGAGGAGGGGTGAGGAAGAGGTGAGGAAGAGGTGAGGAAGAGGTGAGGTACAGGTGAGGTACAGGTGAGGTACAGCTGAGGTGGGGGACACACACTTACTGTGGCCTTTGGATAGCATGTCGTCACTGTTGTCCTGATGTCAGCAGAGCCGAGTGAACAACGAGGAGAAAACAACACAAAGTTACTGAGTTTCAGCGACAGACAGAGAGAGCAGAGGGGACGCAGCCGGTGGGCGGGGCTACAGGGCGGCCATTTTGGCTCCAAAGAGGACGACGATGAGGAGGAGGATGTTTAAGTCTCCCCTGCTCACTCAAACTATCTAAACCAGATTTTGATCAGTCCAGTTGTGCTAACACATCATTTTTAGCCGGGCCCTGTTGCCATGACAACCAGGCCACCGCCGCCGCCACCAGCTGACCTCTCTCCCTGTCGCCGACCAATCGCCTCTCAGACAGACAGACTGGCAGAGCGCTCACCCCGTCGCCGCGCAGGTACTTACGGTCGACGTCGCTGGTCTCCTGCTCGCTCGCCTCTTTGCTCTTGTAGAACGGAAACTTTCGGGAAAAGAGGTTCTTTTTACGCTTGTCATTGAGAGACTGCTGAGGAGGAAGAGGAGGAGGAAGAGGAGGAAGAGGAGGAGGAGGAGGGGTGATGGAATAAACAAAACAACAAAGAGAGGAGGAGGAAGAAGGGGAGATGGGGGAGTCTGATGTCGGTTTGGACAGAATGAGATGCTTTCTGTCTGAGTCAGCGGCTAACAGCTAACGGCTAACAGCTGACAGGCTAAATGTCAGACTGAACATGTAGAAATAAAACACCCAGAAGAAACAAACACGCAGCAAATCTCTATAACATTTCTGTTCTAAAAGTGATGCAGTGATGAAACAGTGACGTCACTCTGCTGAAACATCGTCTACAGCCACTGATTCATTCAAGTCGCTTCTTTTGAACTTTTACTGCCTTGAAATGCACAATATGTCCTTTCTGTCACCAGGAGGCTCAAAAGATGCCGAGGAGGAGAGAGTCTGGATCAGAACCAGACCTTCTGGAGGAATAAACACCTGGAGTGTCATCAGGTTCTGTTCTGATCTGCAGACGTTTACAGAACAGAACTCGACAATTCCTGCACAAAAAGGCAAATTAGACGTGACTGGAATAAATGAGTGCTGTTGAGTTTTTCAGGTGAGTTTTTCAGGTGAGTTTGACGTGATTGTTCCAGATTCATCAGCTGATTAATGACCCAGAGTATTTTTTCTATGTTCTGGACTGAACTGTACTGGTTATATGGAGACTTTTATTCTAAAGCTGTCGGCAGCAGATGTAAAGAAGTAAAGTAAATAACTGCCAACAGACGACACTGACCTCAGAGTCAGACCTATAAACTGAACCTGTGAGACGTCCCTGTTGCTCTCAGTGATGTAGTCCTGAGTTTAACACAGTGACAGTGAAGGCAGCACGTGTCAGACAGAAGCAAGACGAGGAGCTGAACGTGCAGACGACATGCAGAGACAAGCTGAGAGGAGACGATCAGCTGGAGCCCCGACGCAGCTCCAACGTTTACAGCTACTCTGATCATAGATTACTGCAGAGCGAACATCTGGAGGTCAATAAACTCATCAGCTTCTGATCGATCACCTCAGGAAGACTTCACTCACATGTATCAGGTGTTTTATAGGACAGTTAGAGCTGCAACAATTAATTCAATACTCGATTAGTTGTCGACTGGTTGGATTAATCGTCAGTTACTCTCATAATGGAATAATCGGTGTGAGTCATTTCTATTTTCAAAACACTGACTGCAGCTTCTTAAATCTGAATATTTTCTGGTTTCTGACAGTAAATACAGACACATAAGGACGTCCTCGTTGAAGGACGGCTCAACAGACGTCTGCATGAAATAAGAAGAAACAGGCAGAACGATTACACTTCCTGTTTCAACTGATCCAACCACTGAACCAGGAACACAACAGCACCAGACTCCCTTAACAAATGCTGTGATTTTAAGAGTTGTTGAGTTAAAACCAACTTTATAAACTCTGAAACTCTGTCTCTGACAGATTCTGCATTATTTGGACCTTCTTGTAAATTCAGCAAATGTTCTACATGAACTTCTTTCTGTCTTTGAGTAGAAACACGGAGTCTGTTTGTCTCAGTGATGGACGGGTTTGTTGTGAGAGCAGGAAGTGACATCACATCACAGGTGGTCACTCAGGATGGATGTTGATATCAGGTGTGAACAGGAAATGTGCTGCAAAACAAAAACCAGGAGCTAAAAGAGGCTAAAAAGCTCCACAGAGCTGCAGACGGAAGTGATCGTCTGTTTGAGTCAACAAGAAGCTGTTTACATCTCTGAACTCTTTCCTGAAGCTCAGTATTCATCAGCAGGAGGCGGAGCTAATGACATCATTAGATCACATGCTGCACTTCAATGTTATCCAGCAGGAGAGAGAGAGAGAGAGAGAGAGGGAGAGGGAGGGAGGGGTGAGACAGGTGAGTGATGATGAGGAGGAGGAGGAAGGTTTCAGTGAGCAGCAGACAGTCAGACATCAATGTCAAGCGTTTCTCTCCGTATGAGGAGGGCGGGAAAGTTCGGGGGGTCATGCATGTTGTTGTTCTGTTGTTCCTCCCCGTCAGTCTGTGTTAGAGGGCGGGACGGCGGGCGGCGCCCGGCGACGCGTGTTAAAGCGGCACGCGGTTTAAAAGGTGCTGGGGAGGCGCTGCTGCAGTTTGGCTGCTGAGACGCTCGAGTGGTGAAGATCGACGACAACATGCTGTTAAGTGGCTGCAGCTGGTTCAACATTAGTCCAACACTCATTAGTAGGAGCTCGTCTTCAGATTCATCACACAGGAAGAGAAACTAAACTCATGCAGCACGGATCAATACAGAGCTGTTCACAGATCAATACAGAGCTGTTCACAGATCAATACAGTCAACGCAGCTCAGATACAGACTACAGGAATACTCAGGAGTCCCATGATGCCTTGTGTTGTGTTTGTGACACTCGGGTACAAATACACGTGTAATCAATACATCAAACTGTTCTGATAACTGACTGATGGGTTTGATTCTGACTGCAGATGTGAATATTTCTCTATTAATTTACTTTTGTATTAATTCCCCCTTTTTAAAATAACTGTTTCATTTGTTTTACTATTTATTTAAATAACCAAATGTTATTTCTGTATACTTTTGTCTTTACATTTTAATTAATAATTATGTAAATAAAGGAAGTTCTTAAAAAATTAATCAATTAACACAAAAGATTTTTAAAAGGAGGGTAAATAAAAGGGGAATTCTACTTTATAAATGTTTATGTGTTATTTGCAAAATGCAAAGGGGAAAAATTACATAAATAAATGTAAAAATTAATAAATAAATAGGCAAGTAAATGAATAGGCGTATTGACACAAAGGTAAATAAATACAGAAGCAAATAACAATATATCACTTCATGTCACTTTTATACATTGATCATTACCTACATTAATATTCAGTTTGTCATTGAGCCATTTATTTATTTATCTTTGCTTTCGGCAGCATCGGTCCTCCGTATTAACTGAATATCTGACGACGTCATCTTCACAAACACTGATCGACACTTTTCACCATTTTCACATTTGGAGGAAATGATCAATAATCTTATCGACGATGAAAATAATCGGTAGTTGAAGTTTTAAACAACATGAAACATCAACGGATTGTTTCAGTTTCCGTCTGTGAAGACAAACGTCTGACTTCACTGCTCGTCTCGGCCCGCTTTAGATAAACAGGGTCGGTTCTGAACTCTAATAGAACTGCCATCGCCGCCTCACACGGCATCATGGGACTGTGACTGTCTATCAACACTTCTGCTCTACAGCTGCTGCAGTCAGAATCACACACTCACCCCTCGGTCTCGAGACTTAGCGTTAAACTTCACCGTCTTTAATCTCGCTCTCTCCTTCTTCTCAACCCTGCGAGGACACAAAGTCAGAGGTCAGCAGAGGTCGAGACATTCTGCAGTAACATTATCAGACAGCTTTAAGTTCTCGTCTGTCACACAAACGTCGACTTCCTACAAAACATCAAATCAAAAAGACGTCCAGCTGATTGTGAAACACATCCAGAACCTCTGACTGAACAAGTTCTACAGGTCCAATCTAAAGTTTCCACGCTGGAGACGAGTTTAAAAACTAAATGTTCCCAAACACATCGTGGAACCAAAACTACTCATATTTAACAAAATAAAACAAAGTTCTTAAACTAAGAGTTTACATGAAATACTTATTATTTTTGGTAGAGTTTAAAATTGTATCACACAATATGTGAATAATTGATTGTGTGTGTGTTTGTGTGTGACACACTGACCGTCTCTTGCTGGGGATCACGCCCACCTCCTCCACCTCGCCCTGTGACGTCAGCTGCCTGGCCTGCCACCACTCGTCGTCTGAGGCGTTCACCACATGAAGGATGTCGCCGAACTTAAAGTTGAGTCCCTGACTGGGCAGACCCGAGTCCCTGGTCTTATCGTAGTCAAACAGAGCTCTGCAACACACACACACACACACACACACACACACACACACACACACACACACACACATAAAAGAGACAAATAAAACATCATAAACAACAATTAATGTCTTGTTCTTTTTGTCCACTGTGAGCCTCCATACTTCAGCCTCCTCACACTGACAGCTCGGCTCTGATGTCGAACCAGTGTCTCTCCCAGGTGAGCTGATATCTTACCTGACGTACAGCGACCTCTTCTGACTCGTCCGCAACGATCCAGAACCAGAACTGATGCTGCTGTTCATCATCTGCTCTCTCAGGTCGTGGATCTTCGCCTCAAACCGACTGTATTCTGCACAGGAGAACAGACATCACGACACAAGAACTTCTTCACGACTGAAAGCTGCTCTAAAGAGGCAGGTTCTGTGTTCAGGTGGCTGCAGCAGGTGTGTTCAGGTGTCTCACCCTCCGGTCTGTAGTGGGCGATGATGGTCACCGTCTGCCCGGCGTTCTTCAGGGCGGCGGCGGCCTGTTCGTGGGTGGCGTTACGGAGGTCCACCCCGTTCACCTGGAGACGAACACAGCTGAGCGTGTTAGACATTTAATAAACAACATGTTATCATGGCAGCTGCACAGGTGTGTGTGTGTTAGTGTGAGAGAGTGTGTGTGTGTGTGTGTGTGTGTGTGTGTGTGCGCGCACGTACAGACACCAGTCGGTCTCCTTTCCTCAGCTCTCCACAGAGGTCCGCTGGTCCTCCAGCGAGGATGAAGGAGATGAAGATTCCCTCTCCGTCCTCACCGCCCACGATGTTGAAGCCCAGTCCAGTCGCTCCTCTGTGCAGCACCACCTTCCTGGGCTCCCTGTTGGACCACACAGCTGTCAATCATCCTGACGTCATGTGACCTCAGACAGATGACAGACGCTCAGGTATCATCATCATATTTTAATTTAACTTTTAAACACTTAAACTTTGGTTGTCTGAGTCCACAGACATTAAACGTGAGACGCTGAAGCTCTTTCCATTTATTTTACATGTTTTTAAATTAAATATACATTATGATTTAATATTTGAGACACTTGAAAGAATCTCATGTATGTGTGTGTGTGTGTGTGTGTGTGTGTGTGTGTGCAGGTTTCAACCAGCAGAGGGTGATGCACACACACACACACACACACACACACACACACACACACACACACTCATCATGAAACTTCACCAGTTGATTTCTGACATTAAGACGATTATTTTTTGTATGAAGTATTCTAATAATCTATGTTTAACTTTCTTGATGAGGTGTTATCTGATTAAATATCTGTTTAAATGTCCAGAAAACAGAAAAAACACTTCAATGCGTTTTGGACCTTTTTGTCCGACAGAAACATGTCAGACTTTCAAACTGAAAAAATTTAATCTGCATTCAAATCTTCGGACACATTCAGAGTTACATTCTCCGTTTGTGCTCTTAAACTGTGAACGTCGTCTTCACCTGCTCGGGACGTTTCTGTCGCACAAAACTTGAAGGACCAAATTTATGGAGGACTAAAACTGACAAAATCTAAAATAGATACAAAGAAAAAGCTCAATAAATTAATTCATATGAAACCAAATGCACCAAACTTTCACATTATAATTTGTTGTTCACATGTGTATTTACATCCTGTATCTTAAAGTGTCAGTCAGGTTTCACTAAATGAAACTCAACACTGTGTCGGATGCTTTCGTGCTCACCGGGTGACGTCGTCGTCTCCCAGCATGCTCTTGGGGGTCGGGGAGTAGCGTCCCGAGGATGCGGGCGGCGGGAGGGGCTGACTCAGGAAGCTGGGGGGGCTGATATGGTTCTCCATGTGCTGCGAGTACGCTGGAACACACACAGAGAGGGCGGGACCGTCAGAGTCCAGCTTCTCCTTCCACGAAGCTTCACAGAACAAAAACAAGACGAAGTTCAGACTGAATAAAATAAAAACTGAAGAGTAAAAACACGCTCAGGTCCGGTCTGGGCCGGTCCGGTCCGACTCTGAGCAGCAGCCTGTGTTTCAGCCTCCGCTCCCTCTGACAGGACACCTGCTCAGACCCTCCTCTACACTCACCTGCGGGCTCCTGTTACCGTCTGATTGGACGAGGCCAGGAGCCTCTGGGGGGTCGTAAACTAAACTAGAGAGAAACCGAACCGGGTCTGATCAGACTGATGATGCGCTGGGAAACATCTCCGGATCATCGTTCTGAGTTTGAGCCGACTCACAGACGGAGTTCATGTTGAACAACGTCCTGATTTTATAGCCTCTGCTGATCCAGCTAGCTGCACGGCTAACTGAGCTAATGAGCTGACAGTAGCTACAGATTATGGCTGTATTAAAGAAACAAAGTTAGCAACCGCTAGAATTGATTCTGGTGATATGCTGCACCTTTAATAATGAAAATAACTGTTTGTGGCAGGTTTACAGGGTTTATATCGTCGCGTCACATAACAAGAGATTTTCTTCATCGTCTGACGTTTGACATGTAGATGAACGTCATCAGAGAGCGACCTTATCAGTGTGACCACAAGGAAACAACGCTCGCTCTACAACTGAGTGGACGTATTTCAGCGACAGAATCGAGGAGTTAAATCTGTCCACTGTGACACCTGCAGCAGAGGATGATGGGACGTCTGGCTGCACCATCACAACAGCTACGTCCTCCATGTTTGTTTCTAATTCGTGTCTCGTTCATGACCTCCAGCTCTGATCTTTGCCGTCGCTGTGGCAGGACGTCATGAGACATATCACCCCTCCTCCAGTGTTGCTGTGTGGATTAGCCCGACCACACTGACAGCAGCTGACGCTTGTGATGCAGCTCGACGCCCGCTGATTGGATTTGCTGCTCGTCCTTCACGCGTCTCGACCTCAGCAGAGGAGAGGAGGGCTGATAAGATGGAGGTCAGGACGCAGAGTCTGAGGGGATCTGATGGTGACGGTGGATCGGTGGGACGCCGACACACTGATGTTTACAGCTGAAACACTGAAGCAAGACGCACGGGACGTTTTCTCAAACATATTCTTCTTAAGGAAGAAACATTTATCTCGAAAAGTTAAAATATTTGTAGTTATGCTCTCTTTCCAAAGTTGACAGTATCAAGATATTCAAGTGCTGGTTTGATTTTATGATCTTGGTTTGCTTTGTTTCAAAGACAAGAACAAAATAAAGGTCTTTGTCTGTGCGGCCGCTCCGACCACTTCTAGTGAAACATCTCTCAGCTTCTCAGAAAGTCTCTGGCGACGTCGCCGCGGCTCTTTTTCTCTCTCGTAGCCTCGGCGATAATATTTACCATATTTTTGTCTCCTATGGATGATGTCATCACCCACATCCTCCTCGCTCTGATGTCACAAACAGCTAGTAACCCTCAGAGGATCAGTGTGGATCAGTAGCTGCTGCTGCTCATCAAGCTCGTGCTATAAGAATAATAAATAAACTCTACTGAATATGTGCTGCACTCTCCTGGCACACAGTGGTGGCTGTAGCTTTAAAGCCAGAGGGAGTTTGAGTTTTGACCCTGTTAGGCTGCCGTAGCTGCTCAGTGTGGTGGAGCGTTGTGGCTAAAGAGTAGCAGGTTGCAGTTACTAGCACGTTAATGTTAATTCCTATGATATGTTAGCAATGAGCTAACGGCCTAGGTAATAAAATCAACTCTAGAATCTTAAATACAAAACTCACTTTACTTCAGTGAATCTATTTCTCTTCCAGCTTCAGTCACGGTGCACATTTCTGATTCCGGTCAGCTTCATCAGACGGGATTATATTTAAAGAGATATTTAATCTTGAAGTTCGTCCAGAGAGAAAAACATTCCTGACTGTGAATCGCTCGACCTGTGATGATTGATCCATCGTGGATCAGCTGATCTTTAAAGATGAAGAATCAAACCGGTTCATTTTTGGAGTTACTTCAGTAGAAATCCAAACATCTTGTCCTCCAGCACACAGAGAGACTCAGACACGTTTCATCAGACTCTCAGTTTGTCTTCAGATTTTGTTCAGCTCGTACAACATTTGGCAGAAAAGCTTTAAACTAACAGCCTTCTGCTTCTGTTCCAGTTTGTGTTAATCTCCTACAGAACAGACGCTCCACTGAAACATGTTCACAGCCTGTTCAATACAAACGGTTGTTTCCTTTCATCCCTTCAGAAAAACATCTCTAATTTTAAAGATTTCGGTCACCTGGAGAAATTCATCCCGCTCTGATTCGTCCTCAATTTTCCTCTTTAAGTAAAAAGTGATACTGAGTCCTGTTCAGCGACAAGAAACACGATATTCTAATTTAAGGAATTTAAGGTTTCCACTGCGAGTGAGCAGAACCTCCGTCTGATGCAGCGACACACTCAGAATCTCTAAATGAACACTTGAACACTTGTCCTCCTCCCTGTTTGATCCTTTCAGTGATCGATCACCGGATCTCCTGATCACCTGATCAGCCTTCTCCTGGTCACAGAGTCCAGCTGGACCTGGTCCCACGTGTCCTCATCAGTCCAGGACCAGTTTGTCCTTCAGCGTGTCCACATTAATCTTCACTGAGGGAGTCGTTGGGATCTGATCCAGAGTTCGTGCTCTGAATGAGTTCAGCCTCGACTTTGGAACGTGTCGTTTGATGGATGCCACTGGGAGCGTCGTCAGAGACGCTGCGTTCCCGGCTGAATTCAACACTGATTCAGGGTCAGAGGCACAAAGTCGACCCGCCCAGGTCTGAACCAGGACCTGATAATCTGTGTGACGTCAGGAGACATTCAGGACACTTCATGTCCTCTGAGTCTCAGTTAGATCCAGTGAGAGCTGCTGCGTCCCTCCGTCACACAAACCAGACGACTGGACCTGGTTCTTCTTTACGGAGCCGAAGAGTGACGTCATCCAGTAACACAATGAGGTCACAGTGAGGTCACAGTGAGGTCACAGCGTCATCACAGCGAGGTCACGACGCCATCACACACAATCAGCAGCACATTCCTGTTTGATCACTTTGAGTATTTCTGATGTTCAGTTTGTGGATGTCTTCACTTTTTCACAACTTCAGTCTGATTCTATATCACTTCAGTTTCAGTTACAATTCTTTTTTTCAACGAATGCTGTTAGTTTTACATGAAACTCTTTAAAGGTGCAATATGTAAGAATTGTAAGAACAAATGTGACACAGAATGAAACATGAGGAGAACCAGTCTGACTGCTGTGCGTCAGTTCAACTGGTGAGTTCAGGGCCCAAAACACAAGTGATTTTCTGTTCTACACATCTTGAACTCCAACAAATACATCATCATGATTTTACAAAATGAAACAGAAACGATTGTGAACCATCGAACAATCATAACATCTGTCACAATAATCACAGCATGCCGTGTTGTCTGATGTGTGTCGGAGGTTCTGGGTCACTCACAGTTGGTGAGGTCGGGCGGGGCGAAGCTGTCGTTCATGAAGACACTGTTGGGTTTAGCCACTTTCAAGTAGACCACGTCAGGAGTGTTTTTCAAGGCAGTGACGGCGTGTTCGTGGGTCACCTCCTCCAGGCAAGCACTGTTCACCTGAACACAGAGGGACACGAGGAACTCATTAATAACAGTAACATGAGGGAAATGTCCTCTTTAAGAAACTGCTGCGACCATAAGATGATTTTCAAACAGGAAGACATGATGAAGCTGCTGTGATCATCAGTCCTGAGAGTCTTACAGCCAGCAGCTTGTCTCCGATCTGCAGCCTCCCGTCTTTATGTGCAGCTCCTCCCTCGATGATCTTGGTGACATAGATGCTGTTGTCTCCCGGGATGTGCTGGTTCCCCACTCCGCCTGCTATACTGAAGCCAAGACCTGCAACACACCAGGACCGGGACCAGAGGGGGGGCGGACTGTTAGAATCAACCTGCCACCACCAGCATGCACTTTACACAAACACTTACATCACTCCATCACGCTGCTGCCAATTTAGCGGCGGCACAAATCAGGGCACAGAAACACACCAAAGCATATTTTAGGATGTTTCCGTGGAAACGGAGTCTTTGTTCTCAGGCCCGGCTTCTTGTCTGAATAATCATGAGGCCCGGAGGGATTTCACTAAAGCTCCTCAGCGAGCACAGACGATCCAACAACTCTTCATCATCTGCAGCTGCAGGACGCTCACACTGCTCCCCGTTACCTTTGGGTCCTTTCACCAGTTTGATCTCCATCACTTTCTCAGACACCGGTTTCCTCCGGCGGACGTAGAGTCGGACCAGCGAGCCGGCCTCCTTCAGAGCCTCCACCGCTCGGCTGTGGGTCACATCCCGGACGTCCGCCTCGTTCACTCTCAGGATGACGTCGTTGACCCTGAAACACAGGAGGCCACAGACTGTCAGTCAGCTGGTCGAACACAATGATTCACTGCAGCTCGATGAGAATCCTCTCAGCTGAAGACACAGCAGTGAAAGTAGAACTGTGCAGACGCAAACGTCTCCCTGCTGATTCAACACACACATTATCCAATGTTTTATCATCTGCAGCCTGATCAGAATCAGAACCAGACACACCTTGAATATCAACAGACGGCAACAGAAAATGTAACAGTAAAAATGTGTTTGTTGTGTTTGAGGAACTATTTCTGGTTGCAGTCTCTGCAGGTTAGTGAAGCGTGTGGGCGGATGGATACTCTGTCAGGAAATAGGACCAATATGTCGCTTCCAGACATCATAAAAAACTCAAAATCACTCGTTTAAACTGATAGAATGTTTTTATCGTCAGGCCGTGTTCTCGTGAGACCGTCATCAGACGGGTCACTGAGGCCCAGTGTGGTTTTAGGGGCGAACACGATGTTGCCGTGACAACAAACAGTTTAAAGAGCGCCCTGTTTGTTTTCAGGCACCGCAGATAATTCACACTCTCAGGTGTTTACAGTCGTCGTGCAGAAGAATCACATCTGGATTTTCCTTGAAGCCTCGTCGTGTTTTTGAATCGAACTGGTGGGAACTGGCTTTTAATTCCAGTCCAGGAGGAGCTCACACTGATAAACCAAACTGACTCCAGCTCTGCTCTGAAAACAAACACAAGACCAACTTTCATTCAATGTTTTCACCCTTTAAGTTTTTTTAAATGAAAAGATTTACTTGTCACTTTGTCAGGAAACCTTGAGGACGACATCCTGTAAGAACTACATGTAACTGTTAAAACCTGCGAGCTGACAAACACCAGCTGATTGTGTTTCTGTAAGACGATTAATTCACTTCTCCTCCTCTTGTCAGATTTGTCTGATACATAAACAGATCCAACAGACTCGTTGTGATCAGACGACCGTCAGCTGATGAACATGGTCACCGGCTCAGATCCGCTCACTCTTCTTCTGTCCGTCCTGAACTTTGTGTTTTTACTGTTTCTGTTGGTCTGTAGGTGACCGGAGCTTTCAGTCGGACACATGAGCCTCACCGCTGACTGACAGACGGACACACAGGGTTCATGTTGGAGGCAACCTCATCCCACAGTCCATCCTCCTCCTCGTCTCCATCACCTGGATCAGGTGTGTCAGACTCCGGCTGCTGCATTATGTATAAGGCAGTGAAAGGCTGCATGACGCTGCAGGGGGTTCTGGGTAAACGACACCGGCTATTTACTGACGACTCCAAGTTCTAACAGTTAGAGTCCTCAGTCAGACAACCTTCACCTGTTCCGTCCTGATTTTAACAGTCTGAAGTGAGATCACACAGGGAACCAATCAGCAGTTTGCAACAGTTTTAAAGGAGCAGTTCACCAACAACTAAAAGTCGGTCTTCATCTCCTCCCTCCATAAAACTACCAGAAGAAAAACAGAAAACTGAAAACATGATGCTGTAAGTTCTGCACAGGTGAGAGGTGAGATCAGCTGACTGACAGCTGGATGAACAGAACCAGTCATTTCAACACCAAAAATATTAAATGTTTGATTTGTTGTTATTGATGAGGCTCAGAACCGGTCCTGCAGGTACGCTCTCGTCTCACCTGAGCCGTCCGTCCTGGGCAGCGGCTCCTCCAGGTATGACTTTGGTGATGAAGATGCTCGGGTCTTCACCGATGTGGGGGTTGTCTGTGCCGCCCGCGATGCTGAAGCCCAGTCCCGAGTTACCCTGGACAACCAAGACAGTCACCATGACGACCACAACAAAAACAAACAACAGATGAGCGATTACATTCAGCATCAACACATCTCACAGAACCAGTCGCAACTGTTGGATCAGAACATAAACGCCAGTGAAGAATGTTTCTTTCCTCGGGGTTCATGTGACCTGACCGTCGTTTCTACTTTGCCGTGTTGCTGATTGTTGTCGAGCTCCTGTCACTGAAACTACACTTCCTGCAGGATTTCACATTAAAAGTCGCCAGGAGAGAAGGAGCTGAAAAATGTTTGTGCAACACTGAAGAAAACAAATCAGCAAAGCCACAAAGTGAAGGAGATATTTATGACTTCTGTCATTATGAGAAAGACTCAAACCAACAACATGCTGGTCCGTCTTTCAGGACCGTCTGACTTCCTGCCCGCGGCTCATTGGTTCCTACTGAAGACGAAAATCTTTAGAACGCCTGAAAAATAAATATATTGTTGGATTTCTCTGTAGCTTCAGAAATACTGCGTTTTTCTATTTATACATTTAGAAATCTTTCAGATGAACGAGCTTCATGTTTTTATTTAGTAAATCACTGAGACTCTCAGAAAGTCTTCACATTAGAAGTTTCTTTTTCTAAAGTCCTTCATCTGAAGCTCATAACAAACGCTGCGATAAATGAAGAAGTCTCGTTTCATTGCGTCAGAATAAAGTTGGAGCGGCTGCAGAATTCATGAACTGATGAGACTCCTGAGTTTGTAGCTTTAATCAGAGAAAAAGGAGAGAAAAGTGTATTTGTTGGGACTATTTTCAGCTGCGGATTAATCCACACATGGTCCCCTAGTGTGTGTGTGTGTGTGTGTGTGTGTGTGTGTGTGTGTGTGTGTGCGTGCGTGCGTGCGTGCGTGCGTGCGACAATAAAATTAATAAAATTAAATATTTTTAAGTGACAAATAAAGAAAATCTGATTTTTCTCCTCCGATGATTAAACTGCAGTTAAAGATAATAAACCAAACGAGGCCCGCGGGCCGACAGACAGCAGCACCGACGGACAGACGGACGGACGGTGGTCTCTGTGGGACTCAGCTGGCAGACTCGGATTTTATTCACGCTGCACTGAGAATAATTTGCACTTGAATAAGCGCGGCTGAATTAGGACGAGAAAAAAAGAGAAGATATACGAGAAGATGACAAAAAAAGATTTCACCACGGGCAGAGTCAGAGATTAAAACACAGCTGCATTCAGAGGAACGCACACACACACACATTGTTGAGTCATTACGTCCTCATCTCTTCTGATTCTGACAGATTTAGAAACTTAAAAACAAAAATAAAACCCTGTGAGGCTTTGAGGACACCAGCCGTGTCGGAACCTGAAGCTCGTGGGTCGAACTAGCGGTGTGAGCGGGCTGAACCCTGAGTGACGGACCGCTGCAGCCAACAACACGGCCGCGACTCAGAGGGGAATGAGAAGGACGGCTCGTCGTCTTACCCTCTCCAGCGTGATCTCCTCGTACTCATAGTCAGCCTCCGTCCCGTTCACCTGCACACACACACACACACACACACACACAGTCATCAGGTCACTTCTGTAAACCAACAGGTGAGTCACATCTTCATCAAACACAATGACATGAAGGACACACTGGCCCTCATTTATCAAACGAACGTACGGCAGAAAAACGTGCGTACGACCATTTACATGCAAGCTTCAGCATTTATCAATTTGGACGTGAGCGGAAGCTGCGATCAGATCTCACGTCAGCTCTGAGCTCGTGTACGCAAATCTGAGTGTGTGGATTTGCGGTGCAGCACAGCAAAATCTGGCTGAGACTGATAATAATTATTAGACAAACCTCAGCTGTCATTAAGCATAAGCAGTCACATATTTAGAACTGATCAAAACCGATTATTTTTTACGTTTTTACTGATACCACTTTTTTGTAAAATAAAATATGTAAATAGTCTAACATGACAACTATTTAACGGAATACCTAATAACCCCGCTGGCAAACCTGCTACAGAGCAGGAACGCAGATTCAATAGTGCGCACACACACACGCACACGGGTCTCAGTGGAGCTGCTTCGGGGTGCTGAAGGGCAGGTGGCTCCGTCTCGGACCAGCAGGGGGAGCTCTGCTGTATACCCCAGAGAAAGTGTGCCATATTATTTTGGCCTGTTCAGTTTTGCACAACATTGCATTAGTGAATGGAGCCTTTGATGTGCCAGCGCTGCCGGGATGCCGATCTCCATCTCGGAAAAGTTTCTCTTCTTGCCAGAGTTTCTTCGCTCCATGTTTGACCTCAGTGGGCGAGGTCTCCGAACCAGGAATATTTAAGGGCGTAACATGTTAATGACGATCGAATTCAGCCGCCGCATTTATCAAGACCCGATCATTGGTACGCTGGAATTGGTCAGATACGAATGTTTCATAAATCACACGTGTGTCCTGTCGTAAGACCAATTCTGCGCACAGATCTGCACCCGTTTTCACGCAAGATTGATAAATGAGGACCACTGAGTTTAAACTGCAGATTATTTTATTCCATCCTCTGGTTGATAATGTGCTGAGACCTTCACGAGCTGCAAAGTGAACTGAGAAGGTGTTTCAACCCTCAACCAGCCGGTTTATCTCTCTGTGGTCAGAGGAGCGAACATGTCAACGTATCAGCGTCGTCAATACTCTATATACTAACCCTAACCAGCAGAATGTAAGTCAATGATTCATACTGAATATTTAAAAATGTGCTTTTTTGGCTCTGATGCAGCAAGTACTCTGTAAAGTTACTGTAACTAAATTTATAAAATAAACATATCAAAAGTTCAATATTTGCCTCTGAGCTGTCGTGGAGCTGATGTATAAAGTAACAGAGTACAGTAGTTGAGTAAATGTAATTAGTTACATTCCATCACTGCTCTTAACACACTACTCTTTCACACTATCAAGCTGAAACTCTTTTTCTAATCTCCTGGAGGAGCTAAAGAAACTGAAGCTGAGACGTTTCGTGTGTTGGAGCTGAAGCAGTGAACTGATGTGACTCTTCATTGAAACGCAGCCGGAGTAATAAGCTGCTTTTCAAACCTCCCTTTCTTATTTTCTTAACATCTCGCTCTCCTGCAAATTAAGCCGGCAGAGATAAAGCAGCGTCTCGCTGACAGCAGCCAACATCTCCAGCTTCTCAGAGCCAATCAGAGGCCAGGCAGCTGTTTAGTCTCCAGCGCCAATCTAATTTAGACTGGTCCGACGCCAGGAGCGAGTCCGACAAGGACGGACCGGACGGACCGCCGCAGGAAACTCACGGCTCTACAGGAACCTTGTACCCGTCCTTCACTTCATTTACAGCACAGAGACGAGCAGTTTGATGATTTCATTCATCAATCATTCTGATTAGTCTGATAAAAGCAGCCAGTCACACGGCAGAGCTTCATCTGCGACCTCTAAGCAGCAGCTGAGGAAACAATCTCATCACCAGGTTCATTTAGTAGCTGTTCTGGAGCTTTCGATATCAAAATGATCATCTTCCTCAGCAGAGTGACGGGACTCCAGACTAACAGCGTCCTGGACCGCAGGGACAGACCGGAGATGTTCGGGTGGACAGGAAACAGAGAGTTATTATCTGGTGATTTTCTCCGTCTGATCTCAATCAGTTTCTCTCTCGTGTGACTGAGAACTGGTGATAGGAAAACGTTTCTTTCAGGATTATCTTTGTAAATTCCTTCATTATTTTTCCATCTGCATCAGAGCCACAGAAACAAATCCATCTAGTTTAACTGCAGTTTGACTCAAATCAACACAGACACAGATCATCATAACATCATTCATCTGTTTTTAAGAGCTGTAGAGAGATTTCAAAGTAAATTTAACAGAACCCATTTTAGAAATCTGAGAAGCTGCACGACTCCCAGGATCAATAGTTTATTGATATCGAGGTATTTGGCCCAAAAAATGCTAATGTGTGATTTATGAAGTGCTTCTGAGGAGTCGTCTGATGTGCTCCGAAAATAAGATATTATTTGCATGTTATATCATTTAGGAGTGAGCAGCTAACAGAGCTAAGAGCTAATGGAGCTCAACACACAGCAGGACTGAGAGTTTCTGTCCAGAGGAAGGTGGAGCGTCACAGGGCGAGCTGTGGTTCTACAGAGCGACGACACAGCAGCTCATCAGAGTGCAGAATACATGTGGACCATCAGATAAATATCAGCCGCCGCTGTCGCAGAACATCATCTTATTTACAGGCCGATAACTTTAAACAAGGTGAACATCGATACCAAAGTGTGGCTGCATCCCTCGTCTGATGTCAGAAATATCATCTTTAACTGAAAATGAGCAGAAACGATCAGTGAACAGGTGACGAGGTGAACTCACGTATGGAGGCGTGTCCAGGCTGTCGGTGTTGACCACCACAGGAGGAGGGTTGGCCTGAGGAGAGAGACACAGCACAGACGTCACAGGAGAAACACGACAGCGTCCGCCGTGCAGCAAACCACAGACATCACTGACATTTCTCTCCTGCTGACACTACAGACCAGCTGGGGATCAAACAGGAAGCCGGTGGATTTGAGCAGAGATTAGTGAGGACGTACGTACATGGTGGCATTTCACACTGCAGAAGATGCAATGCTGAAGCATGAAGCCTGAATCGATTAAATCAAGTCCTGAAGGACGGAGATTCTGCTCCTTCACTTCTTCTTCTTCTTCTTCTAGCTTAAATTCTGTGCCTCGCTCGCTCGCTCACTCTCTGTCTGCCTGCCTCGCTCGCTCTATCGCTCGCTCGCTCAGTTTCTGCCCGGGAGGAGCCAGATGGGCTCTTAAAAGTCATGTGGGGGAAGTGTGGCATTTCTCCCACTGTTTCTATCTCTAATCTGCTCACTTCATCAGAGCCACAGCTGGACGGCAGACACGGAACTAAACTCTACACGATGACAAGCAAACACATGAGCAGCCAGACGAGTGACGAGGTCAATCTGTGGACGGATGGATGGAGCGGAGAGAAGACAAGTGGAGGAAATAAAAACAACAACAACAACAACAGAAAAACAAAAAAAAAAGGAAACCTGTGACGTCGGAGGGATGATGGTGGTCTCTGCTGCGATTGGCGAGACTGGGATCACAGGGATTATGGGAGAGGAGGGCGGGGTGGCCTCGGCCTGCTGAACAATAGCATGGTGAGGGTCAAAGGTTAGACACACAGAGCACAGATGAACAGCAGGACGAGTGGAGGGAGGATGGAGGAGGATGTGTCCATGTTGACTGACAGGTGCTGTGACCAATGTGTGTTTGACTTCATCGTGCTGATGCGCCGGCCGGGTGGAGTTTGACACACAGGAGAGGGCGGCAGGGGGTCAGAGAGGTCGGCCAATCACAGGAAGGCGCTCTGTGATTGACAGATAACCTGACACGTCTGCTTTTTGGACAATCCTGATGTGACAAACTCTGCCCATCTGCTGCTCCGAGAAGATTAAAGCCACACTGTGACCTGGGTCTGACTCTGAGTGTGTGTGTGTGTGTGTGTGTGTGTGTGTGTGTGTGTGTGTGGTAAATCCCCGGTCCCTCGGTACAGTCTCAGCAGGGGGTGGATGTCCTTTTTGTGATTATTGAAAAGCAGCAGCAGATATTTCAATCATGCAGAGGAGGCGGTGACGCAGCACTGAGGTCAGAGGTCGTCGTGTTACAGCGGCAGGTCGTCGTCGGCTGTTTGCGATTTCTTATCATTGAATATGTAAATTAATGTCACAGTATTATTTTATTGTGATAAAGTACATTTTTTAAAAACAGTTGATGTTTGAGCAGATTTAATAAAACGAGTTAAAACTGTGACGGATGTTTTAGAAACGTTCACAGCTTCTCAGTTACACAGTTAATTATTATCATCATCATTATCATCATTAGATTCATTATTATTAATGATATATTATATTTTGGTGGCTGCAGCTCAGGAGGCAGAGCAGGTCGCCCAGTAATCAGAAGGTTGCTGGTTCCATCCTCCGGCTGCACGTCCAATATGAGCAAGATACTGAACTGAAATGTGAGTTAATTTAGCGTCACCATCATCATCATCAGTGACAGCTGCCTTTACAGGAATGTTAACAGAATATATTCTCAGGTGAACAAACACCTTTTCATTAGAACATCAAACTTGTTATCAACTTAAAATGTAAACGTCTTTAACAACGTTGAGTCTCGACTTCAAGAACAGCTTCGTGAGGACGGAGCGGATCGTTGTGATGAGCATCAACACCAGCGAGCCGAACCGCTGCACAGCTGTTTCACCAGGCAGCGAATCAGTCAGTCAGTCAGTCAACATGTGACAGGTGACAAGTTACTTATTGAGAAAAATACTCTAACAATAATCATCATGAACCTGAAATCTTTTGGTTTTGGGCTGAAAACTCCATTGGGGGACCTTATGAACTGATTTAAGACTAACGATAATAAGTTTCATCCTGAAACTATCAGGATTATTCCTGCAGAGTAACAGATTACTTAATGCTTAAGATCGACGAGTTAATAAATGAGAATTCATCTCATGAACAACGACTGAGAGCTTGTTTGACTGATGTTCTGGTTCTGTTCTGCTCAGGAGAGCCTGTTAAATCCAAACATGAACTCTGTCCTCGTGTTGCTGCGTTCGTCACACCAGTTTGTATTCTTTGGGAGCAATTAAGCCCCATTGTCAGCGGCTTTCCGAACGGCGCTCCAGATGTAGGGCTGGCGGATCAATGCGGTCGATGTGCGGGGGCTAATTTTAGCGGCTGTTGGTTTTCCATGGGCTCCAAGTTCTGCTGCTGCAGCACAACAATTAAGCCTCTTGGAAACAGAGCAGCACTTCCTGCCAGCAGCTTCACGAGGTCCTGCTCTTGCATAATAGAGGTCACAGAGCTGAAGGCCGCCTCACGCTCGCTCCTCTTTGCTGTGGTTGGACATGTCAGGTAGACTGGAGCTAGTTCAGTCTGACGCATGTATGAACAGTACAGTTCTGGAGAAAAGGTGATTTCAGTGTTAAAAAAATAAACAAAATAGGAATTAGGAAGCAGCGTCCACTACATGTCTACAAGTCGTGTCCAATTCAAACAAAGTGTGATTTTTCCCTCATTACGTCTTTTATAAAAATGTCTTATGTTTGTCTGAACTGACGTACTTCAGTCATTAAACAGCTGCAGGAACATCATCTTTTAATTCTGACACATTAGCATCATGTCGACTTTCATTAATGTCTGACTGATGTCTGACAGACGACGGATCGTCTTCATGGATCACACAAACTCTGATTCATCTGAAAGTTCCACTAAAGTCTCAATAAAACATGGACATAAAATATCATCAGATATGTTTTGATTATATCACGATGAAGCTCGATGCTAACACTGTTGGCTCAGCAGCTCCAGTGGAGACTTCACCTTAATAAAAGGTGTAAATGTCGTCTCCTCAGATCAGTTTGTGATCTCGGGGCTTCTGCAGACTGTTGACTGCAGACTGAACTCAACACCGAGTACAGAAACCTTCACACAAACTACTGGAGGGAAAAATGATGAAGAAAAAAAACAAACCAGATATAAAACAAGAGAATCTGTCCTGACAACACATGGACGCTCAGTATTGATTCTCCATAAACTGACACACTGTAGTAACTCAATCTGACTCTGACACACACACACACACACACACACACACACACACACACACACACACACACACACACACACACACACACACACACACACACACACACACACACACACACACACACACACACACACCACAACGTTTTTCAGGTGCCGCGGATCAGAAACTGTACAGAGACTGAATCTCACAGCTGATCTCTGTGACTGCATTACTCTCTGTCCTCAGACTGACTCGACCCGCTGAAGTTCTGAGAACATCAGAGGGATCAAAGCAGGACTTTTCTGGTTCTCTGTATTTCTACGCATCAGCTGTTCACTGCGTCAGCCACACAAGAACTTTCCAGAACTTTGACTTCCTGTCAAGTAAAAATAGAGTTTAAGATTAAGATTATGAAGCCGATCAGACATTAAACTGCATCATTGCTGCTTCACCAGAACGATGATCGCTGCTACGAGTCACAGAACTGTTTGGTACCAGTCTTTCTCACATCACATGGTCCACGAGCCGGTGCGTAGGAGGGGTGAGCTCATCAAACCCAGCGAGCCGACTCCTGCTGAGGAAGTTCTACTTTCAATACCAGACCTTCATCAGAAGAACCTCCATCAGACAGAAATGTCACTAAAGTATAAGTTGGACTGTGTGCAGGACTTCACTTCCTACCAGCTCAGTGCTACAAGTACTTTTTGGTTTGGACTTGGTTCTACAAAGACAGTTACGATCATCAGTCCGGTTCTACCTCTGACTGATACAGAACAACACAAAAGGTCTGCAAACTTCTAACAGAACTTGTAACGGGCCTTGAAGTACCTTACTGAAAGAGAAGGGGACCCAGGGGATCTCCGGCCTGCTGGCTGCGTGGCTGCTGCTGACCACTTTGGCGGTGCTCTTGGTCGGGCTTTTCTTCACGCTGTCCCGCAGGTTGAGGAAACGGCTGCGAGCTCGGCAGGACGCCGGCACCGTGCAGGCGGTGAATGTCGACAGAGACGCCTGAACCTGTGGACGGGCCGGCGGCGGCTGCTGCTGCTGCTGCTGCTGCCGGTGCAGCTCGATGGCGTGCTGCCTCTGCAGCGGGTGCAGGTGGGCGATGGACTCCTGCAGGCTGATGTTGACCCGGGGCAGCTTCTTCTCGGCTCCGTTCATGGCTTTAGAGGCGAGCTCCTGCCGAGGGTAATGTGTGGTCATGTTCCTGGAGGAGATTCCCGGTTGGAGGAGGTGAAATGATAAATTATGGATGCTTCCCTCGGATGTAAAGAGGCTTGTTGGGTTGGCAACAGATCCAAACTCGGTCTGGTTTCTCAGGCTCCACCACCTCCTCCACCACCATAACACAATAACACTCCTTCTTCTCTTTCCCACGTCACCCCTCCCTCTTCAGCTGCTCTTTCTCTGTGACGCTCTGCCTCTCGTCTTCTCTCGTTCTCCTGCCAATTAATGGGCTCCAGTGAGCGTGGCACATGTCAGCACGAGGGGGGGCGGCTCCACTCGCTGCATGAATAATCGATGTCGCCCCCGGATTCAGACACAGCGATGTGCGTGTCAGCGTCAGCAGCGAGGGCGGGAGGGGGAGCGGCGAGGACTCCCGGTTAGCAGGCAGGCAGAGCGCTGCAGATATTCACTGCAGCCGCTTTAAACCTCCGCGGAAGATAAAAAGCTGACAGTCCTGCTCAGAACTGAGCAACGAGCCGCTGCTGATGTGACGTTTCACACACTCACACAAAAAAAACAGTATCCGAGTTAAATAAAATAATGTCCTCATAGATGGAAGAACGTGAGTCGGGCAGGTTGGAAAGACTGAGACCATGAATCACCAAACAAACTGCTGCTGTTAGTTTCCTCCTGGTGAAGAGGGTTCATCCTCTGGGGAGCAGGACCAACACACACCAACAAATTCCCCGTGAGACTGCTGACTTTCATCGCCCTCCTCCAGTTTCCTCCTGGGGTCACAATTCTCCCGTAACTGTTTGCAACCTTTTGTTGTTTTCTAACATCATTAATCCAAGTTGAACACCAGACAAAGTGTGTTGAACCGTTTATTTCCCTCAACTTTAAATGTTTTAGTTGACAGCAGCAACAGTTTGGGCTAATTACACACACACACACAGTATTAAAGCCTTCACTGGGTGAATTATGAATGGGACAATGATTAATACAACATAAAACATATCCCAGAATAACCCACATACTAGTGTTGACATGACAACGGGCACTCTGCAGTTGGACAAATTTCAAAAGTGGATTTAAAATCCAGAGAGGAGAGCCGGTTTGGTGGGAGGAGCGTTTCCAGATCTTTCCCTCTCCAGAATCCAAAACAACGAGCCGCCGACACCTCGTCTGGATCTGTGACAGAACTGGAACCATAAACCAGCGAAGGAGCCTGGACTGTCCTGGAGACCCTGAACACCTCCGGTCCACATCTATACAAACCGTTTCACTACACGTCTGCATTGATTCTGATGTTTTAAACTGTCATCTGAACCATAAAGCAGCTTATTGTTTCTGGACTCAGAACCACAGACTGTTCTGAACGTGTGTCAGAATTAACCCACAGTGTGAGCGGGTCCGTGTCAGAGCCTGAGACCGTCTCATCAACACATCAGCTACAATCTGAGTGCACACACTGAGAGGAAGATTAGGATTACAGCCTCAGATCTGCTGCTGTGCATCTGCAGCTCCACCTACAGGCCAAACACGTCGGCACACGGCTGCAGCTGCCGTCACTGTCAACACAACACACATCTACCAGCCAGACACACAACCAGACTCACTAACAGGGTCGGTGATGGCGCCGTTACACTTGTTTCACATAACGTGGACGGTATCAATATAAACTGAATGTCTTAAAACTTGGAGGAGGAGCTGTGGAGGATTAACAAAAGAAATGTTCCTTTTCCTCATTAATGTGCAAATTTATGCAGCCGAAGCTACAAAATCTGATCTGAGGGAAACTGTTTCATGGAGGAGGAAAAATTCACTTCATCACACCTTTTTTAAAGTTTGATCCGTCTGTTTGTCAGAAGTAATGATTTTAAACACACCAAATAAATAAAAACAAGTCCAGTCAAGAGACACGAGCAGCGAGGCGAGCAGACGGGCTGGAAACAAACAATGATAGACAAACCGTGATTATAAAAAAAGAGTTGTGATAAATCAGAATTCTCCTTTGATTTGACCGATGTTGACATTGTGTTGACATTGTGTTGACATTGTGTCCAGCCACATAAACAAGCTGCCACCTTATCAGTCTCAACAACAACACAGGTGTGACAGTCACACTGAAACAATGCTGCTAATCACACAACTGAGTGCTGACGGTGAGACAATCACCAGGCCGCAAAGAGCTGCATCTCCATAATCTAAACCTCTGATCCGAGTGTTGTTTCATTTCATCTCAGATATTTATGAGAAAGTCCCAGTTTCACTGTGTAGGCCAACAAGCAGACGGACCTGCACACACACCTACAGCAGGTGGAACAGGGCTGCAATAAGTCATCACGTCAGTGATGGCCAACGATCGTCAGCTCAAACTGAGTGTAGAAGTTTGACACTGTGGAATAATATTTACACACTGAGCTCAAGAATTAAGATCAATATTATATCCTGGAATACAGAACATGACGTCATCATCTGGAATGAAACAAAACAAACTATTACAAATGTCCTGAACCCAAAACAGGCTCACTGGTTGTCACAGAGATAGAAAACCTTGAAGTCAACACAGTACAAATATCTACTGATGAAACAAACCACTGACTGACGCTGCAGCCGGTGAAGAGCTGCAAGAATTAGCTCATTCAAAATACCACTTTTTGGATTATTTTCATTTTCCAGAGAAGGATTATTTTAAATTTCATTGAAACTTGATGAAGCTATTTAACGAGATCTGTTGCACTGTGTGATCTGACAGAGCTTCATTAACTATTAATATGTAGTTCTAATCTTCGTTCTGGTAAAAAACGAGGCCCTGTTATTGATTTGATGACTGTTAACATTCAGAAACAGCTTTTTATATCAATCATGTTAGTGATCCTCAGGGTCTCCAGATTCAACTCAATGCAGCAGAAAATAAGTGATTGTTGAGGTTCAGAATAAACAAGGAATCACTAAAATGCTGAAATTTACAGTTCAGCTGTAGGATTTTACTAGATCCTGTGAATTTAATTAAAGTTACAATATCAATAGTTTCAAGAATGTCCATGAGATGAACCTGGAGGCTTTAGGTGAGCCGGCATTTATATAATCTGTTGAAGTTAAAGGAACTAACACTTCCTGACGAATCAGAAATGAAAGTGATTAATGAACAATTGTGTCATTAATTGTAGGTCAGTTTTTCCTTTACAGCAGTAATGATGAACTCAAACTGTACAAGGCCGAGAGTGTTATTCATAAACCTTTGTTGCTTTATTTTATAATTTAAGTATATTTTTTTGGTCTTTATCGGCTTTATTGATAGAACAGCTGAAGGTACGACAGGAAACAGGCTGAGAGGCAAACGGTCCCGGGCCGGGACTGGAACCCGGGCTGCTGCAGCGAGGACACAGCCTCTGTAGACGGGACGCTGCTCTACCAGCTGAGCTAACGGCGTCCCCGTTGGTTTATCTTTCAAACTTCATCACACAAAATCTCAGCCTCTCAGTAAACTCTCAGCCTGTGGAGAACTCTTGGCTGATGCTGCTGCAGTTTCATGCTGACGTTGACCTCCGTCATGGAGCCTCCAGCCAAACGAGGACACAGAACAAGTCATCGGACTGAGACTCCGACAGCCTCCCAAAGAAACATTACATGAATCATTTCACAACACTCGTTTTGAGTGCGGCTGAAAGTAAACTTGCAAAATAGTCGCCTGAGAGAGCCGATACGTCTACACTGACTGAGGATCTACAGTTTGGTCAACTTGCCAGCCGATCGAATCACCCTGCGTATTCATCCACACGCTGCAAGTCGACTGAGAAGAAAAAGCCATTACAGCACGTTAAACACTGTGTGAGGGATAAACACTGAGATAATATGATCATGTTAGCTGAGAGATACAGCTTCAGCCGTGTTGTGCCTCACATACGAACATTTCACAAATAAAACAAACGTGCCACAGAGACGAGCTTCAGTCAACCAGTCTGTCATCCATTGCTACGACCTCTCATGCTTAATGGAAAGATAACCATTTCAAAGTTGTAGCTTGAATCCTTCAATACATATAAAAGAGATCGTCTGTGAAACTGATCCGATGCGTCGGTGCCGTCTGTAGATCTTTAGCTTGTTCTTTCCAGGCTGATGGCGAGTCGTTTCATAGGTCATTAATCCGCGGTGGGCTGCAGGTGGAGGAGCAGCGCTATCGACACGAGCCACGGCTGACAGGACACCAAACAGATTACAGTCGTCAATCTGAGAGTCACGTCAGTCCTGCAGCTTCATCTGTGGACACACAGATATCATCCAAACCACCAGGGAGCACAGCTTCACAGAGACCCTGTTGGTGTTGGTGACCCGATCCACCAACCAGACAACACTTAAGATCATTCAAAAGTCCAGTTCAGGTTTTCATAGACGTGGAGGTGACTGAGTTCTGCTGCTGACTCATCAGAACAAAAGATGAACAGAAAACATCAGATTCTTTGATAAAAAGTCGAAGCTCCAACAAGCCTAGAGAGAGAAAACTGAAGAATTCAGCTACGCCTCCCAAGATGCATCTCACTCAGTGCGTTGACATGACACTCAAGAAAACAGAATTACTGTGTTAGTCCGACTATGATCGGATTTTTAAAATGCATGTATACACCTTAGTCTGACTAAAATCGGACCGGATTGGATTTCTCATAGTCGGATTAACACACCTAAATTATTCTATTGATAGTCGCATTACTCTTGCATGTATACGTTCCATCAGATCGGATCAGATTTTTGTGTTCTGTGCAGGCTCGGGACTTTTGTCCCGGGGCTGTGAGCCGGAAGTAGAAGGACGGCGGCGTCTTTCCTCCAAAATCACCACAAGCAAGAGCGCCATTGTGCATCTAGTTTGTGTAATTATCATGTACACTTTATACGAAATGTACAAAGATGTAGCTTCTCCTTTCTATTCGTACGCCATCTTTCTGGAATGCCGATGCAGAGTTTGTTGTTGCTGGTGACGTAAAGAGGTCAGCTGGAGGTGGTTCTGTTACCACTGGTTGAAATGGGTCCAGCGCCACCTATCGTACCGGGTATGACATGCTGCGGCCAATAATTAGATTTTCTCACCAGAATGTATACTCGGACAATTGCAGTTGTCTGATTGAGCAGCAGAGTCGAACTCTGGCTGTAATCTGACTAAGCTGTGCATGTAAACGCCCTGAGTGACAACCATCCAATCACAGAGCTTCACATTCTTCAGGTGAGCTGAAGATAAAGATTTAAGTCAGTTAACTTTCAAATTCGAACCCAGTAAAAAAACAGGCTCAATAGTTATCACACAAAGATCGAAAATCACTGAATTTGATATTATAGCCGGTGGAAAGAACAACAAATGTGTTACGATATAAATCTGTAATGAATATGAACCTCTTCTTCACTCTTGAACCCAAAACTGAATTGAGATTAATTCATTTAGAATTCAGATTATTATTGTGGCCTTTTCATTGTGTTATTCTATCGTGCAGGTAAAGAGTGACAGGATGAGGTAGACGGAGGGCCACGGGTCAGATCAGAACCCTGATCAGAACCCTGACCCAATGTGAGGACGGACTCAGCTGCAGTCTAACAGGTGAGTTCAGTTTATGTTGTTGGGAGAACTGTTACTGAACATGTGATGTTGAAGGAGGTTTTCCGACTCGTGGAGCAGAACCTGGAGGACGTGGTTTCACTTCAGCTCAATGCAGCAGAACCAGCCGCAGCTTTAGTTTTTTTTTATTCAGACATCAAAAACATCGAGGATCGAAATCAGATCTGAGATTTTCACTGTGGTCCTGACGTAAAAATAATTTCTACGCAGGCGTCCAACAAACCAACTCATTAAAGACCCGTACCACCAATAAAACCACTCCAAACTATCTGAAGAACAGCCATGTTGGTGTTAAATCCCAAACACAAGTTCTACTTCACTGGCCATGAATTTACATCAAACCACCGGGTGGCTGGTGGGTTTTGTCGGATTTTGAATGAAGAAGACTAAAGATGAGGCGTAACTCAGACTGCAGAAACATCGCATCAACTTCAGATGTCAAGTTTGTTTTTGTTGGATGCATGTTGGTGAGATAATTAACGGGCAGTAAGAAAAGAAAGAATGTTTACAGAGAAAAACCTGTTTGGATGGTGAAATGTGCAGCTGATCATCGTTTTAAAAATACATCTTTAAAATTTGTATTAAAGTGAGTAAAAATCTTTAAAAGAAAAAAAAACTTGACTCAGATAAAACTTTTATATTTTGCTTTCTCAGCTCAAGTGTGTCCTCAGTGTGTGTGAGTGTGTGTGTGTGTGTGTATGCATGTTGTGTTGGAGGCACTAAACATGGAGGCGGTGGGGTAGTGCTGCGTGTCAGGAGCCTGGAGGTTGCTAGGCAACGCCGGGGAAGGCATGTGCTACTGCAGGGGTTCCTCACATCTGCCCAGAACATGATGCTGCTGTTTATGCAGGTAAATCTCTCCACATCCACGCAGACGTTTATAAAACTGAACCTGACAGCAGCAGAAGCCCGAGCTCGGTCTCAGATATCTGCAGATACGACACACAGCTGCTGAAAGCTCTGGAACCATCAGCAGCGTCCCCGATTCCTCAACATTTAAGGACACGCACACTGATCTCATGTTTGGATCTAACAACCTGCTCACAGCCGCTGCAGCCTCATCATCCAACAACCTCACACACACACACACACACACACACACACACACACACACACACACACACACACACACACACACACACACACACACACACACACACACACACACACACACACACACACACACACACACACACACAGCGTCCTGTTCACACTGAGTTTATCTGATGATGAAGATAACAACACATCAGTCAGAGACGAGGTCGTGGATGAGGGCGTTTCTAGATCTGAAGCAGATGTGAAGGTTTCTGCATGAATCCTGATCCACTACATGACGCAGCAGCAGCAGCTCCTGTTGCAACTTTTCCACATCTGCCTCATCCAGCAGCGTCACATCCACAGCAGACGATCGAGCAATATATAGCACACACACACACACACCAGTCAGAGGGGTGTATGATCGTATGTGTACAGGCTGATGTTGTAGAAAATGACTCATGCTACTCGCTGCAGCACCTCCCCCTGCCTCCTCACCTACATGAGGATTTATATCTTGATGGGTGGGGGTCTCAGAGGGGGGGTCGACCTACCAGTAGGCGCCGGTGGAGCCGCTTGGTTCTCCTCAGGGTGCCCACGATGCGGCGGCCCATCTTTTTGGCGTACCACACAGAGTTGAGCATGCTGCTTGTTGCTGCTGCTGCTGCTGTGGTGGAGGTGGAGGTGGAGGTGGTGTGTCGCCTCCTCTGCGCCTCCTCTCGCTCCTGCTGCAGGCTGCGGGGTTGGCGGAGGTGTTGCTGGCTGGAGAGCAGACGATGGGAGGGGGGCTTCACTCCACCTTGTGTCCCCCCTTCCTCTTCCTCCTCCTCTTCCTCACAGACACAAACAGGGAGGCTGCAGAGGAGCTGGCGGAGGTGATCAGCTGCTGAGACGCGCTGAGGTCGTCCTCCTGCTGTCAGTTACGAGCAGCGGCGGGAGACGGTAAGCGGTAGTCGTCCGACGCCGGACTTAACGTGAAAAAGAGCGAGAGGAGCCTCCGGGGGCGGATTAACCTGCCGGGGTGAGAGAGCATCGCTTAGCAGGCGGAGAGAGAGCAGCCGGTCGGCCAGCCTCCGTCTGTGTGGAGCAGACAGCAACAACAGACTGCAGGGCTGACGAGAGGAGAGACGACTGTGTGTCTCAGAGTGTGTGTGTGTTTAAAGAGAGCGCAGGCAGGGAGGAAATTAGTCCTCTGATCTCTTCTCTCTGCAGTCTGGAAACCTCACGCAGCTCCTTCCTCCTCCTCCTGCTGCTCCTCCTCCTCCTCCTCCTCCCGCTCCTTCCTCCTCCTCCTCCTCCTCCTCCTCCTCCTCCTCCTCCTGCTCCTCCTCCTCCTGCTCCTCCTCCTCCTCCTCCTCAGTCCGCTGTGGGTTTGGTCGAGCTGACCTCTGTCCTACTTCACTCCTCAGACTTTCAGTCTCTTTTTCAAAAACGAGTCAGCAGGGAAATCTCGCGCCTGCAAACTGCTGAGTTATCACGGCTGTGACGGACAGCGAGGCGATCTGTGATGTGTGGATCGACCGTCATGGTGGTTGATCCAACTGACAACTTACTGATGGTGGCTTATTAGCTTATTAGCTATCTAAACAGGCTGAAACTAATGAAAATACAACCGAAAATATAAACCAATTAAATTAACTCATACCATGAACTTGTGCTGAGAGAACTTGATTCTGTTCGGCTGCTGCATGTATATTAATTCCTGATAAACGATAGTTTGATTTAAACTGTTTTTTAAATACTGTTTTACAGCCTGTATCTAAAATGAGTAACAACATGCATCTTCCTCCGAACACCACCGGGTGGCGACTGTGAGGTTAGCGCTCTGAACACACCTCGCTCACCATGCAGCTCTCTGCTTCAGGCTGCAGCCGACACCTGGATCACCTGTTTGTGGAAATCTTCTTATTGGTTTGAGGACGGCGACATCTCGTCTCTGAACATGTTGTCAAACAATATTTTCCGTTTATCGACCGTACGCAGTGTTACTGACTTTGAATCTTGCTAGCATAATGTTAGTTAGCTAGTCCGAAGTTTATCTCCCGTTGCTAACTTGAATCTGTGTGTGTTACTGGAGCAGTGAACTGAGGTTCTGCTGCTTCAGTCCAACTCTCAGGTTAGTCTTCACTCACAGGTGTTGCAGGGAAAAACATTATAATGTGAATATTTTTTTTAACTTACATTTTTATATTTTTCCTTTGGCGAGTGAATATTGTGTAAACTGAATGATGCCCGAAAATATATTTTATAGACTCCACTGAGTCCATTAATTCTGTCTGGAGCAAACTGTGTGTCTCAGATGTCTAATTGGGCAACATCTTACATAACATGTATAACTGACAAATAACATGTTTTTAAATAAGTGATTATCAAATTGATCCTAATATCAAAACAGACGCAGCTGTGCGCCACCAAGTGTTCAGGCTGGATTCTGGTAAATTAAATCTCTTTTCCTTTTTAACATTTTACTGAAAAACTAAATATTGTTTTCACTTAAAGAAATGTTACTGTTATGTTCCATTTTTTATATATCTGATTTATTCATACATATATTGGCTTTGGTTGTACATATTAACTTTATGTTCTTTAAAGAAGCTGAACCTGTTTTATTTTCAGGGAGGTTCCCGACCTTCGACACTGGACAGAGATGTCACACCCGACCAGAACTCTCTGCAGTTCTCGTCCCTCTTTGTTTCAACTGTGTGTGTCAGACAGCTTTTAAATCTCAAAGCTTCAAGAGCTTCTCATCAACAATACGTCCCATGTGGAACCACGAGTCTCTGTCCTGGGTGCACGACTTCAACACTGCATCATAATCCAGAGTATTACCTGCTACGCAGACGACACCAGACTCTATATGGCTGCTGATACCAAAGATCTGAACTCTCAAACATTAATAACCAAATCAACAGAGATCCTGTTTATCAGTCTACAGCAACAACAACACCAAGACAGAACAGAAGTGGAGGCAGCATTTTCTCAAACTTCCACAATAAACACAGTCTGTATTGTTGAGTTTAGCTCACAGGAGAGTGTATGAGTAGGTTTGAATTATATTGACACGTTGGTGTTTTTCCTTGAATATCACAATTCTTCTTGGTTTTAGGACCGTCACTGGTCACTGCAACTCAGGAAAAAGCTACAAAGTCCACATGTGAACGATCCCGCGGCTGACTGGCTGAAGTACAGGACTCTCACCCAGGAGTCCAGGGTTTAGATCCTGTCCGGAAATGTTTGTTCAGTTTTTATTTCTATGTTAAGTTGCTGTTTGGTTAAGTTTAGGCAACAAAAACACTTGGTTAGGTTTTGGAAAAGATGGTTTGTGTTGTAACAGACGCTTTCAGAAGGTTTACTCCTCCCATGTTGTTCTGGTCTGTTGTAGTTAGTCGACAAGCTGTGATACTGAAACACTGAGAAACACGCTTGGATCGTAATCTTTTGGAATTGTGCTTTAAAAGAGATGTCATGCATCTTGTTTACCTGGATGATGAGTGCCAGATATCTTATACAACGTGTTTCCTTTCTTCTTCAAAAAACAAAGTGTAGGTAACGGAGCGGTGAGAGGTCCTCTTGTTATCTTTTTATTTTCCCAACTGTGGTTTTTCTAAAAACCGAATAGGAATATTCAACAATTAGTCGAGTTATTAACTGATCATTTCAGTCTTTTTTTCAAGCAAAAAATGTCGAACACCGCCAGGTTCCAGCTTCTTAAATGTGAGGATTTGGTGCCTTTCTTTGTCATTTCAGTAAATAAAATTTTGTCCTTTTGGACTTTTGGTTGGACAAAAAAAGCAAACTGAAACATCACTTTGGGTTCTGGGAGACTGTATGTTACAGACTATTCAGTTAATCCTGGAAGAAATCAGCAGATCAGTCGTTAGTTGCAGCTCCTTTAAATATAATGTTTTTGATCAGTGAGTTTACGTACAAAAAGTAATTATCACAATATGTTTTATTTGTTTCAGCCTCACAAGGTTTTCTAATCTGGGTCGTATGAAGGAAAAGACTGTCTGCCGTTTCCCCAACAGCCCCTGAATTTCCCTGACATTCCATGACTTTCCTGAAATTCCAGGACCGCCTGGCTATAAATAGAGCTGGCCTGTCCTCCCAGCATCCTTTGCTGCAGCTGGGAATGAAGTGTAGCAGAGATGAGACGATGAAGAAGAAGCATTAGTGACAAGTCATTTCATGGCCTCTGAGTCCTTTGTCTCGGTGATAAACACACATCAGAGCTGCTGTAAATCTTTGTGTTGGGACGAACGCGAGGTCGGCTGCTCTGCATTTTACTGTCACCTCTCTCACCCCGAACAGAGAGCCTCACTAAATCTGCCCTTGTCCTTCTCTGCAGGTTCAACCCCTCCTCCTCCTCCTCCTCCTCCTCCTCCTCCTCCATTTTCCTGCCGTCAGGATTTTCTTTGTCGGCATTCATCTCCTGTGTTGCCATGGCGCTGCTGAGGAGAGCGCGCAAGAGGCGGAGGAAGAGAGATGAAAAAATGAAAGGAATAAAAAAAAAGAAGTGTACAGTACGTCCTCCCAGCCTTCGGTGTCTTTGTGGGATGTGAGGATCCATTCATGGCGTTATCGCAGCAGAGGTGTCGGAGATAGCTGCCTGCTGACGTCAGCCCGGGGACGGGCCGCCGCCGCAGATCAGACGTGGAGGAAACAATGAGGAGCAGGATGGAGAGATTTCTCCAACAAACTGTCAGCGTGAGCACAAAGCTCATCGTCAGAGCAGGTGATTTTACCGCTGAGATGAAGGTGTGGAGGTCCGGCTCCGTCGTCCAGCTGATGTGAAGTACCACACAGAACTGGACCACATGACTGCACAGCTCTTCTACATTACAGCTCGGCAGTCCAGATCTCCATCCGGCCTGTTTCTGGGTCCAACAGAAATAAGCTACAGTCGTTCCAGCAGCTCCGTGAGACGCCACTTCAGGCTGAATACTGAAGAGATGATGCTAACATTGTTATAGCGGCGCTAACATACTCAAACTACTGCTACCACGATTTACATCTTTGATCTGCGTGTAAACATTGTAAAATCAGTCATTAACCAGAGTAATGGACACACAAAGATGTTGACCTGATGATGAAAAGTCAGAGGATCAACAGTTATCACAGTTCATCCTGAGGGGAACATGAACGTCGGAACCACATTTATCACAATCATTCCACTAGCTGTCCAGATGTTTGCGTCTGAGTCAAAGTGCTGGACTGAACACACAACCATCATCATCACCATCATCACCATCATCATCATCATCATCATCCCTTGAACCACAACACAAGCACGGTAAGAAGACCGTCTCACAGACACATTCAGTTTCAGGATTGGGTGACACGTCCTTAAAATGACATCGTATGATGAAGCAGCTGACGGTGCTTCCAGGTAAAGGTAGACATTAACATTAGCTCGCATTCTACTGTTAACAGAAACCGTAAATCCCCCCCTATCTAACCTTCTGCTTTTGTTTTTTTCTCACTGCAAAGCTTTTTCTTCAGCAAGTTGTTTCTCCACACTAATCCCCATTTTGTTTACGTCTGCTTCCCCATGAGAGGGATCACAGAGACATGAAGCCCTCGCTGCACAGAGCGGTGCTGTTTAATGTAAATGTATTAATAATGATCGCGTCACGGGTCCATTTCCTGACACCCTCAACAACAAATCTGCCAAGTGTCAGATGGACATTTTAAATCACGTCTCAGCTGCTTCAGTTGTTCAGCAGAATGCTGCAACTCTGTTTTACTGTGAAGCTCCAGAACTGTTCTGTGGACTACGACACTTCACCTGACTCTATATCATCAGGAGGAGGAGAGGAGGACCGGGTTTATGTCTCTGGATGGTGTTTCAGATGGACCTGATACCTGGGATCAGGTGTGTAAAACAGTTGACGAAGGCTTTTTTCATTTGGATTTATTTGAATATGAATGTGGTGGTTGAACTTTTCTCTCATGAAATGAAAATGTGTCGAGATGTAAACAATCTGACACAAACAGTCACAACACGACTGAAAACGTCATCAAAGAATCAGGAATATTATTTCCAGCAGTAACGAAGCAATAATAAAGTTTGGGTTACCATGACGACAGCCCAGCAGGGTGGGGGGGCATTTACCTGGATTGGGGGGTAGGGGTTGGAGGAGCAGGAGGGGAGGGGGCTGTCCTCGCCGTGGGGATACAGGGTGGAGGGCGTGGGGGAGGGGAGCTCCGGGAGGTGCTGTCCTAACAGTGAAGAACCGTCAAAGATGCACTCCAGAGACGCTACCTACAGATACAGGAGGGGAGGAAAGACGGAGTCTCGGAGAGGTCAAAATACAGAAAAGGCAAAGCAGGAGAGAGACAGATCATCCTGACAGAGAGAGCGGGTGAGGATGAGCAGGAAACGGGTGGACGGGATGTTTTCCTCTAATGTTTTGGAGGCTGACCGGATGTTCTGAAAACTGTCGAAGCACTTTATGATTGCGATCAGTGTGATCTGACAGATCATCCAGTCACGTGAGCTCCAGCACCAAAACATGAAAAACATGATGAGGTCTGAAGGCCGCAGCAGCACATTCATGAGTATGAACCACAGGACGCTGAGACAGACGACAGCAGACGACACCTGAACACAACAACAACCGGGGACAACGGACACGAGTCCAACAGGTGAGGACACACCTGTAGAGGTCTGCTGTGGTTACAGAACGAGGACTGATACTGACAAAATTAAAACTAAAGAAAGATGTGATTTGATACATGAATTTAGTCTATGTATCAACATATTTATATATTTTTTAATTATTTGTACACTACAAAAAATCACTTTTGATCAAACGAACTGTTTTCATCACAAATGACACTGAACTCTTCCAACAGACAGACATCAGGCACGTTTCCGTCCTGTGTGTTTGGACGAGCTCGGTGCTCTGAGTGTCGACATTAACATGTTGTTCGTCCTCCGGCCACACGGTGGCAGCAGAGCCTCACTGAGCAGCTGAACACATCAGTCCTGCTCATCAGGCGTTAATCTCGTCTCATGTTCTCTGTTACTGAGACCAGCAGCGTGAAGATGAACAGTGTGAATTCATCAACTCCAAACACAGAAACGTCTGAGGGGAGCGACGGCTGCAGAGACTCAGAAATTAAAAACAGAACCAACTAACTAAAACTAAAAGATTCCCCAAATCTACTCCACATCTTTACCACAACAGTTTTCACTTTAATCATAGATTTTTGTCATTTCTAAACTTTCCTTTTGTTCGTCTTTACTCGTGACTCGACCGTCACAGTCGACTGAGCAGCGCTATATTATTTTTACTGCAATTGTTTGTATTCAAATGTGTTAAATTGTATTTTATTTTAATTTTATTTAAATTTTAACACACTGAGTTTTGCATTTTTTGAGGACTCTGGAACATTTCTGCTGCATTAACATTTATTATTACTTTGACCTCAAGCCTCACGGTTACAATCATAACTGATCGATCTATGAATTAAAACAAAAACAAAAAAATTCTGATACATCTGACTCATGAAATGTCAATAATGAAAAACGAGAAGCCTTAAAATAACTCTGATGATTTAGTATTTCACACTCTTACAACACTCTGTGAGCAGCAGAGCTGGAGACATCCTGAACCGTCTCTCGTCAACAATTCCCATAATGCAACTGGACCGGTCCTTGTTCAGAGTGTCGCTGCCGGGTCAACAGCCGCCTGTTTCAAACTTCACACCTCCAGTTTGTATGTTTGTCTCCAGGAGACTCATCACGACCAGCTCGGCGCTCACAGTTCACACATCTTTTCTAAATTTATTGAACTTAACTCCCAATACTTTTTTCCCTCAGGACTTTTTTACGTTTGGTCTGTGCAGCTTCCTGTCAGAACTTGTGTGATTCTTTGTACTGTACAAGTATTCTGAACCAATCGTTTCCAGAAAGGATTATTTTAATACCTTTGAAATGTTTGCATTAATGTTATATAACTTTTCACTGGCTGTAACGTCACATCCACTGTTTTATTTCAACGCTAGATATTTTTACTGTGTTGACTTTCACTGAGTTCAGGACATTTGTAAGTTTTTTAAGTCTCTTCTTTGGAAAATATAGAGTGAAAATATTAAAGCCATTCCGAGCTGTAACTTGTTAATCTCCTGACCTCAATGAAAAACGGCTCAATGGGCATCACACATGGATCGAAACCCCTGAAGTCAACACAGTAAACAAATATCCACCTGTGAAATAAAACCACTGAATGTGACGTCACAGCCAAGGAGGAGGAGGACATTCACCATCCAGTGAAGAATCAGACGCTGAGATGTTTCTGTCTGATGCCCATTGAGCCTGTTTTTCATTGTGTTCAGGACTTTTCAGAGTTACGGCTCGTAATGGTAAGTTGTTGATTTTCATAGGATTTTACATGGTTCCATGAATTCAGTACAAGTTCATTAATCCAATAATTGCCGACATGATCTGTTAGAAAGTTCTTAATTCTGGCGCGGAGTCGAGGCTGAATGTCCCTGAAATATGAAATAACTTCCTCTTTAACTGAGCTGACAGGGATCCACTTTACACTGACACACACACAGGAGACAACAGTCCGATCTGAGCAGCGACAGACACAAACACAGCAGCAGCTGACGGTGGCAGCATGGAGGAGGGCGGCATGAACAGGAAGCAGAGTCATGTGACCGAGACAACGCCAAATTCTCCAGGTTGAGCCTCCAGACAGTCTGGTTCTGTTCTGGCTTTAATAATCACAGTGACGAGCTGAAAACACAGAACTGCTCAGTGTCACTTCAGCTTCTCAGGGAGGAAAAGTAAACAGTCTGACAGGAAACAGGAAGATTTGATGTTTCAAAGCGTTTTGTTTTAAACAAGCATTTTTTTATTATTAAATGCTGAAACTGTTGGACGAAGAGCCACAGGTAACTGCAGCTGGTTTAAATGTCAGAATAGTCCTTTAAAGTCTGTCGTACATGAAGCGTGACAACATTCTCACTTCATCAGTTCAGCCTTCACTTCCTGTTATAGGAAGGTTTCACCTGGACTCACAGGAAGTAAACAGGAGTTCACCTGTCCAATAGAATCCTGACTGGAGGAATTTGACAGGTGTGTTTATGTGTGTGTGTGATGACAGGACACAGGTGTGATGAGCAGGTACAGGTACAGGTGTGAGCTTCAGAGCAGCGTCAGGGTGTTAATGAACCACATGGAGGCGACACAGACGAGCAACAACCTGCATCCTCCCTCTGTGTGTGTGTGTGTGTGTGTGTGTGTGTGTGTGTGAGAGCGTGTGTGTGTGTGTGTGTGTGTGTGTGTGTGTGTGTGAGTGTGTGTGTGTGCGTGCGTGTGAGAGTGAGTGTGTGTGTGTGAGAGCGTGTGTGTGTGTGTGAGAGAGAGAGAGAGAGAGAGAGAGTGTGTGTGTGTGTGTGTGTGTGAGTGTGTGTGTGTGAGTGTGTGTGTGTGCGTGTGTGTGTGTGCGTGTGTGTGTGTGCGTGCGTGTGTGTGTGAGTGTGTGTGTGTGAGTGTGAGTGTGTGTGTGTGTGAGTGTGTGTGTGTGTGCGTGTGTGTGTGTGTGTGTGGGTCAAGGTTAATTCACCAGTTCAGTTTTCATCCTCGTGACTGAAATGAGTTTATGAGGAAAGCGAAAGGTGAATTTCCAATGAAATGAATCAGAGTGAATTAGACCTGACCCTGTTCTGTGTGACGGACAGACACAAATATGTTCATTAATAAACACTTAATACAAATAAATAGATGAATACATGACGAGAGAAAAGGGAATCAAAGAGATAAAAATGCAGAAACAAAGAGGAACAGATAAAAGCTTTACTGGCATCTGAGCTCCAACAGTTCATGTTCTTATTTTCACTGACCGCTACAGTGTCGCACCGGCTCTAATCAAAGCGACCGGTTTCTGTCCAACTGCGGCTAAATGTTTTTTGGTAGCTAGCTGAGTTAGCTGTGCAGTTAGCGGTCCTATTTTCTGACCCAGCTCTGGGGTCCGACCCGCTACACAACCACCTGATTCCCGGTGATGTATTCAAACTGACCTCCGTCCTCTGGGAGGCGTGTCGTTCAACACTATTGGCTACCGTAAACGCCAATCAATATCTACAACAAGTCCCTCCCACCAGGCGTTTCAGGGGAACTTTAAAGGACACATGACAAGCTGATCTTCCCAGTAGGAACATGTTTACGGTTAACGAGTCTGAGCTGCTTTAACACGGATGCCAGTAAAGTCTCTGACTACGCAGACAACACATGAACAGAGACGGAGAACAGACAGGAAACAAAGCCGACTCTCTCTCCTACCTTCATGGGTGAGATGTGAGCGTGGGTGACGTATCCGTGCACATTCTGGATCTGGGACAGGTTCTTCTCTGCTACCTGGACCAGCTCTGCTCCGACCGCCTCCTCCGTGAGCTGGGGGGAGCTCTGGTCCTGGGGGGACGAGTCCTCATCGTGGTGCCTGTACTTCTGTAACAGGAAACACACAGAAGAGACGCGGGTGAGCTGGACGTGGTGGATGGATGGAGAGGTGATGCCCTGAGCTCTGACTGACAGACGGAGGCCGATGTTTTAGTTTACATGCAGCTGACAGCGTTTTTACATCAAGACCAAAAGTCCACAAATTACTGAACTCCACATGTCTGCAGTCACAGATCGACCTCGGAGTCATTTTTAGAGGAAGTGTGAAAACACTTGAAGGATCTGCTCGTGTTTCTTGAGGATGTGAAGTGACTCACAGTCGGCGCACTTCAGGTCTGATGGGACATAAACTCTCCTGGTTGAATCATCAGAACAAAACATGAACCAGTGTGTCAGAAAAGATGTGAATCAACGCTACAGGAAGCCTGTGGACATAGAAACTGAGGGAGAGGAGTCAACTACGATTCCCAAGGTGCATTTCACTGACAAACATCCAATCACAGAGCTCCAAATTCTGTCGTCTGCTGCAGAAGACAAATTAATTTTATTTTGGATTCTGGGCTGATTGTGGATTAAATTCTGCAAAAAAAATTTCTGTTTTATTCTCATCTGACTGATTTAATCTAAAAGGAACCAGCTGCTGAGGCTCATGGGTAATGTAGTTTTTAGAGGCCTCCACAAAACAAAACATCTGAGAGAGGAAGTTGAAATAATATAAATATAAATATGTGAGTAAAAATACGTATAACTATGTTCACATTTAAAATGGGCGACAAAAATAACACTTTAATGTCTTTAAACTAATAAAAATCAAATCAACTAAATTAAATCAGGCACCAAAACAAAATTATCTTTAAAGACATGAAAACAGAATGAAAGACAAAAGTGAGACGATCACAGATTGAGTCCAAACTAAATAAACTAAATAAGAATCAGTGTGTGAGAGGTTTGTGTTAACGAGTGACGCTGAGATTCAAAGACAGTAACCAGAGTGAAGCAGCGTTTGTTTCATCACTGATGATGATAAAATGGTTGAAAACACGATGACCCTGTTTAATGAGTAACTGCAGTAATCCGGACGCAGCTGTGGGTGCAGATGTTTCGGGTTTTGCTGGTGACAAACATTCATCCTGCTTTTCTTCATGGTGAGACCTGCCGTCGGATTAGAGACGCCCTGCAACGCTGCTGTAAGAACCTCTGAGGAAACTTTCCGCAGCCACTTCAAAGGGACGTTAATCTGGATTATCCTGCGTCTGATTGGCTGTGGGCTGGTGGTAACCATGCAGCCCCTCCAACAGACGCAACTTCACATGCGGCTCCGATCACACGTGGATCATCCAGTTTTATTTATATTTATCGTCCTGTGGTGGAGGCTATTTTTATTTGTGTAAATCGAGTGAACTGACCCTTTAAAGTCTTCCACATTTGTTTCATCTGCTTTGTGTTCCTGTTCAGAGGGAAGACGTCGGCCTCGCTGTGACAGCGCGGCCTGCACGGAGCCAACAAACGGCGTTTGAAGGGCAACCTCTCCATTCATCAGGCTGCAGCTGCCAGAGAGGCGGCCAACAGCCAACGCTCTCAGATCCAGAGGTGTGAATCTGAACAAACACTTCAACACCGACGAGGTAAAATTCTCTTCAGTCCTGACGGGACAGACGCCAGAGAACAGAATCCTGGTGGAGTCGGATCCACCAGGTTCTGTCCTGCTTCTAACGAATCAAACGCTAATAATGAAATGATGTGTATCTGACCGCTGCACAGACTTGTGTGCTCGTCGACACCTGAACCAGCCGTTTGGGTCGTATCAGACACATTTCAGGCATTGGTCTCAGTATCCAGGCAGTCTGACTGGTAGAAAACCTCCGACCGCAGGCGCCGATTAGCTCAGTTGGAGCGTCCGGTGTGCAGAGGTTTGGTCCTCGCTGCAGCGGCCTCGGGTTCAAGTCCCGCCCATCTCTCTCATCCTGTTTGTTGTCATCTCGTCAGCTGTTCCATCAATAAAGCCATACAAAGGCAAAAAAAACCATGTCAGATGAGGACAAACTGGAGGAGGCTGCTGGGAAGACAAACGTCAAGACAACCTCGCTTAACCTGCCGACACATCCGCCTGACCCGGACAGGCGGGCCAGGCGGATGGAAGAACCGCCGGATGTACAGAATCCAACTGATACACACCTGATCAGTACCAAAACAGTATGGAGGTTCAATACTCTGATTTAAAAAATATGGAGATTACAAGTCTGCATCGACCGACAATCAGTAACCAAACACTGAAACTACATCAGTTGATTGTTGCTGATTAAATTTCCTTCTTTTGGCCTAAAAACAGACAAATGTTGGAGATTGATGAAAATATACATCAGATGTCTTTTCTGCAGATACTCCTGTCTTTTATGTCTCCCTTCCTGTCGTCTTCATTGTTGGCTAAACCACCTCCACAGTGTTCACGCGCTGTGTTTAAGAACCAGCCCACAGTCTGTCTTTTGTTCCTGCTGCAGCCGTTCACACCACACGAGATATTTTTAGGAAACACTAGAGAGCGACGTTACACAAACCGCGGCTCTGTAGGAAACTCGAGCAGAAAGATCCATGTTCTCCCGTCTGTGAGGAGGTATTCCACATGAGAAATGAACGTTTTAATCACATTTCAAAAGCGTCTTCGCATTTTTCTCTCTAGGAGTTCAAATCTGAAACAAACAGGAATCAAACGTTCACCGACTGAACACGTCAGGAAACGGCTTCATATGTTCACACAGGTTTGACCAAAGAGCCAGATCGTCCACTGGACCATCAGACGGGTCGACGGCTTCTTAACCGCTCTCAGCAATCTCAGTACATTCAAATGTGTAATACTCCTGTGTGCTGATCACTGTGATCATTGTTCAGCAGCAGTACCAGAGTGTGAGAACGCTGCCTGACGCTGCTCAGACAAAGCAGAAATCACACATTTCTCTTCACACCTTTTGACCAGCTCCGAGAAATAAAGAATCTAAATCTGAATCGAATCCAGAACCCGACGTTCTCCGTGTTCTGCTGCAGTGAGGAGGAAGCGAGGTGTCTCTGGGGGGAACAGCATGTTCACAGAGAGCCAGAATACCTTCAGCCTCACACAGAACATCAGACAGAACCTGAACCAACACTGTAACAACCACACACTGATCTGCGTCTTTGACCCGGTTCAGGTGTGCCGACCAGGGAGAGATGGCGGCTTCTCCACAGGTGAGCGAGCTGCTGTAGCATCACTTCTATCAGAACTGACGAGAAGAGAACGACACGAGGACATGTTGGCTCTCTTCTCTCCTCTGATGGCTTCTGGTTTATTTTCATTATCAACGTGAAGTGAAGCGACACGCTCAAGTTTCCATCCACCAGGTGAGAGAAGAACACCTGAATCATCGTCAAACAAACGTGTCGCAGCTCTGAATGTACAGACAGTCACAGTTTGAACTGCTGTCGAGCTCGTGTTAATCACATGCTGTCAATCACTCCACCGGAGGAAGGCTGACTCATTTTGTGGAGAAATGTTCTGACGTGCAGCTCAGTCTGGTTCTGTGTTCACTGACACCGGCTCTCCTGCAGTGACAGCAGAACTTCAGAGGAACTGGTGTCACTGCTCACTTCTGGAGCAGACGGTCAGGAGGTCGTGTGTTCTCATCACGATTCAAAAGTGTAGCTGAAGGAAGCTTTTCAGAAACATTACATAAAAGATCCCACAGTGTTACTGATACTGTTCTACTGGGACCGGAGTACTGACCCAGAACAGAATAAACTCAGACATCAGACGGACAAGTTTGACTGATCAACGCTACGGAAGTATTTTAGTCACCACAAGATTTAAGACTCACCAGCGTCACGGCTGCAGAAAGGATTTTAAAATACTGGAAGCCACGAGTCCAAATATCCCAACAGAACCCGACCAAACATCGTGATATTGTCTCATCGTTCACACATCTGTTTTTATGGTTAAAGAAACTGAATCATTTTCATTTTCATTAAAATGTCTTCAACACAATTTTGGAAATCACAAAAGCTAAACTTCTGAGTTTAACAACAAAACATGTACATTTAATATCCACAGCTTCATCATCATCATCTGCAGGTTGCTACTGAATTAGTGTCGTTAAAGTTTATATCCAGTTTCAGAACATGATCGTTCTGCCATCCCCTCCACTCAAATCACTCACAGGCAGACGCCATCCGACCCAGAACCAGAACTATCACTGATTTATTAGTAAGAGTTATTGTAAGTTGACACTTTACATTCAACAGGCGCCTGTTCGACCCTGGAAACTCAAAGACGGAGCAATCAAATCTGTAAACAGATAAATAACACCAACTGGACAGAATATTTGGTGAGATTATAGTCAAACCTTCTTCACACCACGACACTGGGATAATTTGATGTGCTACGGTAAGTTTCCCTGTTGTTTTTCTACTTCCTGTCGCTCTGATGGGAGGAAACACTGGCTGAACGTTTTCAGACTGAACGTGAAGTTTCTCTGCAGTAATTCTCCTCGATGACGACTCTGCTTTGATTACTGATTTAATTACTGAGGGATTACATTCATGTGACGGCCACAGATTAAAACAGGAGGGCAGACTGTAGTGGAGGAGTCGAGCTGATGCCTTCACTGTCCACTGTTAATAAGAGTTACCACTGACCCACGACCTAATATTATCCATTAAATGATCTCAGTACGACCATATAGTGACCCAGTGTGGGACTGGGAGAGCTGGGACCGGACTGAGAGCTGGGACCGGACTCAGAGAGCTGGGACCGGACTGAGAGCTGGGACCGGACTGAGAGAGCTGGGACCGGACTCAGAGAGCTGGGACCGGACTCAGAGAGCTGGGACCGGACTCAGAGAGCTGGGACCGGACTGAGAGCTGGGACCGGACTGAGAGCTGGGACCAGACTGAGAGCTGGGACCGGACTCAGAGAGCTGGGACCGGACTGAGAGCTGGGACCGGACTCAGAGAGCTGGGACCGGACTCAGAGAGCTGGGACCGGACTCAGAGAGCTGGGACCGGACTGAGAGCTGGGACCGGACTGAGAGCTGGGACCGGACTGAGAGCTGGGACCGGACTCAGAGAGCTGGGACCGGACTCAGAGAGCTGGGACCGGACTCAGAGAGCTGGGACCGGACTGAGAGCTGGGACCGGACTCAGAGAGCTGGGACCGGACTGAGAGCTGGGACCGGAGTCAGAGAGCTGGGACCGGACTCAGAGAGCTGGGACCGGACTGAGAGCTGGGACCGGACTCAGAGAGCTGGGACCGGACTGAGAGCTGGGACCGGACTCAGAGAGCTGGGACCGGACTCAGAGAGCTGGGACCGGACTCAGAGAGCTGGGACCGGACTGAGAGCTGGGACCGGACTGAGAGCTGGGACCGGACTGAGAGCTGGGACCGGACTCAGAGAGCTGGGACCGGACTCAGAGAGCTGGGACCGGACTGAGAGCTGGGACCGGACTCAGAGAGCTGGGACCGGACTCAGAGAGCTGGGACCGGACTCAGAGAGCTGGGACCGCACTCAGAGAGCTGGGACCGCACTCAGAGAGCTGGGACCGGACTCAGAGAGCTGGGACCGGACTCAGAGAGCTGGGACCGGACTGAGAGTTCCTGTGATTTATCAGACAGTAATTTCATGAGTTCCCTGATCCTTTGTAAAGTAACGTTGACCTGCCAGCCACATGTTCAAGAAGCTTCACATCCTGCAGCTGCTTCATCAAATCTTTAGGTGACTTCCAGGTAACAACGTTCCCGACGGCGCCCATGAGCACAAACACACAGCGAGCTCTGCGTGCACGCTGCCTGACCACAGAGCGGCAGATGGAGAAGCATCGGGAGGCTGCAGGCGAGCTGAGGCGTCACGACACTCCAAGGAAACAACCACAAACACAAAGCAGCTCCAGTGAAACAGTCTACAGGTTCCACTCCCTCTGCAGCCACTCAGCCCACACAGCCTAAATCTGGCTCTCCGGCCGCCTCCTGTACATTCATGTTAACTGTTGGCATTAAAATTTAAACAGCTGTGAAAGCACAGAGAGAGCGGCGGTGAAGTGGCCGACGCTGTGATGGTCCTGTGAACACATCACAGGTTCAATGGCTGCAGCAGCATCATGTCAGAGCGTCCTTGAGCGAGACACTGAGCCCACTCACTGAGGACGAGGGCAGCACGACGGAAATGTGCGTGTGGGAGGCAGTGGGGAGGTTTCCAGTGATGACACTGTCTGCCTGAAGAGAGCCTCCTCCTCCTCTTCCTCCTCTTCCTCCTCCTCCCTCTGAGAGCTGTCGAGGAGGAGGAGGAGGAGGCACAGTGCCGACTCCTGCCAGCCAAAAGCTGCTATAAATAGGAGCATCACCATAGAGCGGATGTAGCAGGATGTTGAGGAGGAGGAGGAGGAGGAAGAGGAGGGTTTCTGGATGATTCAGGGATGTGATGAAGAGGAACACAGGGAAGAAGATGGGAACAACCAGGAGAGGAGTAATCTCCTCGACAGTCTGTTCTGTGTTTGTCAGTCAACTTGTGAGCACCGACGGAAACTCAAACCACGAAACACTTCTCGTCATGATTTCATTATTAAATTCTCCCTTCGAATGACCAGAAATATCAGACACTGACATCCTGCGTGGAGCTGCAACCATGACGAAATCAACATAATCAACTCCTCTGATGATCGATGAGTCAGTTAGTCATTATTTAAGGTCTAATCTCTCTGATCTCCCTCGTTCCTCCTCTGTGACGGTAACCTGGATACAAACGAGACATCTGATCACAATTTTCTGCCATTTTATGGCCGATAAATCAAGAAAACAGTGTGATGTCATGAGATCCGTTTGAATGTGTTTCCTGTCTGTCTCTGCTGTCATCTGTCCAATAAAGACACCTTCAGTCTGTTCTTCAGCTCAAACTAAAACAAGATAATCTGAGGATGAACAACAACGTCGAGCTCTGACCATCGTAACATCGAGCACGCAGCAGTCTGTCCACTCACAGCTGGTGCTTCTGATGTTTGGGTAAAATGAAAAGTAGTTTTTCTTCATGACATGTTTATTATTTTCCTGTTGCTCAGTTAGAAGAAGCCCAGACGCTCAGTTTCATCCGAGTTTTCATGGACTGCTCATCACTCGCACCTCGTCCGACTGCAGACTTTTTACAACAGAGCCTGAAGTTTATAAAAAGGAGTGAGCGATGTGATTTATAGGAAGGACACGAGGCCACCGGGCTTTGATTCAGGAGGTTTCCAGGACGACAGAACTGAAGCCGTCAGCTGCATCAGGTGAAGACGTAGAGATGAAACTGGAGACGACCACACACGGTCTGAGAGGAAAACATCGAACTTGTTCTTTAAACATTCAGGAGGAAGTGTTGTCGGAGTATTACTTCACTACAATCTTTCAATGACAGTTACTTCGTAGATTCAGATCACTTAAATAAAACTTCAAGCATATTTTTATGGATTAAACACACATGATGTCATTTCTGCCACTAGAGGTCCCTCAATCAAAACGAAGACGTAGTTTGATGATGTAATGAAGTCGTGTTTTAAACGTCACGTTATGTTCCGTCTCGTTCTTTTTCTCTGAGTGTCTCCTGGAAGTTCACTGTCGACTAATGTGCACTAGTAAAATTACGTATTGCGTCTTTAATCTCCCAAAATAGGGGATCGTCACTGCAGTATTTCTACACTGCTGTGTTACTACTTTCACTGAGTCCTTCCTCCACCACAGACTAAAAACATCCGGCCTTAACGTCCCTCTCAGCGCTCTCCATGACTGACAGCAGACTGGAAACAGCGCTGCCTTTCATAGAGTTGAATATTGACGAGCTGTGCGTTCAACACGTGGAGCTCGGCACCGGTCGGGCCCTGCAGGGTCGGTCCGGATGTTTTTAAATCAAAACATAATCAGATGGGAGGTGACTTCATCCCAGCTGGATGTTTTAGAAATGACAGCAGCTCACTAAACACTTTACGGCTCCACAATTGACAAATTCCGGCACAATCTATCGGGTATGTGGCAGAGAAAAGCAGTCGATGGCGGCCGATCAATAGGACTTAATTAAGACTGGTCAAACTGACACAGAGCAGAAGTCACAGCAGAGCGGTTAATCACAGGCCGGCGCTGTGGAGCGTTTCAGCCCGACCAGTCGGAGATTTAAGAGCGTCATCGTCCCAATCCCTCAGATTAACAACACACACCAATCACATCTGATCCATGCAGGACAGGCAGCCGTAATCTGAGCCGTCGACATGATACTGTAACTCGACCCCCTTTCAGGCGCTGAGTGACTGTCCAATCAGAGCTGCGGGGCACGAGGTCAACAGGGAGGTTCATCTGAAGTGGACCGGAGTCCATCAGAGGCTTTGGACCACAGAGTTCAGAGAGGTTAAAGGTCAGACGCTGCAGGACTGTTGTTGGGATGATTTGATGATTTCATGGAAGCTCGACTAGGTCAACATCAGGCAGACACGACGCTCTGCTTCTGAAACACTTCAAGTGGGATATGGAGCAAATACAGTAAAAACTAAACACGAATATCTGAACTACACGACTACAATCGTGACTCAAGACTGAACGTCAAAATAATCACAGTATGAGTTTGATATGATTCTTGTGTTGGATCATAAAGTATCTAAAACAGACAGACATAGAAGGGACCGACATTCATTTCAACATTTTAAAGTCAAACACTGTTCGGTGACAGTGAGGTGAAATCAGAGCTGCTCTCCGTCACCAGAGTTTCTACTGTAAAGTGTCTGCAGGCTTCACTCAGCCTCCATCAGCAGCTCTCATGTTCGCTGTGCTGTTGGTTCGTTGGTGTTTCCCTGCAGAGCACATGTTGACCACACATGCACGTGCCTGCCAGCCTGCCACTGACGCTGCCCGACAGCCAATCGCGCCTCAGCGCTGCTGCGATCACAGCCTCCCATTGGCTAGTTCAGTGAAGCAGAAACGACAGGCGGCTGGGGCGGCCTATTGTGACGCGTCAGGTCAAACAGTAAACACAGCCGCTCAGTGACGAGCGGTTAACAGGGCTTCTTCCCCCTCAGCTGTCGTCTGACAGGCAACTACAAAACCTGCTCTGGATTTTGGTCAATTTAAGAGTCTGAATGAAACGTTTTGTGATCGCAGCTCGCTCACCGCCCTGCAGGGTTCCTCAGTGTCGCCCACACTGTTTCATGTTTAGTGTCCGCCCATCTCCGCTCTGAAACTGGTTTCACTTTTGGTATTTTGGTCCAGAAAACATCAAATCAAAGCTGCAGAAATCCTCCTGATTCTGACACTGAGGCAGCAGCTGTGGTGGAGCTTCAGTGTTCAGGTGAAAACGTTGCCTTCAGATGGATGTAAACCTACAAACCTGTCAGCTGTAAGATGCTCAACATGTTTGTGTTGATTGAAAGAATATAGTTGGGAGCAGACAGAAGCATCAGTTAT
>OZ023166.1:1280573-1432848 GCA_963678695.2 Diplodus puntazzo
CGCGTTCAGAGACAGAGGGACAGATCTATTTACTTTCCTGTAATTATGTTTTAATTTGGGCAGCTTCAGTCCTCCATATCCACCTGCTGGTCAAAGTGGTGCCTGATCACAATGTGCTTTGTAAAAAGAGCCGGTAGAACAAACTGAAGTCTTTCACTGTTTTGTTTCCCTTATTTCTTTTTATTTATTTCTACACTTGAACGTGTTCAACGAGCTCTTCTACAGCCTCTTAAAGTGAACGACAGGAGAACACAGACGAGCCGCACATGAAGCTTCTGTTCAAGTGACTTACATTTTGGACAGTTTGCACCAATTAGCTTCAGTCTGGGTGTGCTGCTGCTGGAGCGCCTCGTTATCAGAGCCTGAGTCACACACACACACACAGAGACACACACACACACACACACACACACACACACACACACACACACACACACACACACAGAGACACACACAGAGACACACACAGAGACACACACACACACACACAGAGACACACACACAGAGACACACACACACACACACACAGTCCAGCAGTGCAGACTGAGTGTTTGCAGTGACAGTGATAACAGCTGACAGGTTCAGATGTGACGGCCTCCTTCTAAATTTACTCTGCTGCTTTTTACACATCGCTCATCACACACACTCTGGACTGCTGTGTGTGTGTGTGTGTGTGTGTGTGCGTGCCTTCAGGTGGACCTGATATGACCCGGGCCCTGCTGGCTGTGGGTCAGGTGACAGTGCATGTGTTTGTTGCAGTGTTGTGGTTCAGATGCTGTTGTTGACTGTCGTGTGTCTCCGTCAGCAGGTAGTCGTGCTCACTGTGGTCACCTGCGTCTCATATAAGCCACCTGCTGATCACTGATCTCAGGTCAGTGTGTTGTACAGCTCACAGCTGGGCAGTGGCTCCCCCTGCTGGACTCCTCCAGACACACAGCGACAGGAAATCCTGCTGCTTTTCTTCCATGTTGAAAATATGCTGTTTTCCATTTTATAGATGATAATAAATATCAACTCTGGAGGAGCGAATTCAGATATGAGGCAGTGGTATTTTAATGAAATGTTTGAGGCTCGTTCACACAGGACAGGTGGAGGTGGGAATAAACTCCTCAGAGAGATACCATCACTTCCTACCTGTTGCTACCTCTACAACACCTGACCGCTTTCTTTTTTATTTGTCGTCATTTTGTTCCTAGACATGATCTTCCACTGAATTTGTCCGAAGTCAACATCTTCAGGTGATTAAGGTGGAAGTCTTACCTCACAGATATCACCAGTGGATCAATGACATCAAGTCAAGTCATTTGTGTTTTACAAGCGTTCTGATGTTTATGTTTAATAAATGTGCAAATGATGTTCATGTTGTGGACGTCAGAGTCAAAGGTTTTTAGAGAGGGAACGTTTGATATTTATCTTTATCAAAAATACCGTCAAAACAAAATAAAATCTATGTATTCTTCAAAACAGGGTCACACGATTATCTGCCTGGCAGATTCTCAGCATCTCTGATGATTCTGTCAGATTGCTGATAATATAAATCATCTAAAAATGTGCTTGTCTGGCTCTGATCCAACATCCTCTCACCTCACGACCCGCCCACAACACCACCTGATTGGTCACACGTCACAACTAACAGCCTGTAAACACCGAGTAATAAGAATCTGCAAAGTAACTAGTAACTACATGTGTAGAACAAATGTAGTGGAGAGGAAGTATGAAATACTGAAAGAGTGAATATTGTAGTGAAGCACAGTAACTGAGTACAAGTGATGAAGAACTGATAAACAACAGAGTCGTTGTCGAACACTGTAAACTGTCCGTCAGCGCCGGTGAACCCAGTGAGGATGTGCAGACACACGCGACCAGCAGGGGGCAGCACACCATCACACAGGTCAGCGCTGTGTGAGCTCTTCATCCTCCTCCTTCCTCCCTCCATGATCTTTATGTTTTTCCCCTCAGCTACCAGGAAGAACAATAAAATAAATCCACAACAACAAAGAAAATATAATGATCTCATGTATTTCATACCAACTGACACTAAACTAAAATATTTGTAGAAGTAATTATCAGATTTTAACTAGAATACACCTTCAGAAAAAAATCTGGAGACAAGTTTGCAGCCTTTTCATTTGTAAAGGCTGCAACCAAAGATCATCTTAATTAAGTTTGACCTGATGAAGTGACCGTCCTGACATCTTGATTTCAGTCGCCCACCACAGAGCACAGTACAGCAGTGTCTCCCTCAGTGCTGTTGCTGTTAGAGGACATATTTTGCTGCATGGTGTGCGAACACAACGTCTTCACGTCCTGTTTAGTATTTCCTTATCAAACCAGCTCAGATGAACCAAAGACACCGGGTTATATTTTCTGGCAGTGATGTTTCTTCTCTGCTGCTGTTGTTCATGTTGTCTTAGCTTAGCTTCCTCAGCAGAGCTAACAGGCTAACTTTGTTCCAAGCCTGTCTGACACTTTCAGCCGAGCACGAAGACGTTTCAGTACGTCAGTGGTGAACACAAACAACAAATCACACATTATCACTCACAAGCTGCTGAGTTAATGCTGAAACATGAAAGTAAACTCTGGGGTGATGGTGAGAATCTTTATCAAAGTTTTGACTCACTTGTGATCTGTTACAATCTGTAGTCGCTGTTTGAGGTTGTAGCCGCGAGTTTCTGTCCTCGTTGAGACCTCGACTGAGCAGACGGACGGAAACAGTGACCAGCAGATTTGTTCTGTCTGTCAGAGATTTTCCTTTCATAATTCCATCAACACAGATTTGTTGAAGACAGAACCAACAGTAGAACTTTAACACCAGAGAAGGAAAAGTCCTTTATCCAAATATTTCTACTGTTTATCACGTCTCCATTATTATCAATCTGTGTGATTAACCTCTAACCTCACAGACCTGGTCCTCATCTGGACTCATGTCTCACCTGTACCTGAGACCACGCCCCCTCTGTTGTTTTAACGGCGGGCTGTTTACAGTCTGACGCCTGCTTGTGTGTTTCTGTCCCTCAGGACTGTCTGGCAGGGACTTCTTGTCTCTGTGTCCACCCAGATGGCGAGGCGTCCCCCTGAGGTGGGGGAGGGGGGGAGGGAGGGAGGGAGGAGGGGAGTGTGGGTACATCAGAGCCGCTTCGCCAAAATCAAAGCTTTGCCATCAGATCTGCAGCATTTCACTGCCACTCCCTACCCAGAATCCTCGCTGCTTACAGGCTTCACGGAGAGGACAAATGACTCAGATTCACGCAGAATAACTGAGATAATGTGATCATCATTTATTGACTTATTGGAGGGACTGCAATCAATTATCATTTTAACAACAAGACACTGAGGATGTCCCAATCAATTCATCAATTCATCAGGAAAATAATCATCAGACTCAAAGATAAATAATAAAATCATCAGTTGCAGGTTTGAATCTGGAATCATCCTGTATTACTTTAGTTTTTCAGTCAGCGTTAAGAGCCGAACATCATTCGATTCTTTTGCTTTGTCTGAGAATTCACAAGGATTTTTAGAAATGACAGTGAAAAAATTAGTTCTTTATCTAAAAATATTAGAGAGTATTTGGATGTTTCAGATTTCTGGATGAATCTTTGTCTCCATCTGACCTTCGATAAGAAAGTTACAGCTACTTATTATAACATCATCCTCAGTGTTTTCAACAGATTTATCACTCGCTTCATTTACCGACATGTAGATCAACTGAAAGGCCATTAAATCAGAACAGAAAGTGACAGAAACTGCAGAAACATTAAATACAGCGACCGTTATGATTCACATGAAATACAGGTTGTTGGCGCCTTCCAGATCGAGTACAATCTAAAGCCATCAGATCCATTGAACCTGCTCAGAGTCGAAGTGACCAGATATGGACTGGACACAATCAATCAGATCAGATCAGATCAAACCGTCTGACCTGAGATCAGACCAGGCTGCAGGTTTCAGGGGAAAGTGGCACATTAACAAGCTCCCAGCAGAGCGGAAGCCAGAGGAAGTCAGACTCTGTGATCTGAAGCAGCGGAGTCAATCCAAACGTCGAGCACTTCCTGCCAGCACAAAGAGAGCTCGACTCACGAGAGGCCGCATGGAAACAAAGCTGCCGACGGGCCGGCGAGGAGAAAAGAACCAGCAAACTGCTCCGAGGGAGTTTCAGTCCAACACGTCGCAGCACAGCGCAGGCAGAGAGAGGAGTTACTTTTCAGCAGGTTATAAACTTATAAGTCCTGGTTCAGTTGGTGACAGACACATGAGCCTGTCGCCGGGTCACCACTGTTCCGTCATTGGACCACTCCTGATAGATACTGACCGCTGCAGACCGGGAACACCCCACAAGAGCTGCAGTTCTGGAGATGTTCTGACCCAGTCGTCTAGCCATCACAGTTTGGCCCGTCAAACTTGCTCTAATCCTCACACTTGCCCATTTGTCATATGGCAGCAGAGTGGTACAATAAAAAAATATAAACCGGTGATATCATTTTAAAGACAAACGTGCAGAGATAAATGACAGCTGCGCACGGAACCAACGATGTGTTAGTGGACAGTTTCAGAGGCTGAAACAAACACACTGGAGTCTAAAATGTCATCAAATTGTGACCGAACCCTTTAAATTAGCCTTTGTTGTTATTTATTCTCCCTTTTGTGAAGGAAACAAACCTACAAACCACACGGCACAGTTAAGGTCAGAGGACACACATCAGATCAACATCGGCCGCTCACACCGGTCCACGGGCCGAACCCTAAAATCAACAGCCAACCACGAGCTGAAGGAGCACGACTACACGGCTTCACACAATCATCTGTCTTCTGCATGTGGACTCTTTCATCACCACTGAAAACAGAGGAGGAAATCACAAAATCTAAATATAGTGAACGGCTACTGTTGAAAATAAACCAGTCACAGTAAGTTCTGACAGAACAGCAGACTGAGGCCCGTCCTGCTGCTTCAGTGGAGAAGAACATTTACTCTCAAATCAAACGTTGGTCCGTTGTTCTGCTCCATGAAGGACCGCTTTGATGAAAACAGATCATGTTAACAAACTTCACATTTCTTTATCTCTGCGTCTCTCTCTCATCTCTCTCTTGCTAAAAGCCACAGAAACACAAAGAGGAATCCATTATTCAGCGAGCGCAGGCCGCTGCAGATATGACAGCTCAGCTTAATATGCAGCAGAACCACAGAGGTTCTCCATCAGCATGAATACCAATGCAGAGTTTAGAGAGGCAGAGACCCGGGGGAGGCAGAGGATCAGAGGAGGAAGAGGAGGAGGAGGAAGAGGAGGGAAAATCACTCTGCTGTCAAAACCACTGCAGAGGAAACCGTCACACTCAACCCTGTTCACCACACAGCCTACAACGGGAGAGCAACAGGAGGGTCGATGTGTGGAGCTGAAAGAAGCTGAACAAACTGTTTCAAACCGTCAGAGATGTTTTCACTGTGGGAGCTAACAGAGCGTCAGCTGATTGTTCCTGATGGCTGCAAACAATAAAACATCCACAGGAGGCGAAGGAGCGTTCAGTGACCGAGATACACGACAATCCTCCCAATACCAACACAGAAGTCCCTCTGGAAAACTGCCAATTTAACTTAGAACCTGTCCTTAAAGAGAAAAGCAATCAAACTGATAAATCAATGATCAAAATATTTGGCAGATGATTTAAAAATTGATGATTTATCGGTGAATTATTTGTTGCAGCTCTTAACTTGCATGTTTGAATTAAAAGGTAACTACTGGGACATTTGTTTAGATTGTCCAAGTATAAAACAATCAACATAATGAAGTTGATAATAAGCGAGTCATCGGGCAGCTTCTTCTGTCTGTCCATTATCTAAACACCACAATCTACTGGGACTTCACTTCAGAACAAACTCCATTCACCAGAGCTCTTGTTAGACAAACCCAATACAGAACTCCCTTTGGAAAACTGCCAATTTAACTTCAAGCTTGTCCTAAAAAAATATTGACATCACTGGAGGTCAAAGGTCACAACATACAGACGGAACACTTTGCAAAGAGGCAATTTTCAACCTGTCTGTTTCATCTGAGAGCCCCGCCCACGCCTTCCCAGCATCCTCTCTGTTCCTCCTCCTCCCTAACCTCTCCTTCTGTTCTCCTCACCTCCCCGCAGTCTGCTGGCAGCCTGCTCTGTGTGTGTGTGTGTGTGTGTGTGTGTGTGTGTGTGTGAGTGATACGCATGGATGCTCCTCTTGGCTTGTGTGCTCCTCCAGGGCACATCAGCCTCTTACAGCACGCACACAGACACACACACACAGACACACACACTGACACACACACAGACACAGACACACACACAGGTTGTGTGTTCGGCTGGTAGTTTGGTGAGTTGTTTAACTTCCTGGTCGGAGCTTCTGTCGTCACAGTTGGACTCAGAGTTCAGCTCAACATGAGACGTGATCACATGACGTCTCTTCAGCGTAAACAACAACTGTTAGTCACACTGCAGATACACAACACACACTCGTGTCACACACAACACAGGTTTCAGACAGGATTCATAATTAATAATAATAAATAAATAATAGTATTTCTCTTCTTCCCTCATGATAAAAGACATCGTCAGCATAGTTATTATCATTCTTTTTTTTCAAGTTTGACTTCTTCCTCCTCCCTCTTCTTCCTCGTCCTTCTTTTACAAGTTTACTAAAAATAATAATAAGTTGAAGTCGACGAAGATGAAGACAAAGAAGAGAAAGAAAGATGGAGGAGCTCAACAGTTTGGGGTGAGACGTTTCTGAGCAGCCGATCCAACAGAGCGAAGTGAGGATCTTCATCGTTACCTTCGTTTATATTGAATGAATGAATTGTTGCTCCATAAAAAAATGAAACAATATAAAAAATAAAACACAAAATTCAAAATGAAGTACAACAAAAACCTTAAAATAAGAAGCATCTATTTTAATAAAAATAACAAAAGTAACAAATTATTAATAATGTGCTAAAAATATATTTTTTTAAGTCAAATATAAAGTTTGTCCAAAAACTATAAATAAAAGAAGAATCAGTTATAAAAAGAAAAATATCATTGTAAAAATAGAAAACTAGAAAATTTCACAAGAACAGAATGAAAACAATAAGATAAAATAAAATGTATAAATCTAAATGTAAAACTATGAGTTGAATAAATATTATATAAGATGATAAAATGCGATGTAAGATAACGTCCCAGAGGCCGACGTGATGACAGGTTTTTTTAAAGGGTACATGTTAAACGATGTCTCATCCTATCACTCGGCTACAGCAGCCTGTAATTAACATGAATAATTAAATGAAGTTTTCCCGGCGGAGCAGAAAGCAGCCAGCAGCTCCTCCATCAACACGCTGGAGTCGTCACCATCTGACAGCAAGTGTCAGTCAGCAGGTAAACAGCTGATCAACATTCCCATCAGCCACTGCTGCTCCGTCTGTCTGTCTGTGGTCATTTCAACCGGACACGACTCACTCAGCTGCAGACTGAGGAGGAGGAGGAGGGACTGTATGTGTGTTTTTAATGTGTGTGTGTGTTTGGTGGGTGTGTCTTTAGTGTGCCTGTCTTTAGCAGGTGTGTCTTTGGTGGGCGTGTCTCCGTGGTCAGTGTTTCCACTTCCTGTGTTTGTGCCCAGTCAGCAGTGAAGGGTGGTGATGAAGATAGTGACGATGATGATGATGATGGTGATGATGATGATAGTGATGATGATGATGATGATAGTGATGATGATGATGATGATAGTGATGATGATGATAGTGATGATGATGATGATGATAGTGATGATGATAGTGATGAAGATGGTGACGATGATGATGATGATGATGATGATGATGATGATGATGATGATGCACCTACAGACTGTAGCTCAGCTGCTCTCAGGCTGTTCACAGGTTAAAGTGTGTTTATCACACAGGTGTTGTGTGTTCAGTAAATACCTGTCAGTATATCACAGTCACACTCATCATAAAGCAGCTGTAGCACCAACACTGAGCCTCCTACCACAGAACCAGTACCAGAAGCAGGGCTCAGTACTGGGACTGTAACCACTCTGCAAATCAACTATGTGATTTAAAAATGTGTTGAGCTGTTGTTCAGGTTTTTACACACTGGATATGTAAATTGATTATTTTGTGCCAGGACTAACAATGCACCAGCATGTGACCTGAGCCTTCAGTCCTGATGTGGACAGATGTGGTGTTAACGAGTGTGTGTGTGTGTGTGTGTGTGTGTGTGTGTGTGTGTGTGTGTGTGTGTGTGTGCGTGTGCGTGTGCGTGTGCGGTCAGTGTGGAGGCGTCCTGAGCTGAGGTGTGTCTGCAGGAAGGTGAGCAGCAGCAGAGCTCCTTTTAACTGAGCTGACGGAGCCACAGAGCTGCAGCACCCACTTAATAAGAGCTGAAAATAGTCCCAACACTGAGGCGCTGCCCTACAAACACACACACACACACACACACACACACACACACACACACACACACACACACACACAGAGCACCTGAGGCCCTAACACCTTGTCTGTGGGGTGGGGGGTAGATTAGCAGTGCAGGGAGAACACACACAAATACCGTGAAGGGTGCTGGTTCAAATCCCCAGAGGCCTCAGCGTCTGTTAACTGACACAGAAAAATATTTCTGAGGTCATTTTTCACCTACAAACCAATTAGTCGATCAGCTGACAGACAATAATTGATGGTTCTGTTGAGTCATTTGAAGGGAAATATCAAACATTTGATAACTATATTTTCTGTTTTTCTCAGTTTTATAACTCGCCACACTGAAAATGTTTTGTTTTTAAGATCTGCAACCAACAAATATTTTCGTCAATTAATCTCTATTATTTTCTCCATTTATCGATTAGTTGTTCGATCTATAAAAAGGTAATAAAGTGGTGAACAAGTCGATCAGTGTATCTTGTTTTAGTCAACAATTCAAAGCCAGAAAATAATGTAAATGCAAATGTAAATCTGGTCAGTTATCAGTCTCCTAAATAACTAATAATCTGGAAAAATAAACCATACGGATCCCTGATGCTAACATCTGGTCAGCCTACAACACTGCAGCGCTCTACGACCAATCAGCCGCTGAGGGTCAAAGGTCAGAGCAGCCACACGCCAGCTGAATGTGGAGTATTTACAGGCAGAGTTTGAAGGAGGAGGCTGCAGAGGGAGCGGCTCAGAGGAGGACGAGGACACGGTACACAGAAATAGGATTTAAGGAAAGAGATGAAGGCCTGGAGGGATCTGATCCAAAACCAGCAGGAGGTCCAGGACTCAGAGACCGTCTCCACATCAGCAATCACAGCAGTCACTCTCCTGCTCGACATCACATCAGGATTCTCCTCCTCCTCACTGTCGGAGGCTCTGTGGGGTTTATCTGCCACTTTGGTCACATGACAGACACGGTGAGTGTTCAGAGGCTGTGATTGGCTGAGCAGACGAGGAGCACTTGACGTAAAACACTTTGTAAAAGCAGTCGAGCTCTTTACAAAACGTCTGAAGTAAGTTTATAATGGGAGCAGTAGCAGTCAGTGGCAGTACTCGTGAAATCGGACCAGCCCTAAAAGGTAAATGAACACACTCAGGGCTGCAGTCAATTATTCAGTAACCTAATGCTGTTTCTCATCATATCTGCCGGCCCGGCGCTGCTCGGTTTGACTCGGCAAGGCAGGGATTTGCATTTCTATCACAACTGGGCTTGAAGGTGTGTCTTAAACCAATGATGTGCTAGTCCTGATCGCCGCAGTGATACGGAAGCATCACTGCTAACAAAGTATGAAGCTATCTAAAGGCTTTTATTTTGAAGCAGCATCACAGGAAGCGTGTTGTCAGCAGCACTAACTAAACAGGACCAGCTGAGAGTGAACAGTTAGAAGATACAACAGTGCTGACTTTTATAACCTGTTTCTCTCAGGGTTCCTCGACTGGAGGAGGAGACGGTGATTGTTGCAGGTTGGCTGCAGTCACGAGGCGTCACCTCGGCCCACTAAGACTGCTCATAGAAAAGCAAATCGGTGCAGCTCAGTTTGACTAGCAGTGACCAAACAAAGTGTCTGCAGGCTGAATAACAATAACAAGTAATGGATTACACGTACAGGGTGAGTAAAGCCTGAGACGTGGCGGGTTAGCTAGCTTGTTTTGATGTTTAACATGCTGTTAGAATTATATTTACTGTTATTTACTTTGAGTCTTGTTAGCATAACGTTAGCTTTATGGCTAAAAGCTGAGCTGAAGGGTTCAATGAGCTGACGTAGTTTATGTCTCGTTGCTACGTCATATCTCAGGTCCGTCCTATTTACTGGAGTAGTGAACAATGTTTCCTTTACATCAGAGCCTGATCAGAAACTGCTTGTGAAAACGTTATATTTTGATCGTAAAACAGAAATATATGCTAATGGTCAGACAGTTTTTTCTTTTGCAAGGGACCATGTGTCAGCAGGATATCGGCCTGATCATGGACGCCTCACCTGGCTTAAACTCTTACTTACAAAGATGGATCCAGTTTTCTGGTTTCACTGTGAGGTTAAAGAGCTTCACATCGATTGATCAGATATTCAATGAATGAATCTGTAAATGAAAACAATGCTGTTGTCTTCCTGTGCAAACCTGCTGGACTCTGTGGAAAACTAGTTTCAGTCAGTCTGTAGAGACGCTGCAGTCTGTGATTCTGTCTGCTGTGAATATATGAGATGGTTTAATTATCATTTTCTGCAGGATCGGTACCAGCTGCTTTCCTGCTTTATCTTCTCTGCAAAAGCAAGTTCACACAGGCAAATTATTATTGATCTAAAGATTAGTGGTAGACAGAGCTGATTATTAGCATTTTCAGATTATCAGTATCACTTGCTTTTCTGTTATATTGTAGATAAACTAATTTAAAAACGTGCTACTTTGGCTGTGATGCAACGTCCTCTCACATGGTCCCGCCCACAGCACTGTGTGATCGGTGACACGTCAAAGTTAACAGCCTATAAACTGAGTAATCTGAATCTGCAAAGTAACTTTTAACATTTACCAAAACATGCAGAGGAGTGAGAGCAGCAAGGAGCAGAAAACTTGAGCAAAGTTGTATTAAGAACATTACTTGAGTAAATTGTACTTCTTTCAAATTCACTTCAAATGAGCTTCAATCCCAAACATCAGTTTTCAGTCTCAGTGATTATTAATAATCAGTATCAGCCCTGAAAAGTCCTGAGTCCACCTACCAACTCGAGATACACAGAAAAACACAGATTTTGCTTAAATAGTGTGATATTTAATGTTCACTACATGTTCTCTTTTAATACAAATCTAAGATGTTTCGCTCTAATTGTTGTGTTCGTTGTTCCTGAGGTGTTAAATCTCAATATATTTTAATGTATCGTATCAAAGCTTGAAACTGTAGATCATGAGGACTGTGTGGACTGAAGAGAAGGTGTTCTCAGTCGCACTGACATCTGATCCCTCATGTGAATTTGTGGTCATCCTGTCCAACCCAACAACATGGAGTCAGCCCTCAGACGACAGCGAGGGAGTCGGAGATAAACATGCTGACATTACAAAAGGTCGACCATCAGACTAAAAAACAGACACTCAGACTGGATGTGAGAGTTTCATCTTTAAACACCCAGAGTGAAAAAAGACCAACACAAAGGTCACGTCCACATCCTGCATCAGACAGCAGCGCTGCCGCTCTGAAGCAGGAATACATCTACAGGACAGGAGCTCAAAACAAACACATGATCACAGATTCATGTTCAGCAGCACAGTCAGACGTTATCACTGTACCAGTTATCACATTCTATCTCTATCAATAATGCTTTGATCTGTGAGTAAAATGATTTCTTCAGTGTTGAAATGTTCTGATGGATTCTGGTGAAATGTGAACTGATTCATTCAGTCAGACTGTAACTGTAAACAACAACTGTGAGGAGAGAAGGCTGACTCAGCTAAAACGATCCATCCCGGGAGTCCTGTACGTGAAACCGGTCCAAATGTTCCAGGATTCGCATGAAAACAAGGTTCTTTTACAGCAGAACACGACCACACAGTTTACACAGACGTCCACCGGAGATACCATCAACCACTACAGACATTTAAACCTCCTTTGGACTTGATCTCAACATTTCCAGCTGCAGCCTGACAAGGAAACGGGTCCAGAATAGTGAGTCTGAGAGCAGCAAACAGCACAACACTGTCACCACAGCAGCCTGGAGAAGCACAAGGTCACCTGTTCAAGACGCCCACCTGGCCTGAAAAACTGTGCGGGAGATGAAAAAGGAGGTTTTCCTTCTTTGGTAATACTGATGACACACAGCAGCCACAGAAAGACAAAATGAGCCTTTTGTGAATAACAGAGGCAGATAAAGTGACTAATAATCAGAGAAACTTCGGGGTGGTGTGGACGCTGCAGAGCTCTCAACTTCCATCATTAGTCACACCATCATGTTTTAACTGGGCTAGTTGATTACAACACACACAGGGAAGTCTACATTACAGAAACTGATAATTGGCTGATAATTAATTCGCCTATCAGCCACCTTCAGTTATCAATACAGAGGCTGAGACCAGAGTGTAATCCATTGATCGTATAAAAAGGCAGGTAAAGTCAAACATTACCTTATTTAAGTAGTTATCTAATGTTCCTGTACCATAGAGAAAACGTTTTACAGAGAAATTACCAGTGTAAATTAAATAAATGAGAGAAAACGCTCCGCCAAACTACCATTAAGAAATATGACAAATTAACAATTCCTTAGGTGTGTGTAAAAACACACAGCTTGGAGAACAGAGGATGGCATTCCGTATATCTCGACAATGTTCTGTTTTATTCGGCATTCAAACAATCCATAAAATATACTGTATTTTTACACAAACGTAACTTTTATAACTGATCTCACAACCAGCCTCCGTTTAAAAGCTGCGCTATTTTACGGGGAACAGATCCCAGGACCGAGAGGCGACCCGTGTCTAAAAGTAGATTTGTACTGAAACCAGCGCTCTTCAGTGAATCACATACACGCCGAATTTATCACCGATCCGTGATGAAGTGAACGCGCCCTCTACACCGCCTGTGTGTCGGCGTTTAACGCTGTTTTTCTGGCGTTTACCTTAGTCGTGACAATACAGATGCAGTCCATCGTTCCGAGCCGGGAGGAAAGCCCGGGAACATCAGCATCTCATCGCGCGCCGTCCCCTCTGCTGCAGCTCCAGCCGGGCACGCGGCTCACGGCTTCAGCACCAACGTCACAGTCTCACACACACACACACACACACACAGTCACACACACCGACCGACAGCCTCGGTGTACCGGACAGAGAGTGTGTGCTCACCGGAGAGCCTCTTCATCCCTCCCCCGGTCCTCCTTCCTCCCGGTATCCGGAGCTCAGCGGGGGCAGGACTCACCGAGCCCCGCTCCTCCAGCCTGACGCTGCGTTCAAGAGCGGTGGGAAATCTAAACGCTCTGAAACGTGCTGAACTGATCCTGGGCTGTAAGTAACTGTAACTGTAACTGTAAGTACTATTACTCTTGTAACTGAACCCGCAGGTGTCTCCTGCTGTGACGCTCCTTCACCTCCAATGCCTCAAAACAAGTCAGAAATCTAAATGACTGCATGTGCTTGATGTGAAAGTTCAGCAGAGCAGGACAAATATTACAATAACCTGTTTATTATTTTCAGTTTTTAATTGGAATCTCATTAATCTGAGCGTCAGTGCTACATGTCTTATTTACACAGTGCGGTTTGCTATTCAATCAGCTTGTATGTGGATCTCCAATCTAAACACCATATATTCCAACAGACCTGAAGGCAACACTGACATACCTGTACTGAATGAGGATTATGAAATTGAAGATGAGCACATCTCTGCAGGTGTTTTACATCTGAATGTCACGAGGAGATGACATTAAACTAAAAGATGAGCAGGACAAACTCAAAATGAAACATCACACCTTCACCGTGAGGACATCCAGACTTCAGAACGGTTTAATAATGGTATTATAAAGACATTTAATGATTACACGTGTTGTAAAGTTCTCATCCACGTCATTAACACTTTGTGTTATATTCATTCATCTTTGAGTTGAATGTTTATGACAGATATGTAAACAAACTGATGAGGACAGTCAGATGTACACAATCACAATCTGGACTAAAATGAATAATTGTTTTCATTATTAATGAATCTGCCAATCGTTTCGTTAATAAATCAAGTCATCACTCGTGTGTAATGAATCATAAAATAGTTCAAATGTCCATCACAACAACCAAGAGCTTAAATTTAAGTGCAGAACCAGAAGTTCTTCATTTACACTCTGAAAGAAAAGCAGGTTTTTTACATTTTCGAGGTTGGAAGCAGCACAATGCCTCGATGATTAATGACTTCAGGGCTAATCACTTAAGCCCTAATGAGGATGTGATGTCACAGAACGCTGCGAGGTGTCCGACATGACATCAAACTCCTGCAGAGAGTCCAGACACTGATTCAGTTTGAATTCTAAAGTCAGGACTTTAAACACACCGACCGCCTGTTTGTTATCACATGTATGACTCAACACCAAATGTCCGAGGAGGACGAGGAGGACGAGGAGGAGGACGAGGAGGAGGAGGAGGAGGAGGAGGAGGAGGAGGACGAGGAGGAGGAGGACGAGGACGAGGAGGAGGAGGAGGAGGAGGAGGACGAGGAGGAGGAGGACGAGGACGAGGAGGAGGAAGAGGAAGAGCGAGTGTCGCAGCAGCAGCAGGAGGCGAGGCAGTGTGGGCTGGTGGGAATCACGTATGAATATTTTACAGCTCCATGGAGCCGTCATGTGGCTGCTCCCTCATGTGTGTCATCATACGGTGTGTCACTCACGCCTCCTCATTACACATTCAGCGCTCCACAGGAAGTGATGTCACCAGCGTTACACACACTGAGACTACAGAGACTAAAAATCTGATTTCACTCAGAGATAAACATCTTTTCACCTGAGCCCACTGAAATCCACCCGCTCACAGAGATGAAACTCAAACATCACGATAACGACTAAATTACTGTTTTATATTGTTATTGTCTTTGATTTCCTGGTGCCTCTTTCAGTTAGTTATGTGTCATGAGTACGTTCCATCAGGACCCAATAATCTCCTGAGAAATGTAATATAATTACACTTCATTTAAGTAAAACTGTAATAATACATGTCCGACTGATATTGTAATTACCTTTAAATCAAACCGACTATAGACAACTTTTTTCTTCGACCTCTCATTCTGAAGTAAATCTGATGTCACAGTGTGATTTCTGTAGAGAAAAAGACAGCGTCCACGTTTAGACTGATCATTGTGATATTCAGTCGACACCAGGCCGGACTAGAAGCTGGAATTACAGCACAAAGGAATCTGCCGTTGTGCAAACACTTCGAGGCATTCCTTTCGCTGGTCTCTATCCCCACGTAACGGTGTAATAACGTGAATAACCGTGACAAGAAAAAGAAGCCGGCTGATGGAGGCAGAGAAGAAGAAGAAACCGAGGTACGTACATGAACGGCGAGGCATCAACATCTGTACGTCATTAATCAGCACGCTGGAGAAGTTGTTGGAGATGCTCTGCTTTTCACTGACTCAGTTAACATTAGCTTAGCATTTATAACAGCACCAGCTAAAACTCAGGACAACAGAACTTCTTCACCAACACGTTTATTTAGCTGGAACAGTCTGAAGCCTCAGTGTGAATCCAGCGGTTGTTGTTTCCAGGGAATATGACAGCACGCAGCACCAGCAGAGACAGAACAACCAGCGCAGCGTCGTTTCTTCTTCCCTCAACTCTTTGATATTAACAATAACATTGTTTTCAATACGGCCTTTAGAATATTGGTAGAAATGTTATGACACCATCAGTCAGAACTAATTTTTTGTTGTTATTAGTCAAGTTTTTACATTTAGGATCAAGTTAGGTGTAAACTTCTTACATTTTCAGGAAGTAATCAACTTGAGGCTTCGACTGCTTCAGCTCCTGTGATCTGACGTCATGGACGCTGTGTGGGTGAATAACACAAATGCACTAACTTGCAGTTTTGATGTGGAGGATTTTATTTGATCTCAGATCAGTTTTTACTCCAGAGGACCGAGCAGCACAATCTGAAGTGTGATCATAAAGCGTCCACTCAGCAGTGAGTCCACCTCACATTCAGTCATCACGGCAGCGAGAAGCAAAGGGATCAAACTGTTTGTCTGGGAGTTTATTTTTATGTATTTTCAAGCATGTCAGACACACTGTGCACATGAACAGACTCCACCTCCTGCTTCTACATTAAGGACCGAGTCACAGTCATCTAATGACAACACAGAGAAGACGACAGGCTGCAGGAACTCGTTACCGACAACACGACGACACTCCTGATTATACTTTAAGTACAAGTTTAACAGTATTTGTACACAGAGATGTTCGTACTTTCACTTCAACTGCATCTACGAGATGAATTAAACCAGGTGAGGTGGAATCAGCCTGCGTGACATCAGACGTGATAATAAGAAGCTCTCTAACTCAGCTGAGAGTTTCAACATTCAGACATGATAAACATCCTACCTGAGGGATCTGATCACAGGTGTGAATGAGACGCACTTCAGATCATTCAGAACACAAACGAAGAGGAGAGACGTGACGAAGAAGGACGAAAAGAAAAAGAAGAACAAAAACGAACACGAGAAGAAGAAAAACAAGAAAAAGATGAAGAACAAGAAGACGAAGAAGAAGACAATGATGATGATGATAAAGAAGAAGAAGATCCAGCCACTGAACCAGTAACACACCATCACCAGACTCCCTTAACAAATGTGTCAGTTTAGTGAGCTGTTGAGTTGGAGACACTTTATAAACTCTGTGAAACTCTGTCTCTGACTCATTCTGCATTATTTGGACCTTATTGTAAATTCAGCAGATGTTCTACATTAACTTGTTTCTGTCTTTGAGTAGAAACATGGAGTCTGTCCGAGTGTTGGACTGTTGGTTTGGTCACTCAGACGCAGGTTAACGTCGGCTGTGACGTGACGGACTGAGGGCTGGACGCTGTGGTCGCTCAGGACAGATGTAGATTTCCGGTCTGAGCAGCTCGTTAGTGTGACTGTTAAAACCTGAGATGACTCTTTCCAGATGTTTCTGTGAGCTCTTTGACAGCTTTCACTCCAGCCGGCAGGCATCACAGCTGCTGCACACAGAGCTGTGAATGATGGATGATGCTGTTTAAACTTCACAGTGATCATTTTCATAAAATACCTGGTTACCAGAGGTGCAGAGTCGTCAGACATCCTGCTGACAGTCAAACTGAGGTGACTGCAGCTGGAACAGACGTCCCTCTGGTCAACAACGGGTCAGAACATTTCCATCCAACATTCAGTCATTTCTGCTTATCAGCTTTAAATGAACACATGAGGTGATGCCTTTTAAATCAAACCATGAAGACACACAGCAGCCTAAAGAGTCAACGTATGATTGAAACCTGCACAGAAACCAGAACTCAAATCCACATGAACCACCACCATGAAGGTCCTGAACCCAGTACAGCTCCGTCTCTCTGAGCGAGTCGTGGTCCGGCCGTCAGGAGGCGGCAGACAAACATCGTGTTTGGTTTGAGTCTGTTTGTGTCTTTATATGGAGGACTGAGACTGTCATTACTGTCATTATTAATTATCTTTATTTACTTTTATAATACATTATATTTAATCATTTTCAAATGTATTACATATTTATTTATTACTTATTTTATATTATTTAATATAAAATTTAAAAAATAAGTAAGGTTGTAATAATAAATGAAACACGTTTTTCTCACGATTTATAATCAAATAATGGTTTTAAACATTAATCGTCAGTGTTGTGTATTTATTGAAATAGTTACTTGTTTGACTTGTTCACAGTATTTATCTGAACTCTGATTTAATTTATCAAGTTTCACTTAACTGTGATTTCATATGAACAATTTGTTCTCATTTGATTCAGTTGGATTATTTTATAATAGAATCTAATTCCTGTTAATTTGATCAAGTTGCATCTTTGTACTTTACAAATAACTCCACTAAAAAAAATTAGATTTTTTTCCAGATTTTTTAAAAATAAGTTAAAATATCCATAAAATTACCAAATGAAACTGAATTTACAAAAAAACATCTTTATATCTATGTTTTTTTTTTTTTATTAAGGATACATTATTATGTTCAACATTAATAACTGCATTTAGTTAATTAGAGAATTACAGACAATCCTTTCAGAACAGTGAAAGTGAGTGTTGGTTCTGTAGTTTTACATATTCTTTGTTTATTAACAGATATCTTGTATAAATACGGCAGTTGTCACAATACTATAAAAATAATAATTCAAATGTTTGAAATATAATCAGATGGTTCATCGCGACAGCGGTCGATCATATTAAAACTCATTTCACTGTTTTCATGTTACGTTGCGTTGCGTTCGGTTTGGATGTGAAATCTAAATACTCAGAAGATTAAAGAGGATATTTAATGCTGACACACTGGAACACAGTCTGTACCTTCAGGTTCTGTCCGTCACTCTGAGGACCGGAGCTGGACTGTTCAGACCCGACAACATCAACCAGAATGAATGAAGCACATTGAACCATGAACCCCTGAACCAGCACAAACCACCTCAACGCGTCGCTGCGTTTCTTCTCCAGTCGCTGCAACTGGAGTCTTTTATTAATAGTAAAACATGAAACCAGAGAGGAAATCCTGCCGCGCGGCTGAAAGCAGCCAGAACATAAAGACTCTGAGACGATTTAACCAAAATGAACCTGATGCACATCTGGCAGACGGACATGAAGTCAGAACACACACCTGTCTGCACGAATAAACGTCTTCCACAGCGAAGCACTTTCACACTCAACAGTCAGATTTATGGATTCTGTCGTCACGTTTGATCTTTCAGAGCGACGACGTCTTCATTTGTTTGGTTCTTCAGTTTGTTTGTCTTTATATAATGTTAATGTGAGTCAGTTATGGAGGACTGAAAGAGCCAAAATCAACAATAACTAAATAATTGGCTCAAAAAATGTATTCACTTCCTTTTGTTTTACCATTTTATTTATATGTTTATTAATGTATCACTTTGCAAATGCAAAGAAGAAAGAATAAATAAATAAATGCATGAATATACAAGTCAAAAAATTCATTATAAATATAAAATGGTCGAACAAATTGGATTGTGAGAAATAGTGGAATTAATACAGAAGCAAATTAAAACAGAAATACAAAGTTATGTTGTCATTAATGACATAACTGACATTATTTACGGAGGCATGTTTTTATTTTTTTACTTAATTTACTTTTGATCTCGGCGTTTTCAGACCTCCACAGTTGGTCAGAGCTTCACTAAAACAGAACAAATCATAAACAGAAGAAATCTGTCTCAGTTTTAGAACGATTCTTCTCACAATAAATCTTTTGGTGGACAAAGTTCACACTTGTCGATCTCTCAGCTGTCGTTCACCACTTCTGTTTAACTTTTAGTCACTTTAGTCGTCTCTGTCTGTTTGACGAGCTGCGGCAGGACTTCTTCTCTGGTTTCGGTCACATTCAAACGGAACTACAGCGACACCTTGAGGCCAAACCTGACCCCTGACCCCTGACCCAGATCCCCCGCCCCCTCCGATGGTCCGAAGCACACGAGGACTGGATGGGACATGCGTTGAAGGTGGACGACAGCCACGCCCCCTCCCACCAACAGCAGGCGTCCAGTACTTACTTGTGTGTCGCTGGCGGGCGAGCGCTTGGCCTGCGCCAGCGTGATGAGGATTTCATTGAGGAGGGGGGAGTCCTACGAGTGACCGTGTGTTTACAATCAGAGAAAGAGGAAAGAGAGAGAACGGGTTCAATGCAAACAAGACACCAGCTCAGACCGATCTGCACTCAGGCTCTGTGGCTTGTTTTGAGCCTGTTCGAGTGCCAGACGGGTGGAGACAGTCAGTCAGAGGGAAACAGTGAGTGAGGAGGAGTTAAACAATCTGAAAACTTCATGAACCTTCATTAAAGGAAATGTAAACGCAGAGAAAAGGAAGCTGGTTTATAAATCACTTCCACTGAGCGCGTCAGCTCGTCTACAGTCTGCAGGTTTATTTTTGGTGGATCATTTCTAAACTTGTCTCATCCCAACCTGCAAAAACACACCTGGATAAAATCGAGCTGTTGTTGTAAAATATCTATTTAAAGACAAACCAGCTGATCTGATCTGATGCACACGTGAACGACTGCAGAGCTGAAGAACTGCTGAATTGTCTGAACTGAACGTTTGACCATCGTATGAGTGGAGGAGCATCTGATGCTGTAATAAAACTCTGACTTCATTATGATTCATCCTGTCGGGATCATGAGAGTCTGCACTAAATATAAATACATTCAGATTTGTGACAGTGTTTGTGTGACTGACTGACTGACTGCTGAACACAGATGATGACCTCATCTCATCCGGCACTCAAACAGGTCAAACAGTTTACCTGTGGACCCATGTGACCCACACCTGGCATCTGAACTGTACTGACTCAACTGCAGCCGACTCAGCTTCATCATGTTCTTGATGAAACCAACAGAAAATTAAAACAACCTCTCGCTGACGAACAGAAACACTCCTCCTCCGGCAACAAAAGCACAAAGACGCTTCAGATGGAATAAAATAACAAGGCGAAGTCTTCGAAGGCGAAGCTTCTGTCCAACATGCTCTCTGAAATGGTATGAAACTTTAAAAAGGAACAGTCCAACACTTTCAGGCTCACTCCAGATGGATGTGTTTAGCCTAGCTTAGCACAAACACTGGAAGCAGAGGGAAACTGTTAGCCTAGCTCCTTTTAAAAGGAAGCACAACGCTACAACGGCCTGATTCATCACACACACACACACACACACACACACACACACACACACACACACACACACACACACACACACACACACACACACACACACACACACACACACACACACACACACACACACACACACACACACAGCTGATCCTGTGTGAGCGGAGATAAGATGACTGATCGATAACACGGCTTGTCGTTAAGTTCATCAAATCTAAAACGAGCTTCAATATAGAAAATATGATCAACGATTGGAAAACAGCGGCTGCACTGTGTTTAAGGAGATTTAATTTAATAATCTTAATAAGCAGATAAATTTGGCTTTTTAATCGCTGCCTCGTGATGAGTGTCACATACGACTCATTCTAGTTATTATGTAGTGAATTTAAATGTGTTCACTTTTACTTTAATGTTTCTGTGTCTGTTAATTTGACCACATATTAAAAAAACCTCACAATAAAATGATTTCTAATGCTTCATGCTATACTGTCATTAAATCTGGAGGTTAAATACGTTTCGAGTTACTTAAAAAGCTGAATCTTATGGAGGATTCAATCTGCAAAATCAAAAACCAAAAAACGTTTCAATAAATACATTAATATGTCACCAAAGCCATAAAAAGCTTAATAAATGTGGCATTCTTTAATAACGATGTGACATCATTAGACTTAACATTTCTACTTTCTGTTCTGTGTTTATTCACTTTATTTAGCGCCCGTCTTTATTCCTCAGACATTTTCTCTTTGCATTCTGCAACATTAAATACTCATAAATACATTTAAATAAATGATTTATGTACTTATTAATGTGCCATCTTGTAAAACAATTAAACAGGAGAAAAATCCAGAAATATATCCAGAAAAAAATAAAGACATTTAAAATTGACAAAATGGAAAAATAAAGCGAGAAGCCACACGGGACAGTAAATAAAAACAAAATCACATTACAACAGAAATTCTTATTTATGTCCTATTTCACACTTTAATTAATGCCTACATTTATCTTTAATGCCTTTTTGGTGCTTTTATTTCTTCATTTGTGATCGTGGCAGTTTCAGTCTTCCACAGAACGAAAACTTCAGGAAGAGGAAAATAAAACAGTCGTCACAATAACTCAGTTTTGATCCTTGTTGTCTTTCTGACTGCAGCTGTTTACTTCTGTTTCCTCCACAAACTTCAGCTTTAAAACTCAGTTTGATATCAGCAAAGACAAAAAGACAAAGAGGATTATGTCCTGATTCCTGGTGAATCCTACAAACTAATGAAAACAGAGATTGCAGAGAAAAGATCTGAACAACAGATCATCATCTGGATTCTGATCTTCTGCGACTCATCACTTCCTCACCGTTTGCACACTTGAGACTCGTGTTTTCATGATTACAGTGAAATCAGAACGAAGAAGAAGAAGAACTCGTGGCCAGAAGTATGTGGACAGCCTGTGCAGACGTGTCAGGTCAGAAGAGTGCTGTGACATCATCGGACTCGGCTGCTGACTCAGCAGGAGGGAAATAGTTTCACTCTGCGGTTTCTGTTAACGAAGTCCAGCTGATTAAAAACAACCAGCTGACTTTTCACTTCACACACTTTATCTTCACATGTCTACTCACTTCCTGTCTGTCCAGGCTTTAATGGAACCAAGTATATTTACTCCAGTATTGAGACCTTCAGTTACTTTATAGATTTCATGCTGCATCAGAGAGAAAGTAAATATAAGGATCAGTTTACTGCTACTTTTGATACTTGAGCATAATTAACAGATACTTACAGATACTTTAAGAGTTTTACTCGAGTACTCTTCATGTGTGACTTTCACTTTGACCACAGTAATATTTTAACACCATATCTTACTTCTACTCCAGTATGACTCTGTTATCTACCTGCTTTAATCTCATCTCGTTGCCAAATAAAGATGATTTCATCCTAACATAGTGAAACGACGTGAGGTTTTCATCTCGTCCACACTGAGGAGTGTTCCACTGACATAAAGGAGGCGTCCGCTCATCCGACCCGTCTCGTGTCTGAACCCGGGTCAGCACATCCTCTGGACACCAAATAAATGATAAATGACAGCCAGCAGCAGACGACAACAACATGATGAGGCAGGAGAGCAACAGAAACCAGCATGACGCAGCCGGTCGGCCCGGATCCTTCCTGCACCTCCACGCTCGTCATGTGACGGGTGATCAATAAGAGAGCAGCCACGGAGGCTCGTGCTGAAACAAACCGTGGATCCTGAAGCAGCTCGGATCAAACAGAAGCACCTTCAGCATCATCCTGTCATGTTTTCACAGGTGTGATCTATTTTTAATGTTCTCTATTTTTACTGCTCTGTTCCTGTCACCATCGTCACAGCGGACAGAGCGGCTCAGACACAAGAAGAAGAAGTTCACTTCCTGTCCCGTGTGAGCCGTCAGGTCTTACCTCGATGCTGGTGCTAAGGCTGGGCAGAGTGTCCGAGGTCACCGTTGTGCTTTGAAGGCTGGAGAAGTCCCACAGGTGGACGGGCGCCATGGGGTCCGCCGCCTTGGAAGACTCCACCCATCTCTGACTGTCCAATAAGGTCACTTCGTAAAATTCCTGGATATCTGAGAGGACAGAGGAGCAGACACGTCAAGAGTCTGACATCAGAGTCCACAAAGACTTCAAATAGGCAGCTTTAAAAAAATGTTTTATTAAATGTTGACTGTATCTGATATCTGAACATTTATTTAATCATTGTGTCGTTATTGATTATTGACTGTGAGCTCAGACGGTGTAAACAAATAATCTGTCATGTTTCAGGTGTTGTTTGGAAACCTGAGCCTCTTCTGTGCGACCGACAACTTAAACACTAAAACGGCTTAATAAAAGTGTATTTGTTTGAGGGGAACGACTGCTCTTTAATCAAATCTAAACATCGTATGTAAGTACAACAGGGCCGCCCACGTCATGATGGATCACTGAAACAATAACTTCATGACTGTGATTCTCAGCACTGATGAACAGTGAGGTTCTGGACACAGCGGCTCCGAGCCTGCACGGCACGCTCTGCTGGGTCGGTACATCAGGAAAATCAATATTTAGTATCTGTTGTTGCTGCTTGTTGCACAGAGACACAAACAAAAACACTGATGTCATCTTTCCCAGCTACATCAGCCTCCCTGCACAAACTGATAGTTTGATTGATATTCTGAGCCCGTCCCTGCAGCACCGTCAGCCTATGAGAGGCCATAATTATAAAAAGCCTGTGGTCACATCCAACATGCGACTTTATTTTTGGAGGAAGGCTTACAGAGAGCAGAGATCTAAAATAACCAAAGCTTTCTTTAGCTCAGCGCGGCAGCTGACCGCCGGGGCAACACAGATGTTTTCCCATCAACCATCACTTCAACAGCTCCTTCAGATCTGATCACATATCAGCCTTCAGAGCGCGGGGAGGGTTTAAAAACACACCTGCAGTCACATGATCAGAGCTCAGCCAATCACATGATGCTGATCATCGTTATACTCGCTGCTGGAATTATTTTAAATACTGAACTACTTAAAAGTGTTAAAGCTAACTGTCCTCTCTCTGAAGTCCTGCACAGTTACACAGACACAAACATCAGCATCTGAAACAACTGTGGCCACAAACAGGAGCTCAAACATTATCAACACAATTCAGAACAAAATGGACGTTAAATATCAGTTACATGAATTAAGGAATAAACAACAAATCAAACAAACTTCAGTTACTGACGTATGAAAAGTATGGAGGACCGAAACTGCCAAAATAAAATAATTAAACAGCTCAATAAGTAAATAAACATTTTATTAAATGTTTGGTAAATAAACACAGAAGCAAATTAAAAAATTGTTTTAGGCATTCAATCTAATTTACGTATTAATTTATTACTGCATTATTTTCCTTTAATGTTTTGCTGTATAAACAAACAAATAAATACGTGTGGAAATAAAACATTTCATTCATTCATTTCTGTGTTCTTTACATAAACATATTACACAAATAAACAAGTGAATAAATAGTGGGATATATAGAAAGATAAATAAATAAATACAGAAATATTCATTTATAACTACATTTTTTTAAATTGTTTCAGCTTCTTACATGTGAAGATCTGCTGTTTCCTACAGAGGACTGAAGCTCCTAAAATAATCAATTATGTCATTAAATACTCAGACTGACTAAATAAATAAATAAACTTCGCAATAAAGAATAAATAACAATAAAATAATAATAATAATAAAATGGCTAAACAAATGTGAAAATAAACATTAAAAACAGATCTGAACTTATGTCACATTTTATCAATTAACACCCACATGTATTTATAATATTAGTGTTGGTGTAATTAATGACATATTTACTTATTTATTGGAGGTATTTCTTAATGCATTTCTTTTTGATTTTGGCAGCATCAGTCCTCCATAGAACTTCAGCTAATCATTATGATCAATGTTGGACTTCGAAAACGACCAAATCCAAAATAAAATCAGATAAAATGAAGAACATCTTCAGTGAGACGGACGAGACGGATCAGAAACATTTCATAAGAAGTCGCTGCTGTCGACTCATTTCTGTTTGATAAGCGACAGAAACGATTGATCGATTATTGATAGATTAGTAGATACAGATTCCTGCTCAGTCAGAAGCAGCTGGTGAACTCAGTCAGGAGGACTTCCTTCAGCTTGGCTCTTTCACAATAAGAGCCCAACATGTCTGGGTGACATCAGTGCCACGTGGAGCTGCTGCAGTAACTCCCCTCTGTAATCTGCAGCGCTTCAGACCGACTGGGTTCTGACTTCATGTTCCCTCCACCAGCCGGGTCACAGCCCCACATCTGTGTCAGGATCTGGTTCTTCTGCTCTGAACACTGTAACATAACCAGCAGCTGCAGGACAATCGCTTTGTTGTGAGAGAAGAAGAAACAAATGACTGAAAAAAAAGGCCCAAAAACAAAGAGACGATTTTTCACCGATATGGTCAAATGTTACGCAACGCTCTCTGATGACTGAAAATAGCTCCAAACATCTACAGAAGCTGATGTAAGAACTAAAAATACCCAGTTCCTGTTCTCTCCCCGACTCGGCTCATTGTTTTCTCTCTCTTCATATTAAGTGAATTAATTCAGCAGAACCGAAGTCGAGTCTGTGAGCTTCAGACTGAAAACGTTTCCAGGTCACCTGTCACAACCTCCCTGATCCTCCGACTGTTCATCTCACCAGGTCAACGTTTCTACGAGTCCAGAACCCGCAGAACCCACACGCTGCCTGCTGATCGCCAACATAACTGGTTTTCATGATCAGTTAGTCAGTTAGATTAAATAAATCCTTCAGCTCTGGTACAGGATCAGGGATCAGTCGCCAGGTGCTGCTAGCTGTAGCCCCTCCAGAACTGAAGCCCAGGGGGGCAACAGGACCGGGCTCAGCAGCCCAGACGAGGGCTAGACCAGGACCGAACACGGCCTCCAGGACTGACAGAGGCCGGTTTAATGACAGGGAATATAAGAACTGTTACCGGGCGACTTTACGTAACGAGGCGGGTTCAAGCTCGGCTGTGCTGATATGAAGCGTCTGAACAGCCGAACAGCTGAATAAAGACGATTCCCCCCTCGTCCCAGAGGCTCCTTCAGCTCTAGGAGAACTAGCAGAACTGAAGAAGCCTCTTGGACGAGGGTTGAATCGTCCGGTTGACTACGATACAGCACTCTGTTTGAATACGGAGGCCTTTATCATCCTGAAATGACATTTTCAAAGAGCAAAGAACTCAAAGAGGAACCATCATGAGGTCTGTAATTGTTAATTTGTTAATTTCAACCTTTAGGTTTTAAATCAAATTAAAGACAGTGGACAGAACGCTGACGTCTTTAAACCAAGACTGATCCAGGACCAGTCCTCTCCGTGATCACATTAACCAGTTAGACTGCCGAGCCCGACACAAGAGCTTCTGTTGTGCAGTCTAATAAAAGACCACACCTATCAGAGCAGCAGCTGGGTGGAAAACACACAACGTCCGGGATAACTTTTACACCACCAAGTCGCCACACCCAGAGTGTGCAGAGGTCAGCGGCTGACTGAACATCCAGCTGAAACCTGACGACTCAGAGAGAGACGAGTACGAGAGGAACACGTTCAGATTCAAGTTCTCACAGTTGAGGAGCTGCTGATTCACACCGTGTTTCAGGTTCCTGAACACAAAGCAGTGCAGGTCAGCATCATGCTACGCTACGCTACAAGATCTGTAAGAAAAATGCATTTGTGTTTAAAAAAATAACTCCCCTGCAAACTGATCAGTGATGGAAAGAGACAGGAGGGCCGTTCACACCTGCTCATAAACACACGACAGGGTTTTCAGGTAGAAGAGCGTGAAGCCAGCAGTTCCTCCTGCTTCCAGTGTTTTGTGCTAAGCTAAGCTAAACTAAACATGTTGATCACCTGCTTGACAAACATCACAAATGTAAAACAGGAGTTAAAGGAAACATTCTCCAATCAAGAGAGAATTAAATCTACTTTAAAATAAATGTGAAGTAAGAAAAGAGTTTCATAGTTATGATGATCTGCGTTCATTAAACCCTCACAACCCTCCACATTGTTCGTTCGAGCCTCTTAACTGGGAGGTTTTTCTGCTGATGTAGGTGTTGAGTCACCATAACTGGAATATTTTGAGGTTTTGGTTTGTTGGTCAGAGAAAACGAGATATTCAAAAGACAACAAGATTCATTCTTTAAACGTTGTCAAGACAACATTAGCTTTTTAAAAATACTTCATAAACTTAATAGTTAGTTAATCAAATAATTAGTAATTGCAGACATTTATTGTCATAAATTAGGGTGACCAGACATAGTCATCACAGCATCACCAGACTCCATTAACAAATGTGGTGATTTTAAGAGTTGTTGAGCTAAAACAAACTTTCTAACGTAGTGAAACTGTGTCTCTGACAGATTGTAACTCATTGTGTCCTTGTTGTAAATTCAGCATTAAATCTTTCAGCTGCAGTTGTTTGTCTCCTTGTAAAAAGTGTCAGTTTGTGGCAGCATGTCTGTACCAGCCTGTCTGCTTCTGTGTCTAAAGTGCTAAAGTCTTACCTGCCAACATTGATCAGCTGTTTGAACACACTGTTTACACTGATTTCACCATTTACACTCCATTTATGAAAGAAGAAACATGTTATTGATCTAAACATGTCACATGTTACAAAGACACTAAACAGGAACAATATAGGCTCCTTCTTTGTCCCCGTGGAGAAAGTCCCCAGACTCCCTTAACAAATGTGTCAGTTTAGTGAGTTGTTGAGTTGGAGACACTTTATAAACTCTGTGAAACTCTGTCTCTGACTCATTCTGCAGTATTTGGACCTTCTTGTTAATTCAGCAAATGTTCTACATGAGATTTGATCTCAGGTCGTCACTGGAGACCGATGTTGATGCCAAATATATACAGACTATTAGTTTATTTGCCCCCTTTTTATTTCATAGATGATACATTTGGATATTTTGATGATAAATTGTCCATCACACTGGAAATCTGGTCACCTTATAATAAATCCTGGGCAGAGTTCAGACACTCTGCAATTAGCAGAGTAACATCCAAATCTTTAGGGCCGCAAACTGGATGTCGATTTATTAAATTGGAAAGATTCAATAGATGCCATCTGTTTCTGAGAGAGGAACGAGGCCAGTGTGAACTGAAAGAATGAGAAGAAAAACAGAAACTGAGGCACACAGCTCTCTCTCTGTAAATCAGCGGCGGTGGAGGGGGTGGGATTATGGACTGGGGGTAATCGTCGTGTCCACAGAGGGATTACACCGTGCTCGGCCTGCTGCAGACATCTCTTTTTGGGGGGTTTGGCAGATTGGAAACTGTGTGGCCGAAATCTATTTTTCATCAGTGACACTGGGACGTCAGGGTGAGCGTGACAAACACACCGAGGGTGTGGATGCTGAAGCAGTCTGACAACACTCAACTTATTATTATTTAATTTCAAGAGTCAAAGCAGGAAGATGGATCCATATTATCATTTAATGGGTAGAAAAAATGCCTCCAGAAGATGAAATAACGCACGAGTTTGTGAAGGAAAGACTTCTGTTTGCAGTTTAATACCAGCTTCATCATCAGAAATGTTGTATATATTTTAAATTGTTATTTTTAATATTATTGTTACATGCCGTTTTGCACTGGGTCCGAGAGGACTGAAATTTCATCTGTGCTGTATGTCATGCATATTAGCACACTTGACAATAAAGCTGACTTTGACTTTTGACCCTCGAAACCTGTCAGACCCTCACAAGGCAGATTTGGTGGGAAGTAATCAGTGTTGAACCTCCTCATGAAGAGTTCCTTCATGTTGTGGAGGCATTTCTTCATCAGGACTCAGACGAGGTATGTATGTTGTGTTTGTCCATCATCTCCCATAGACTTCAATACCGCTGAAACCACAGTCAGGCCCCAAAGCCAGATTCAGTGGCATAATGACCCTTCCTTCTGTTTCAGGTTCCTTGGTCTGAGGAAAATGTCAGCTGCTGTTAGCCGGTTGGATCGCTGAGCCGCTCTCAACACTGCAGAAAACCACCGCTGCACCGCCGTCTGAGGGCGCGTTCACTGGAAGCTTCCTGTCCAGGGAGAGGCAGCATCGCCGACATGGTGGTCAGAAAGTCGGGCGGGGCGTGACCTACATTCAGCACTACTAACGGCTGCCTGTTTTTACAGGAAACACATAATTATGCCGAAGCAAACAGCACTACATAATCTGTTTCATGGGAACTTTATCATCAACATCAAGGACTTTGAAAGGATTTAACAGGCCGAGTTCCCTCGAGTTCGTGGGAACTTTCGAGGTTAATTAGTGCTACAACAATGAGAATTTCCATAATAACAACTAGCAGAAACACACACATGACAATTACGACCCTGCAGACACCAAATCAACGGCAGTGAAATGAAGGTGATGAACACCGACTGCTGCAGCGCCTCATGTCTCCGGTGTCTCTGCACCTGAACACACCACACAGACGACAGCCGACGACCGACTGGCTCGTACGTTCCTGCAGCTGCGTGAGACGAGTTAACTCTCCAAACCAGCAGGGGGCGATAGTCTGCGTTCATCATTCAAAAAAAGGGAAACCAGAAGACTGCAGATATTAAAACCTCAACCATGAAGCACTCTCTCTCAGGTCCATCACAGACCGGAGCCTCACAAACCCAGACGCACCTGACGACGTGCGAGTCCACTGAGGGTTTGTTCAGACAAAGAGATGAATCTGATGGGACTGAGTTCCAAGCAGCAGAGCGACCAAACTGAAGGAGGATGGAGATAAAGAAACGGGCCACTGAGTTCTCACCGATGATCTCCACTCATCTATTAGTGATGAAGATGCTGAGCAGGAGGAGGAGGAGGAGGAGGAGGAGGAACTGGATGTTTGCAGGATGAACAGAAACTGAAGGAATCGAGCCGTCGCTGTCGTCTGTGAACATCATGAAGTCAGATGCGACGCAGATTTAAACTTATATATTTATACAAATATATTTATGTTGCATGTTTTCAGGTGACTGCAGGCAGGAGAGGATCCTTCTCCTGTGAGCTGATGAAGAGGCCAACATTCATACTTGTTCTTGTGCTTTCAGCTCCGTAAATATTTCATCAGTGACACTAGTTTCCTTTACATCATCAGGTCAGGATATAAAGGGGGTTTGGTGTATCAGGTTCAGTACCAGGGAACAATCGGGTCAACATGAGGTTCAACAGATGATCAGAACATCTGATTGTGCTGCAGAAGAAATCAACTCATCCTGACAAAACGTCAACGCAAGGATAAAGAAAATGTCAGCAGCTGTTTGTGTCCAGGGCTGCACGAGATTTAATCAAAACATCTGAACCGATCTGAAAATAAAACGTGTTTTTTCAATCATCCAGCGACCAGGAGAAGACAGAAAGAGACTTTAGTGGTTTGGCCAGTTGTCTTGAAGCTTCACTCTGGTTTTCTGTATCGTGAAGCTCAACTACAAGTTAACTTCAGAGGATCGGATCAAAACCGGACCAATCAGATCTGTGCAGGAACAAATCCAGCATCCCTACAGGATCCTGACAGGGACAAAAGAGTTAAATGTATATTTAAATAGACTCGGAGTGACTTTGGGTTTAAAACAGCTTACTGAAACAAAAACTGTAAATGTGAATATGATAACTGGTGCAAAATCACAGCACGGCCGAGTGAAACAAAGGTAAATTACCACGATGTCATTCAGTGCACGTTGGTCTCACACGCCGCCTCCACACAAAGCTCACCTGCTGCTATGACAACGGACTCTGCTAAATGAAAGGTGTGTGGACTTTATAAAACTTACTGCTGATGGTGGACAATAACAGCAACACTGTGCAGGAAAACTCATGAAGACGATTCTGAGCAAAGCTGATTTCTGCGCCTCATTATCGACATTTAAGATAAACAGCTGGACACTTCACACAAACCTTTACTTTAATAGGACAGTAAACAGCTGCTTTCACTCTCAGTTCAACACTAGCAGAGAAACATGGTGACAGGAAACAGGAAGTATGTTAAAATAATCCACACACGTTCATCCGACCCTGTTTGTTTGTGTCACGATGGACAAACTTATGAATGTGTAATAAAAATATCAAACTACTGATCATGTTCTCTCTAATTCTTCTTGAAAGCTTTAACATTTAATATTTGGATTTTGTTTTCTGCAGCTTTTTTAATTTAATTCAAACCTGATGTGTTCAAAGTATTCATCTCATTTTATGTCCAGCACTTCATTCATGGTTCTTCGTGTGCTGCCGCTTCACATGTAAATTCATTTATCTCTTCTGATCCGTGCGGACCTGAAGTGTTTTCACCGGTTGCTATGGTGATCCAGAGATTACCTACCTACCCGCCCTCGTTTCTTCTTTATCTTTTAGCCTTTCAGGTGGAGAGGACTCCTGTAACACCGACTGTCTCACACGGACAGAGGTCAGACATTTCAGGTAGTTTCCACCTGTATGTGAACATCGTGTTTTTATAAAACATTTAGAAAAACAACCAGTGATGCTGGTTAACACCTGATCGAAGGCCACGCTTCAGACAGAGCTACACTCACAGCCAGACAGCCAGACAGCAAGTCAGTCAGTCAGTCAGTCAGTCCTGGGAAACTTAAACAGATCGGACCACATTCCTGCTGCTCGGCGTCCGTTAACCCTGCAGCAGCAGCAGCAGCAGCAGCGGTGGCGTCTCAGTTTCCTCTGGTCCCGTTAGCTGGCAGCGTCACAAACACGCACCGCTATCGTCAAAACCACAAACCTGTCGGGTGACTTTCTGCTTCACAACGACACCCACAACATTAACAGACATGTTTTGTATCGTCGTAGTTTAAACGATCTGTTGCTCTCACGCCAACTTTCTGCAGGTAAAAGAGGAGAAAATCAACTGGCCCCACAGGATCAGCACTTCATAATCACATGGATTCAATAAAGCATATTTCCTCCCTGCTGCTCAGCACCAACAGACGGACACTGAACATCAACGCAGCGCCGACACAGCGAGGAGGCGACACGCTGCACAGAAGAGTCCATCTGTGTACGTCCACAGACCAGGAGCTCGTTCACAGCGTCAGGCTCAATACGCTGCTATCTGTTACACATTTCTTAATCCGGCTGTTCGACAGGACGGAGAGATACACAAACTACAAACTACAAACTACGACTGCATCACAGGAAAACACTGAAAACCACAAGTCAAGACCTCCGTCTCCTGCAGGCTCACAGAAGGAGCCACAGAACTGCCTGAACAAGTTCTTCTTCTCTGAACTAGTGACATGATTTCAGCTCCTTAGTTTACATTAAGAGAAGAAATCCAACAAGTGGACCGCAGGGATGATGATCAATAGGTCCCTCGTCATTCTCCTCTATCAGCTTCATGCCACATCTGATGTTTTAAATCAAGTCTCAGCTGCTTCAGTTGTTCAGCAGAACGCTGCAACTCTGTTTTACTGTGAAGCTCCAGAACTGTTCTGTGGACTCCGACACTCCACCTGACTTCATAAACTTCAGATGATAAATAGTCCCAACAGACGCTAAAACTGGCACAAACTATCTGACAGAAGAAAAAGTGAATCAGATGAACAACGTGAGCGGACGTCTGAGGTCAGTATCGATCTCAGTGAACTCCTCCTGACCGCTCGTCTCTCCTGTCGACACACCAGCGTTCTCCACCACATCCTCTCTGCTGCAGCCTCACCAGCTGCTCTCGTCTCTTCAGCAGATTCCTTCTGAGGTTTCTTCCGCCTTGTGTTTGTGTCGTCTGTGTGCTCTGACTGTCAGCCCCCGGACGGTCACACCGACACACCGACACACTTTATGACCTCTCGGCGTGCTGCGACGGCTCGCACAGGAGAAACAAACACGGACTCTTTCCTGCAGAGGCTTTCTGACATTTACACTGTGATGTTTGACCGTCAATGATGAATTAAATCGGCGGTTTACCCGACATTAGTGTGCAGAGTAATCAATAACAGGACTCAGACAGGAACACAATCCTGAATACTGCACGAAATTAGGAGGAAAAGACAAATCAATACAGGAAGGGAAGCAACGATTTTAGATTTGGACAGTATGATTATCATGTATTAATTAATTTTACATAAAATCACATGAGCATGTTTGAGTTTAGAGCTTTCATTGTGTTTTGACCCCAAGATACTTATTGTTGCGTCTGCTTCCTTTTTTAACAGAAACAAGAAGAAGAAAATCATGAAACAAGTCTGAAAACTTCTCTGCTGCACCAGGTTTGTTTTCATTCCGTCTGCAGTTTCTTGTCTTTATTTGTTAAATTTCCTCAGTGAACAACGTTGTTCTTAGAAAGATGAGACACCATCAGGTCTATTTTTGAGGGCGAGCCGAGTCTTTATGGTTACTAACCGCGACTCTTCAAACTGACGTTACTCGCTGCATCTCAAAATACAACCGTCAAAAATGACTTTCTGAATTCTTCTGTTGTTTTCATATAATATCTACATTTAAACTCGTGGTGTCACCATTTCATTCTCAAATCGAAAAATCACTCAAATGATCTTTTAGTTACAATAATCAAAACCACAGGATTCACCCGGTGATGTGCACGTCAGGGGCTAGCTTAGCATTAGCCTGCAGCATCACTTTTACACCTGTGTTACTGTTTATATGGACGTTTTTAAACCTGCTAATAACAGGAAGTTGACTCTAAACACACTGCCAGTGGACGAGTCTGTGTTTTCTGTGATCACGAGCACGTTAGAAAACCAGCTAACAGCAGATCATTGATCATCAGACTGTATCCAGAAAACGTTAAACTTGCTTTAATCAATAATATTTTGCAGAAATACATGGTTTTATCTGGAGCTGATGGTGAAAGTTGCAAAAACTAACCTGCATAAAGACAGCAGGAGCTGCTGCTGTAAAATATCTCTGTAAAGAAGAGTTTGTCAGGACAGAACATCCCTGATCTGATGATCTTTATTGATCCAGATGTGATCGACTCACTCAACCTTTCTCTTTCTTTCCAGGATCTTAAGCCTGAGAGAACCTGGATGTTTCCCCAGGATGTGAGTCGGCCCTTTGTGAAGTGTGTTCAGGGTCAGAAGGAGGCGAGCGTACCTATGAGAGCCTGGAAGAGGTTGCTCTGGAAGATGTCGATGACCCTCTGGATGGAGTGTCGGAGCTGCCGGTCCTCGGCGTGCTGCAGCTTGGCCCGGTACTCCTCCAGCAGCAGCAGGGCTCGCTGTGCATCTGGACCACAGGAGGAAGCAGCAGAGGTTCATTCTGGGCCTCAACCATTAATAAAACTAATCTGAGACGCTGGTCTGAATAAACAGCTGCTATACTGCTGCAGTAATCCTCAGAGCTGAAACACTGAGCGGCACCAGCTCTATTCAGACCGCACTGTAATACTTAATACTTCAGTTTAATACCACAGAATATGAAGACATGCGCATAAAGTATAAACGCAGTCTGACAGATACGTATAAAGGTCAGTGTATCAGGATGAGCTCAGATTTGGGTCTAAAGTGCATCAAAACTTTAGACTAAAGAAAATCAGATTAAATGCTTATGTTGAAACTATAAAGTGTTTAACACACATCCACGACTATGTAATAACTTTAAAGGCCTGATATTAAGGACTTGATTCATTTTAAGCCGTTTAAAGACCTGGAAAAAGAGTAAGATGTTGAAATAATAAAGTATAGGGCTGCGATTAACCAATGTTTTAAACACACAGAACACACAGATAGATATTCAGTTTACTGTGACATTAAAACATCCAAATCCTCATTTCTCAAGCTGGAATCAGAGAAGCTTCAACACTTCTGCTTAAGAAATGACTTCCAGTGATTAATCCTTTTATTAAACACTTTCATTTTAAAGTCACTTTCTGTTTGAGTGAAGAATCAGCTGTAAGTAAAGGTCAGTGCTTCAGGCTGAACACAGAGGGAAGCATCTGCACAGAGCAGCGACATGTTGGTCCATTAATCAGTTCTCAACACGTTCTGCTTCTTCAGTGTGAAGATCTGCTGCTTGTCTTTGGCATGTCTGACAGTAAATGAAAAGTCTGAAAAACTACAATGAGCAGTTTTCACATTGTTTTGAAGGTTTTACAGACAAAACAATCAATCAGTTAACAGAGAAAATAATCTCCAGATTAATCAGCGATGACAACAACCGTTAGCTGCAGTCCTACATGTCAGTCCTGGGCGATATCAGATACTATCAAGTGTCGCAGTATTTGATGTTCTGTGTGAGATTTTTCAAAAATATTTAAATCTGTTAAAGCTTCTTCAGGCTTTCATTTTGAAAAGAAAGTGCACACAAGTCACTCCAGGTCAACAGAACGGTGTCGTGATCACGTGTTTCTGTAGAACTGAAGTTAGTTGTCCGAAAAAAGATTCTGGGATTTATGGATTTCGGATTGTTGCTCAGTTTAAAGGCCGTCGAGAGTTTTGATTCTGCGATCATTCGTCTGGTTCAAACTTCTCAAATGTTACATCTTTCCACTTTTCTCTCTTTTAAAATGATCGAAAACTGAACATCTTTGTTATCTGAATAACTTTTACTTATAGTTGCAACTATTGATCGTGTTCATTGTCGATTAATCTGCCAAGTATTTCCTTGATTCATCGATTAGTCGTTTGGTCTCTCAGACGTCGCGTTCTGTTCACAACACAAAGATTTTCAGTTTACGAAAGAAAACAGAAATTATTCACATTAAACCAGCTGGAGAAGAAACTTGTGGCTTTTATTTCTTAAAGAATTACTGAAACTGATCAGTTGATGATTAGAAATACCTGATTAACTTAACAACTAATCTGTTTGTTGTTAGAGTTCCAGTGGTTATTCATATTTTATATTAACTTAAACTTTAAGGTCAGGTCAGATTGTAGCTCATGAGAAACTCACAAGTTCACACAAAACATTCTAGTTGTAATTTTACAGGTAATATAGGTTTTGTTTTATATTAAACTTATAAATACATGTTCTTTTTTGCGATGTCTCTTAAAAAGCTTTTATCAAACACAGAAACATGTGAGAGGCAGAATTCAGTTTAACAATAAGCTTCATAGTTTCAAACGACAAAATATAATTGAGAATTTAATGACTAAATGAACTCAAGCATCTTTTTCTGTGTTATTATCTCTAAAATATCAGCTGATAATATCAGTCGGGCTCCAACAAACTCAACTCTAGATATTTAACAGATAACTGAAATCCTGAGAGCTTCTTTTAAATCAGTTAATATTTTGCTTCGTGTTCTTTTGTTTTAATTTATTCTTTTGCCGTTTTTGTCTTTCGCTCAAACAGAAAGTGATATTAAACTTCACTTCAGGCTCAGAGAACGTGTGACGGACATTTGTTTTAATATAGAAACGACTGAAACAGATTCACTTCAGTAAGGATTTAATAATTATAAATTAACTCCAGCATCTCTTTCCTCATTATCATCTCTTAAAAACAAAAGTTTTACATATAGGCCAACATAAAGACAGACACTGACACTTTTAGATCAAGTCTTTGACCTAGTTGGGTTTTTTCACTTGTTACAATTTTAATTTTTCTGTATTTTTCCGACTGATATGTGATTTAAGGCCAAAATATATAAATGTGTTTCTTAAAAACAGAGTGCATGTGGGACTGCAGGTCAGAACATACAGAGCAGATAATAACAGACAGATGTTATTTCATCATTAAATCACTTTGACAGGTGTTTTTATTTCACTTCTTGTCTTGCTTTCTCTCACACAGAGATATTAAAACCTCAGTGGAAACCAATGAGAGTCAGTTTCTATAGTTATTGACATTAAACAGATGAAGTGATCGATCAGGTGACAGTATTGATCAGTGGACCTGAGCCGGCTCCAGGGGCTCAGTGGAGGTTCTGGTGAGACTGTGGGAGTTAAACATAATGACTCAGTATAATCAGGTTCTGTTAACTCTCAGCACTCTGACTCGGTTCCTCAGTGTTTCAGAGGTAAAGTACAGTACCGTTAGTGTGTCTGTGTGCCGGCAGTGTGTGTGTGAACAGTCCGGCTGTGAGCAGGATCGCTGCTGTAGTAAATATTTCATTAATATTAGAGTGTATTTTTAGTTGGGCTCGCCTCCAGACAAGGTGCCCCACATACAACTTGGTTAGCGGCGGCGGCGGCTAACCGGCTAGCCCCCGACTTTAACTCACTTTACCTGCCCCGGCACGGCACGGCACGGCTCGGTGAGGCCGGGATAAGCCGTGTGGAGGGAGTTAGTGTCGAGTTGTGAGCGTGTTTCAGTGAGTTTGTGTCGCTGTTGTGTGTCTTTGCCGAGGCTGCAGTTGGACTTTTCTCCCAGCAGGCAGCCGCTAGCCGAGCTAGCTTGCTAGTTGATACGTTGGAGTGCGAGCGGCTTACCTTTCTTCCTGACTGGCATGGTCCGGTCTGGCTCGGCTCGGCTCGGTTTGGAGCTAGTTCCGTGTTAGCCACATACACTCCGCACACACAGGGCGGTTTTTATCGATTATCCCTCCAGTTAAAGCCCGCTGTCAGCGCTCCAAGTCCGGGCTGAAGAAAAATCCCTCCACGACGACACCAAGTTCCCTCCGAGCCAAACAACCGTCAAACTAACTGTCAGAGAAACTGACACGGCAACGGAAATAACCGCCGAAGGTCTCCGGGGGACACGGACACTCACAGCCGGGAGTCCCGCTTCAAAGTGCCGCCGCAGAGAGCGAGCAGGGTCCGGCGACGAGCTCCGGGCTTCACCGACTCTCCGTGCTGTGCTCCTCCCGCCAGAGAGGCTCCCTGCCCCGGCGTGCACCGCGCAGGCTGACCGGCGTTAGAAAGTGGAGCTGCCGCCTTCACCGCCAAACTCCATGAGACAAACAGTGCGTGTCCGTGCGGTGCATGCGTGAGCCGCCCGCTGCTGCTGCTGCTGCTGCTGCTGCGGTGAGGGAAACGATCCGCCCCGCAGCTCTGATGCTTCTCCCGCAAACTAAACTTCAGCCTGGTGTCACACCTCAGCCCAGCCCGCACGGATGGACCCGCACTGGCACGCACACTTATTATTATTCACCGCACAGCCTGCCTGGTGCATTCGTGTCAAACTTCTCTCAGTGTAAATCCCTCCTCTCTTTTTCTCGCACTTCCTCTTTTTTCCTCCTTCTCCTCCTTTCTTCCTCTACTTCCTCCTCCCCCTCCTCCTCCCCCTCCTCCTCCTCCCCAGGTCGACAAATTCCAAACTTTCCTCCAAAATGGCGTCTGGCAGGCTGAAATGTTGAACCATGTGATTCTCAGGAGCGCCCAATCACACAGCTCACCTACAAGGAGAGAGGAGAGGAGAGGAGAGGAGGAGAGGAGGAGAGGAGGAGAGGAGAGGAGAGGAGAGGAGAGGAGAGGAGGAGAGGAGGAGAGGAGGAGAGGAGGAGGGTCAGGGAGGAGGAGGAGGGGGAGCAAAAGTTTGAGGAGGAGAGGAGAGGAAGAAAAGGAAAGGAGATGAAAAGACAGGAAAGGAGAGTAAGGAGGTGAAAGTTTGATTCAAAGAAAATGGACTTAAAGAAAGTAAAGAGAAAGATGTGAAACTAAACTGAAAAGGGAGGAAGAGGAGGAGGAAGATGAACTGGAGGGTCAAATATGTGATTAAATAGATTAATGAAGAGGACAGAAGAAGAAGAAGAAGAAGAAGAAGAAGAAGAAGAAGAGGGGATTAGAGCAGAGCTGAGTGATTAATCGATTAATCTCAGAATCTGTGATTAATTATTAAATTTGGAACATTTTATTTTACACAATCATTATTTTATTCAAGTTATTACAGTATTTAAATGCATCTCAGTCTCAGATTGTTTCCTGAAATTAACTTTAATTAGATTCTTCTAATTATTATTTCATTTATTTAACAACATGACATTGTGATAATTGATTGTTATTTATATGTTTTTATTACGTTTGCACCGTCATCAGACCTGTGCAGGTCTTCAGCTGTCTGTGGAGAGAAAACAACACAGTTACATGAAGAGAGAAATATTAAATCCAACCTGAAGAAAACTTTAAATCTGTGGTTTTGCAAAAACGTGTTTCTATTCTGTTAATGGATCAATAATTCATCTGTCATTTGTATTAATCCTCTTTTTTTAATCGCCCATTAAGATATAGAATAATGATTGACCTTATAAACTGATCTGTACATAAATGTATTCACGTTTATTTTGATTGTAGAATTATTAAAGAATGAAGATCTTTATTTCTGTGAATCGACTCGTCCTCCAACAAACATCGTTGTTTGTGTCACGTTAAATAAAACAACAGAGACAAAGTGTTTTGTGACGTTTTGTGTAATTAATATGTATTTTAATGCTCTCAGAGAACATAAATGTGCTGACAGATGATTCTCCTTCCTGTTTGGTGAGACGTTGTTACCTGGAGCAGTTGCTGTCAGAGAGGTCAGAGGTCAGCCGGCTGCTTTGGTCCTGATGAAGATGAAACGCGCTCCTCCTCTTCCTCCTCTTTGTCCCTCGCCGTCTCTCATGTCGTCTCTCATGTGCTGATGCGAACCGCTCGGCGCTCTGGCCCAGATTAAAGCGAGCAGCTCCGGTGGAAGAGGAGGCCTTTATTTTTAGACGGTCATGTTTAATGAATGACCTCGCCTTGAGTCTCGGCTCGTGGCGGTGAAGTCGAGGAGGAGAGGTCTGCTCGCTCTCACGCCATCTGCCTCCTCCTGACAGCCACACCGGACACGTCCACCTCAGACGTGATGAGGCAGAAGGATGCCCGGGGTCGAGAGGTGCTGACGGCTGATCAATGTGTTCGATAAAACATTTATATTTTTATTCTTCTTTCACAGCAACTGAAACTGAATTTAATCCAAGATGGTCACCTCCACTCTGAGCCTCACGCTGCAGTTTCACCAGATACATTCAGCGAAGATCAGATCATTTTGTAGCCGTTAATAAGTGAAATAAAGATCACAAACTGATCTGAAGAGACGTCAGTTACACCTTTTATTAAGATGAAGTCTTCGCTGTAGCTGCTGAGACTGATCCACATGTTATGGAACTTGTTCAAAGCAACAACACTGTTCCTTAAAAACTGATTTTAAAGTCTGGATCGTGTGTTTTTACAGGTCGAGATCAGCAACAGAAAACAGAGCTGAACTTTTCACAGCTTCTGATTTCTGTGTTTGTTGTGACGACACGTTTCTGATGTTTTATCACAACATGAATCATTTTCATCACACCTGCATGAAGAACTGGCACTTCTGTTCTCAGGTGTTTTTAAGGAGCCTTTTACTTCAGAACTTCTTTGACAGGATGTGAAACAGGCTCATTAGTTTTAATAATGAGAGTTAGAAGTTCACATGTTCCCGTCTGCTCTCAAAATATGAAGCTACAGCCAGCAGTTAGCTGTTAGCAGTTAGCATCGCTTATATCGCTCAAACACAGAATTAACCTGCTGACTAAAATTAAGTTCATTAAACATCATCAAATTATTTTACTTCAGACACTGTGAGTGATTAAAAACATCTTTCTGTCACTTCAGATTAGGATTATTCTGTTTGTGTTTATGTTTTCAGTAAATGTGATGTTGTGTGATGTAAGTAAGAGACAGACTGACCGCATTAATGCTGATGAGTGTCTGAGCTGTGTGTGTGTGTGTGTGTGTGTGTGTGTGTGTGTGTGTGTGTGTGTGTGTGTGTGTGTGTCACACACTCCGGCTGCCAAAGTCCAGATTTATGCCAAGATTAATTATGAGCATGTTGTCCAGATCGGGATGAAAACTGACATGACATGTGCAGTAATCACATCACAGCGTCACAGCAGCGCTCAGGCCCGGTCCACTCACTGCTGGTTCTGATGCAGATGGACCATAAATCCTGCTGTCAGTGGTGTTTCTGCTGAGACGGTCGTGTTGTTGGTGACATTTTAGGGGAAAAAACAACATAAAATTGAACAGTTTCCAAGAAAAGGCCTTAAAACAGGAAATACACTAAATATTGTTGCATTTGAAATCTCGTTGGTTAAACGATGTGTCAATCATTCAGTGGCTCAGAGGGGCGGGACCAGAGACCTCTCTGTGCGATCTCTCATTGGCTGTTGCAGGCCACAGGGCGGGCGTAGAACTCCTGTCTGCTTATTTAATAGTGCATCCTATAATTTTATGTTTTTAATGTTCAGATTTATTTAATTTTGTTTTATCTATATTTTATAGACATCGTATTACAATTATATTGTTGTTGTTGTTATATCTTAACTTTAACGTGCAATATCTTACTTTATATTTGTTGTTATTTTTATTGCTCGTTTTTTCTTTTATTATTTTAATGTTATTAAGTAAGTAGTGTTCATTAGTCTCTTAACCTGTCCCTGATTTCTTTATATCCCGTTCTTTTTTAAATGACTTGAACTTGATTTTGATATGTTTGAAATGTGCTATATTAATAAAGTTTGATCGGTTGATAATCAAACACATGGCCGGAGGTCTGAGGTCATCTAACAATCACCAGTGTTGACAAACAGCAAATTCAATCACAAAATTCTGTTTTTTGGACTAAACATGTTGTGAAATTGATGAAGTGGACATTTGGGAAGAAAAGAGACACTTTCTGTTGGAGAGTTATTGATTACTGAAACATCCAGACGCTAAACAAAGAGTTGGCAAAGCTTTGTAAATGTTTGTTTGTTTGTTGACTGACCTGCCTGAGTGGTTTCAAGTCTAGTCGTGGCTGCGTCAATCAGATTATTTCTTGCTGCAGTGTTTTGTACAAGTTGTTTGTTAATAGTTGATTTAAGATTAAAGTGCATTGTGGTTGTAAAGCCTCAGAACAAACAAAGGCAGGAACAAGTGATTCAGCTTCAGCTGTGGAAAGAATGTGACGAATCTTGTTTAGGAGGTGAAATAAAATCTTTGTTGTGTTGTTGATGTGTTCTTCAAAAGAGAGATGAGGATTGAAAAAGACATTTCTGGAACCAGCGAACACAGAATTTACTTCTGACCTGTTTTGGGTGAAGAAGTAACATTTCAGTTTTCTCAGCATTTAGAAGAAAGTCAGAAGTCTCAAATATTTGATTCGTGATTTCCAGTCTGAGCAGCTGGTGAGAGGCGTCAGGCTTCATGGTGATGCACAGCTGAATGTCATCAGCATAGAAACGAGAACCTAGTTTGTATTTATTGATTAGCGGTTTCAAGTGGTAACATGTGTAAGGGACCGAGCACAGATCCCTGTGGCACACCGTGACAGAGTCTGGGTGCACAATGTGTTCAGCCTAGTTTAGCACACACAGTGGAGGCAGAAGGCATCTCGTTAACAAGAAATCCATCCGATGTTCAGGAAGATTCTTTTTTTTACTTTGCAACACAAGGTTGAATGATGAAATGAGAGTTTGATGCTACACAAACAGAACATACAGGGAACCTGCTAGCTTAGCTGCATCAAAAGAGAACAAATCCATTTCCAATACTGTCTGATGTACATGTTGCAGCTCGTTGACTAACAAGTAATCCTACATGCTAATGCTATAAACTGTACATATACAGACCAAATCACAGTGTTTGTTTACACTAATTTTTTAACTGCCTGGTTTCATGATGTCATTTCAAACTTCATCTGTCGACTCAGAGAACGCTAACAGTTTGCCAGTTTAGACGTTGTTGTGCGTTTTTGTTGCAACGTCACAATATATGTGGCCAACATCTGAGTAGCATGATGCTAACCACCACTTTATGTCACTGTTGTTACTTTGCACTAACTGTAGATTGAGGCAGTTATCAATTAATCGTAATGCTTCGTCATAGTTTACATTTCTTTTAGTTGTTGTTTGGAGATTAACATTAGCTGTTAGCCATTAGCCTCTTAGCTATTGTGTAGAATAGTATCCAAAGACAACTGAGAGACAAAACAGTGTAAACACTGTAGGAATCCGTCTTTTCATTGAATGGACACAGGAAGTGAAAACAAACGTCTGTCACCATATTGATCAGTTCAGACTTTGTGTCAAAGTTGTTTAAATTAAGTTTACAGAACTTTCTTATCAAACAAATTTGTTCCAATGTGTCGTTTAGTGTGGACTGTAAATCAGCAAGAAATTAAATGTTGTTTAAAGGGGAAATTTGCAAGAATTCAAGTTTAAAACATTCAAAAAAATATCTAAAAGAATGTGAAGAAATTACAGTTTTGATGCTACGTTGGTTCTATTTTGTTTTATGTACTTTACTTCACTGTTATGTGGAAGCATTTATCTGCACAGCATTTGAGTCCAAGTCAAATTTCCCCACGTGGAAAATAAATTATATAGTTAGCAGTTAGCAGCAGTTAGCAGTGATCTGCTTCTCCCCATTTGTTTAGAGTATGTGCCTGTTACATACTGCACCTTTATTAATGTTAGTTTACATCATCTCACCACACACACACACACACACACACACACACACACACACACACACACACACACACAGTGGACAGTGTGTGTGCATTGTAGTAGGTGAACCACAATGGTACAACAGTGTGTCTTGACATAAAACTGGGTGTGTGTGTGTGTGTGTTAATAAACAAGCGCTCTCTCTGTCAGCTGAGCTGCCGTCGCTTTGGTGAATCAGCGAGTTGAAGCTCCAACAACGGAGCTTTTGTCGCCATCGATGGCCAGAATCACACCGTTGTTCCTCTCCCACCGTCTCTCTCTCTGTCTGTCTCTCTCTCTGTCTCATCCTGCTGATCAGCGGCGAGCAGCATCCGATTATCCCATTGTCACCTGAATGCTACTGATGTGTGTTACAGTGCAGCTGAGACACGCTGGAGGATCAAACTTTGTCCTGGAGGTCAGAGGTCACATCAGGAGGTCCAGTGGTGCTAAGAAAGTGTGACACTGTGATTCATACAAGTCCTGCGTTCAACAGAAACACTGTCAGCTGTTTCCTGCAGAGTCAGAGTGGAAGTTCAGGTCCTGTAGAAGAGCGACACATTATAATACATGAAACTATTATCATGTCAATAATGCAGAAAGTTTGAATTACTTTAAATATTTGTGTGCAGTTAGGAAGTTTCCACCAGGACAAGTTACATCATTATAGTCCACATGACTTTTAGCCCAAGACATGAATCACTGTTACATTTCCTGCAACAACAATAAAACATCATGCGCTAATTAGCTCATGTTAGGATGCTAACATGCTAAACTAAGACAGTGATTTCCTACTAGAGGTACTTCAGAAGTAAAACAATAAAATATTCAAATAATAAAAGGTTTAATAGATAAATTAATTCTCCAGGAATCTGCACTAAAATATTAGAAAACAATGTAGGCACTGATTAAATTATATAATGTGACAAATATTTGTGTTTTAACTTGCTTCTGTTTGGGGTTTGAAGGACAAAGTCTTCAGCAACAGTGACAATTTGGTCTGAAGGAGAGTAAATGGAGCAGGTAGATCCTGCGGGGCTGATGCAGGTGGACGTGGGAGTCAGGGGACGGGGACAGGTGGGAAAGTCTGAGGACATCTGGTGGACGGATGGAGAACGACAACGACTGAGCCTGAAGAGGCAGAATGTGACAGGAACACATGAAACTAACACAGTGTAACACAGTTAGAAATATCCTGTTATGAATTTCTACAAAATAGACATGCTTGTCTTATATATGTATAGTTTTGGAGCCACCTGGTGGGTTAACAGCGCCACTGCACAGACAGATTCCTCTTTATGCACCATTTCTGCCTCAGTAAAGGAAAATACTCCCGAGCTGGAGATGTGAATGATTGCAGTTGCATAACACTGTGGAAAACGACTGTGTGTTGCTGATTTTTGTACCAATAAAAGGAAACCAGACTGAGAGCAAATCCTGTGTGGTCGTGCTGTCATTCCTGCACCATAGACACAGAAGGAGACACATCACCAATTTACAAATGTTTGAATCTGCGGATGTTGGAGAGTGCTCTTGATATAAAAGGGAAGTGTGAGTTAGAAATGAATGTCGTTATTGAAGATACATGCTGGGAGGATGATGTGTGTGAGGAGGGGCACAAAACTACCAGCAGTCCAATGTGGAAAAGAATTCAACTGGAAATTAAAAATGAGATATTTTAGAACCAACTCCATAACTTCCAAATTTGACATTAATAAAACGAATTTGTGCTGGAGGGAATGTCATCATACAGGAGGCCACACACACATATTCTGGGATTGCCCAAAGTTGAAACATTATTATCAGAATAATTCTCTATATTGAATATTGATTTACCTCTGACCCCAACATGTTATATTATTGGAGCACTCCCTAAGGGAAGACGGGAAAAAAGAAGCTGCATCTATTACATGTCCTACTATTAATAACCAGGAAGACGATAACTCTATCATGGTTAAAACTGCTTCCTCCTACTACACCTAGTGGCAGGAGAGAGTGAAGAAGGTATATAATGGAGAAGACAGCAGCACACCTGCATCTTAGGATGGACATTTTCCGAACACTTAAACCTACCAATGTGAAACACTGTCAAACTGTCTGAGTATACTTGTGATCTGTGCAGAGGAATATCAGGAACGATCCAATGAGTCTGAATTGTTTGCTGAACTGTTATTGGTTCAACTGTTTAATTTATACCTTTTTTAATTTAATAACTGGCTTTTCATAAGTATGTAACATAGAAATATCTGATGTAAATCACAATATGAGTGTAAATACATATGAATGCCAATAAATACTTGGTTAAAAAAAAAAAAAGAGGCTACAAGAACCTTTATATCCTGCTGGTCCTGGTGGGCCCCGTCAAATAAAACAGACATTTATCTTTATGATTTATTCAACCTGGATGAGTCAGAATGTGACCTGGTGACAAACATCAACACTGAATATCATCAATATACACAAACACAATCTGATGGTCTCACTTGTTTATGTGGCTCATATAGAGGCATCAGTATCACATTTAAACAGCTTCAGAACCACTTAAACCTCCTCGTAGTTCATTTAACTCAAAGTCATTAAGAACTTTCACTGAAATACACTGAAAGGATCAAAAGTAAAAGTACTCGTTCCACAGAAAATTGTTCCTGCTGACTGATATCTGTTTCTGTGTGACATCATTATTATTATTATTATCATCATCATAGCTGCTGCAGGTGAACGGTGCTGTAAGAACCCAAAAGTCAAATAAAAGTCTAAAGTATGTGATATTAAATGTACTGAGGAATCAAAGTATCAGTAAAGTAACTGATCCATATATTTACATGTGTGTATAAACTGTATACTGTGAGTCAGTTGATCATCACAAACACTGTTTTTATCTGATTAATGAGAAAATCAATTCATGTAAAAATGTGATACTTGTAATCTGTAAAGTAACTAGTAACTAAAGTGAACAGCAAAGCAAATACATGCAGTGGAGTCAGAAGAACAATATCTGCCTCCTAAATGTAGTGGAGTGGAAGTACTTAGTTACATTACATCACTGCGTCTGAACTACTTTATATACAGTTAGTTTAGTGAGTCCAGTGGTTCCCAACCTCCGGGTCGGGCCCTCTGAAGGGGCACCAGTTCTGATGCTCACATTTATTTTCACTTTGCATTTCATTTTTCTGAAATCTTTGATTTTTTGTCACATTTTGGAACATTTAGATGTAAACTGTTAGTTTGGGAGAGAAAATGAAGCTGCAGAAGACAAAGAAGGCGACACTGACACATCAGAGGACAACAGACACACTTACAATAATCACATTTATTGATTATTGATTTCTCCATCTTTCAGTGGGAGCCCACAGGACAATAACATGTCAGCACACATCAGCATGAGGAGAAATTAAACATTATTCAAATCGTCTTAAAGGTTTTAAATGTCCAATAAAAAAGAAAATAGTAGATAAACATGTTACAATAAGCAGGAAGCTGATGAGCCAGTGTAAAAAGTCAGCTATGTAAACTGGGAACAATGAAACACATTCAAACATTTATGTTAAAAACACAAAAATAAAGACTTTGATGATCAGGTTGCATTGGAGCAGATTGTTCTATTAGTCCAGCACTTCAACATTTATCACAACATGATGTCAATGTTTTGATTTGTTCTCTTCAGCATCAGATTTGTTTCTACATGTGTGTTCACATCATCACAGCAGAACTGCTCTCTTCATGTTTCTCACAGCGTCACACATTACAGTGACTGAGCTTCACTGTGAGAGCAGACGACAGCTGAAGGCTGCTGGTTACTTTAAATACCATTAATTAAGATGGTGAACGTGGACGACGTTACACCTGCTGAACATCATGACTGGGCTGCACCAGCTCTTCATCAATCTGCTGCTACGTTTACACCTGAAGCTCTTCATCAATCTGCTGCTACGTTTACACCTGAAGCTCTTCATCAATCTGACTGGGAAGCAACATGAACTTTTTCTTAGACTATGCTGGTATCAGAACCGGTCTCATCTTTGTCTGGGTTGGTATCGACTCCGCCTCTTCTTGGTCTGTGTCGGTTTTGGCTCAATCTCATCTTGGTCTTCATCAGACACTGACAGTTTTCTTTTGGGAAGTGTTGTTCTTTGTTTGTCCCTACTAACATGCTGGAGTTCAGTAGGTGGACTCTGGAGGAGTGTCTCTCCTCTCTCTACTTTAGCCATGAACTCTGCTTGATCTCTCATGGCTCTCAGGTGTTTAACTCGTTTCTTCCAGCCTGGTTTACCCTCAGATTTCTCTCCTTCAATAAGCAGGTCAATGTAGTCTGGAGTGGAGAGAGGATTTGGCTTCAGTGCGATATCTTTGAGTCTGTTTAAACAATTAGCAGACCTCTTCATTAGTTTCACAACCTCATCCTGCACACGATCAAATACAGACTTCATAACGTCAAACAATTCCTCATCAGTTGCCTTAGCACCTTTGGCTTTTAGGTACTTTTCTTTGAGCGTCGTCTTTGTTTCTTTTGTTGTAACTTCCTTATACTCCCATCTGTACTTCTGATTAAAATGTACACTCCAAATACATTTGCCTGGACACACAGTACAGTTTCCATCTGATCCCATTGCAACACAGCCTGCTTTCTCTGCATCATTGGGTATGCAACAGGGATAGTGACAGGTAACATGACACGTCTGACAGTTGGTGACGTATGTTCCAGTACCTGAAATATCTATTTGAACAGGCATCATGACAGTGACATCAAACTCAAAGTTCTCATTCCTGCTGATCTCGGCCTCGTGATCTTTCAGTTTCTCACTTGTCTCTTTTATCTCCTCAAGTTTGGCTAAACCAACTCTAACCTTCACCTGCAAATTTTGAACTGAATTCTCGAGGCTCTCTCTCTCTCTGAGGACCTCCTTTGTCAGTGTCAAGCTTTTGGTTTCTATCACATTCAAAGCATCAAAGAACATCTCCATGCTGTTGGCCCCCATGTCCCAAAACATCTGATCAAAGCTTCCATATTTACTTCTGCTGCCTGCTGCAGATAATTTGTTGTCTGCAAACAACGCTGAATTGTTGAATTTAAAGTGAAGTGGCAGCCCGTCTTCTGTTTTAGGACATGGGACACCTGAAGCTTTGATCGCCTCTATAACTGGTGGAAGCTGGCCGTCCGCAAATGTCACCAGAACTCTGATGTTTTCTGCCACATCTTTGCCAAAGATTGAGAGCACAGAGTCAAACACATATTTCTGTGCTGGTGTGAGTCGAGCTAAAGAAGCCTGAACTACAAAACACACAGCATCAATGTCACTGACACCTAGTTTAGAAGAGAAGACATTACGCAGCTGTTCTGTGATCTGTTTGTCTCTCTTTATGCCTCTTGTGTCTCCAAATCCTGGAGTGTCAACAACGGTCAGTGAGTAGTTTATTTTAAACTCATCCTGGTGGTTGATTTTGTACACAGTGACTTCAGAAGTCTGGCTTTCAGCTTGTGATTTTGATGGATCCTCATCAACTAATTTAAACCGATATGAATCCTTCCATTCAACACCCAGAATGTAGTTGATCATCCCATTGATGAGAGTTGACTTCCCAGCTCCAGTTGCTCCGAGAACCATGATGGTGCGATTATGTTTGAAAGACTCTTTCCCAAAACTAAAACGCCTGCACCCTGCAACACTCAGTCTTTCTTCTTCCAGGGGAACTTTATAAACAGGGAGAAGACCTGGCTGGTGTTTCAGCAGACTGCTTTTTTTTTTTTACAGCATCAGCAAGTCGTTCGTTGCCTGGCTCATTCAGGAGCACAACAAAGATAGAAGCGATGCTTTCTTTGCTTCTTCCAGCTTCACCACAATCACATCTGACCCTGACGACATATTCTGTCTCTGACTGAAGCCCTGAAATGATCGTCTTTTCAGTCTTTGACATCTTTTGGTTCCATTGGAGATCTTCCTCTTTCACCCTGCTGTCTGTTTTGGCGTACTCCACGATGTAGCTCAGGATCTGGACATCTTGTCCGAGTTCAGCGGGTTTGTTCCAGCTGACTGATATCTCACTTGAGTTTGGTTCAACTTGAGGTTTTCCAGGAGGGCTGCAAGGTAAAGTTTTAATGGAACCACTGACTTCATTGGCTGGTCCAACACCTACTGAGGTCACTGCTCTGCATCTGAACTTGTACTCTGTGTTTGGACTCAGATCGCTCACTGTGACTTCTTCAGCTGCTGCTGCCGTCTTTTCTTTCCATCCATCCTGTCCACTGACACAGTACTCAACAGAGTAGGAGGTGATGTTCTCTGCTCCAAACTTTGCTGGAGAAATCTTCAGCGTCACACTGTTGTGGTTTATGTCTCTGACTGTTAATGTTTCAGGCTTTGAAGGAGGCTCAAAGTTCTCAGTGACAGAGAAGCCGTCTTTATAAAGGTAGATGCTTGAACCTTTCTGTGTCTCGTCTGTTAAACCAACTGCCAAGAACTTAATGTTCTTGTTCTCCTTGTTGGCCTCTGCAAAGTCACTGAAGAGTTTTGCTTTACTCCTCATTTTATCTGCTACTTCTCTTGAGGCGTACCATTGTTCCTTCTCTACATCATGAGTACGAGACCCTCGAACTTCGTCTGGTTTGGTTGTTTGTCTTATGTAGCTTGATAAAGTTGAGAGGTACGGTTCATCACTTCCCAGTGAGGTGAAAACAAAACACACAGCATGATCGGCACTGAGACTTTCCTTGTACAGGTCTGTTTCAGATGAGACAATCTTAGTATTCTTCATCATGTTGGTGAAAGACTTTAAAATGTAGAGTTCTCTCTCTTTACAGTCCATCCACTTGTTCAGGTCTTTGCTGTTGAAAGGAGAAGAATGTCTCTTCTTCAGGATCTCTGCGAGCACAGCTTCTTCTTCTCCTCCTCCTCGGATTGATGGAAGTTTCTTTGCCAAGGTTTGTTGGAATCCCAGCTTGAACTCAGAGCACATCTCTTTAAAGGTTTTAATCTTTGTGCCAATCTGTGGGAACTGCTGTGCAGTGGTGGTTTTCAGTGCATCATTGCACCTCATCTCCAGCTCACTGAAGTCCTCCAGGACACTCTGTGACTTTTTCACTAATGTTAAACTTATCTGACGGACGAGTTTCGCAGCAGAAGAATCTAAACATGTCAGTGGCAACATCCAGACCTTCATTGGTACGGCGTTTTCTCCGTTGGCTCCCAGCAATGTTGGCAAACTTTGATAGACTTGTATTGCGTCCTGAAAGGATGTCGGCATTTTCTGCAGTGAAAAGTCTCCAAGGAATCTGCAGGAGAATTTCTCAACCTTTTCTCTGTCTTTGTCTTCCATTTTCAGTGAACCTTCACCCTCTATAGCAAGACAGGGGATTTTCTCGATCATCACCTTCAAGTTTCCTTCAATGTCTTGATGATCTTCCTTTTCTGACACCTCACGGTCAAAGACAAAGAAGGCTTGTGCTCCATAAAGAACAGCTGTGACTACATGTGTAGCTAAGCCTTTATCAAAGATATATGGATGCTTCACATTGCCTCTTCCAAGATGATCCATTGACAGTTCTTGGACCTTTGTGGTAGCTTTGTACTTCAGTGTTACTCTGGCCTGATTTTTGGAAGTCTTACTATCATTCAGGTATTTTGCTGATCCGTCAACCTCAACCAGTCCGCCCAAGAAACTCGCCTTCAAAGAGGCTTTAACATTAAGTGCTGAAGATTTGTCCTCAATTGATTCAGATGCAACTATCTCAAAGTCATTATAGTTCTGTGGTCTTTCTCCGATACGTTCTGCCAGGTCACTGCGGTCCCACAATGTCAGTCCTGAAAAAGAAGAGGCAAAAATCAAGTTCAGCCTCTAGAACCAGACAGATAGAAGTCAGGTTCACATAGTGAGCTGAGAGCACGCAACACATCAGCCATGAGTTATTACCTCCGCCAAGGAGGTTATATTTTCAACTGTGTCAGTTTGTTGGTTTGTCAGGAGGATCACACATAACTTCTGATCAGATTTCCACCAAACTTGGATGGAGGATGAGTCTCGACCCAGAAAAGATCCCATTAAAGGAGAACTTCGGTCAATTTCAACATCAGCTTTATTGCTCAAGCTGCCCTTGACTTGCCAGTACCGAAAACGTGAACACTTTTGGTCCACCCTTACAGGGCTGCTTGAACGGAGAGTTAGCATTGACAGCTAACAGCGTGGGGTCACGTCTTTACACTGTGTTTTAAACATCTTAACATGCTCCAAATATCACCCCAAAAGCTATGCAACATCAGCAGACACCTTACAACACAGCACTGTAGCGTGTATGGCTCAAAATGAATAAAAAAGTGGTTAAAACAGCGTGTTTGTGCAAGCAGCTACTTACCATTTGTTTACATCCCGACTTCCCGTAGTCCAAACTAGTCGATCCGTCGAGCGTGCGCTTACTCCCTCACTGGCAGAGACGGAAACTTTTGCAGACAGAAACGTATTCCAGCATTTTTGTTTTTCTGTTCATGTCCATGTCCATGTTACAGCCTGTCATGAGTCTACTCGCTCTGCACTGAGAGGCCGTCCAGACGAAACGTTCCTTTGTGGAAACACACATGTATTGCATCGTTTTGGCCGATCGTCCACATGGATCCTGAAAACGCACTTTTTTTAAACCAGGTCTCAGGGTGGAAACATCTGAAAACGCAGCCCTCCTGTTGTCTTGTGGACGGCAAATCCGCATACTTTCCGAAACGATGACGCCATCGCCCCGCCCCTCGACCTCTTGCCTCTGACCTCTGAACCCCGCGATGTCTCATAACAACAACAACAACAATGGTGGACTACTGCTTGCGTTCGTGTTTCTTGCAACTTACTTGCCTTGTAGTTGAGTGTGAGTCGCAGCGGCAGTTTGACCTCATTATCGGTCCACACAAACGATTCTGGTTTCCTTGCACTAGCCATTTTCATCTTGCAGAGAGGAGAGCAGAGCTCGTTCGTTCTCTAGTGCAAGTAACTCCTCATCTGTATACTCCGGTTCGAACAAATATGATCTACCGTCTAATTCAAAAGGTTCGTCGTCGATGTCTTCCACTTCGATATCAGACAAGCTCTCCATCGTGACTATTTCGGAAACAGCTTCAATCGCCACTGACGAGTCACCTCTCTGTACGAGCTACGATCATGCGCAGCCAAGCTAGCTCTCAGTGCAGAGCGAGTAGACTCATGACAGGCTACTGTAAGGCTCATGGCTCATGACAGGCTGTAACATGGACACATACGTTATGAACAGAAAAACAAAAATGCTGGAATACGTTTCTGTCTGCAAAAGTTTCCGTCTCTGCCAGTGAGGGAGTAAGCGCACGCTCGACGGATTGACTAGTTTGGACTTCGGGAAGACGGGATGTAAACAAACGGTAAGTAGCTGCTTGCACAAACACGCTGTTTTAACCACTTTTTTATTCATTTTGAGCCATACACACTACAGTGCTGTGTTGTAAGGTGTCTGCTGATGTTGCATAGCTTTTGCGGTGATATTTGGAGCATGTTAAGATGTTTAAAACACAGTGTAAAGTTGTTACCCCACGCTGTTAGCCGTCAATGCTAACTCTCCGTTCAAGCAGCCCTGTAAGGGGTGGACCAAAAGTGTTCGCGTTTTCAGTACTGGCAAGTCAAGGGCAGCTTGAGCAATAAAGCTGATGTTGAAATTGACCGAAGTTCTCCTTGAAGCTTTGGTGTGGATCCAGATAAAGTGACGGATCGAGGAAGTTCTTCTCAGGTCCTTCAACACTGTCTTTATCTTTGAGTGAGTACAGCTCAATACAGGTCTATCCCATTTGATTTGGATTAGGCTCGATTGAATTCAAGGGGACTGTTGTGCCTTGGCAGAGGTATGCGCTCTATTTAGTAGCTTTCTAGTTTGGGTTACTTCTTCTGTGGCACCAGAACATCCAGGGTGTTGGGTAAGGACACAGATGTTGTTCTGTTGTTCAGATGTAATCTCTGACTGCCTTTGTAATGGATATAAAAATGAGTATTGCATGTAAAAGAGTAACAGTGTGTTGAAAATGTTTTCAACTTCATTTCACCTCGTCTTATTTTGAGTAAATACATTTGAAATGCATTTGAAATAACAGTTCATGTTTCTGTATGTCCCTCGGTTTAGTTCTCAGTTATCTGTAATCCATTGCTCTGGTCTTCCATGTTTACCTGTAAGGGGAGGATGTTGCTCATGGCTCGTTTATTACACTCTGGACTTGAAGCCAGCAACATCGTGTTCACTTCATTCCTTTCTATTTTCCCCTTACAGGGGCGTAACACGTTCAGCTCTGATCTCATGCTCACTGTGTCTCTGTCCCCCTGTTTGTTCTAACAAACCAGAAATGTAAAATACCTGCTGGTGCAGCAAGAAACAGCAGTCAGTGATTACAAAAATAGCTAAAATGACACTCATTAGAGTGCATACCTCCATCAAGGCTCAACAGTCTCTTTAATCTGCATCAGACTGTACTCACTCAGTAGATACTGCAAACAAACCAACGAAAGTACATAAAAACGTGTAAAGTATTTCATGACTCTGATATGAGCCTGATCCCTGCTGAGAAGTTTCAAAAAGATTAGAGATGAAGGACTTTAAATCCTGAATATTTTGTGTAGCCAAGTGGAAACAAGAGTTCACACTAAAGCCAGTAGATGGCACTCTGCCCCACACTGTGAGATGTTCTGTAGGAGATCACGCGAGAGAGAGTGAAAATCGCGGGGCAGAAACAGGAAGTGATGAACAGCGTCCGCTTGGAGGGAGACTTACCTGTTTACCAGGAGGGATATTTGTTGTTTTTCGACTGGGTAAATATGTTTAAAATGTTACTCTCTGTATGAAACGCTGGACAGATACTCACTTTTGAGATTGTATAGAAGTTATTCAGATGTTTACAGATTTCGAGTACATGTGCTCGGTCGCGGAGTAAGTAATTAAGATGTCAGCGAGGTTAATACATGCTGAGAGGATTGTAAATTCAGTTTACAGAGTTACATTTTGTTATTGTTCATGCTGGAAAACTTTAAGTAGTTGTGCATTTTGCTGAAAATGATGTTTATTTTCGTGTGTAGAGCTGCATGAGATTGACGGCCTGTCGCCGCATGATGTGTATCTGAGTTATCACAGAGATAACATGTTGTAAGTATATTAATGAGCAGTATGATTTCATTTCATATTAATATACTAATGTTTCATATTCTGTGGAAAATAACTGTATGTGAATTTTGTTTATTTCTTTTATTCTGTTTAACAGAGGAGCGACCGCTACAGTTGTTCATGTACTTACAAAAAATAGCTGTTCATGCATGTTAATGTATTTTCATGAATGCACTGGTATTAATGCACTTTGAGTCAGAAACGTTGTTTACCAAGATAGGTGAGATCCTTTGAGTTTTGAAGAGTAAGATATTACTTGAAGTGAGGCTCTTCATGCAGAAGATGTCCATTTTTGTTTGTGAATGAAACCTTTGTTAAACCTAAACCAAATTGAACTTTCCAAGATAATTTAATGCTACTCTCCTTTTTCTAGAGAGTACTCGGAGAATTAAAAATCCCGCAAATTAGTCTGTGTCCTGTGTTATTTTAAATTTGACCGGGCTACATTTGTTTTGATGCATTAAAGATATTTAATGTGAATCCTTACCAGGGATGAGTGAATCTGTGCGGCAGTCGTACAGCATCCCGAGGCTGAAAGGTCGGCCGAGCGCCGCCACCTCCATCGTCCTGCTGGCTTCAGAGTTCATCGCTCAGGCTGAACTGGACAAAACCAACAACAGCTCGTTAGTTCACTTCTCTGACTCTTCTCCTGACTAACCTGTTATCTGTCTGTGTCATGTTAAAAACACTTGGTTATATCACTTCCAATGACACTCACATTGTCACTCATTTCAGTTTGAGTTCATGTCCAGACTTCATGTAACAATTCAAAGCAGCTATAATGGTTTTAAATAATAACAGTGTGAGTCAGATCATCAGTGTTAAAGAGCTCCTCAGATGTGTTGATGTCATTATATTTTTGGGAGTGTGAGGACCATCAATCTGACGGGACACAAACTGCTGGGGTCGGTGCTGTCATGGTTTGAGTTTGTACATCAGCTGTTTCCTGTTTTATTTTGAAGTTCTCTCCTTGTGTCATGTTTTGCTTTTCATTTCCTGCCTTTGTCCTTTTCCCACTTTTTTTCTGTGTTCAGTTGTGTCCCATCAGTCAATCACCCTCTGAGTGTCTAAGTTCTTTCATGGTCAGTTTGTCTGTTCTGTCTTGAGTCTCAGTCCGGTTCAGTCCTGTATCTCCCGTGTCCTTCGTGTTCCTGCATCTTATTCCAGCGCTTCCTTTGTTTGTACTTTTATTTAGTTTTTGTATTTTTGCGGTTATTTGTTCTTGGTCTTTGTCCTGCCTGCTCCTTCTGTTTAGTTACCTTTTGTCAGCAGCTTTGTGCTTGGACTTTGTATTTTTGATGGACTTGGTTTACAGATTTACTTATTAAAGCTCACCTTTTGTTTGTTTACCTGTGTGTGCCTTGAGTTTGTGTCCCTGTTCATTTAACCCTGACAGGTGCACACTTAAAATTGTGGACTGTTTGCACTGACAGCAGAGTCGGATCTCTTATTAAAAGAGCACATTGAGAAACATGGCAGTGAGGGTAGAGCTGAGCCGTCCTACTGGTCATTCAACTGTGAGGACATTTATTCCATTAATGGTTGAGACATTTAGAATGTGATTAAACAGAAACTCCAGCACAAAGTTTAGCTGAAATATTTGTAAGCACGTTTGATAAAAATAGAACTTTTAGTTTATAATTTAGTTTTCCAAAACATAGAAGTGCACTTCAGAATAATTTACTGCTGGATTATGATTACTAATGCATTAATGTGATCATCACTTTAACTGGTTAAGACGGAGCTCATATTTATATATTTTATACTGCTGGATTAATCTACAACAGTCCTTAAACTTATTTGTTGACAGAGCTGCTGCACATGTTCAACAGACCTGGACGAGTCCAAACTTATTATACATTTGTGGAAGTTGTTGAGAGTAATGGACTCAAGACAAGATTTCCAAATGTTTCTGTAGCACTATGAATAATTTAACTTCACCTGTCTCAAACTGTGAAGGTGAGAGGTCATTAAATGAGCCGAGGATGTAAACAATGTTACAGAGACGGTTTCTGCACTTTCCCTCCTGGCCATCAAACGTGAACTTGTTCGGGGTCTTTATGTTGAGGATATCGTACAACAGTTTGCATTTTCAAAGTCAAGAAAGAGAGCTGCAGTTTAACATCTGTGACAAATGAAACGAGCGATAACGTGATCGCACGCTACCAGAAGATGTGCGTCAGCTGAGTATAATCTTATTATTCCTCCTTCTCATTATTTAGGATCAAAGTTGTGTATTTTTGCTGATGCTGATGTGTTTGTTTAAATGTCATTGAGTTGCTCTGGTATGAAATAGTGGTGATGAAATATGTTTTGTATAGGTACATACATTCAGATTGAACATTTGTGCATCCGTACGTCACAGCTTCCTCTTATTAAAATGCACTTGATGAAGGTTAGATATTCAAGTGTTGGATATAATGTGAAGCACTTGAATGAACTTGAATGTTGTTGCCCTGGGACACAGTGAGGTCTTAATACGACCCTGTTCCTACTACAGTGACTGCTGTTGCTAATCAAGTCAGACCAGCTCCACTGTTACAGTAAAGAACAACAGCCCAAAACCAGTTCATGTGGAAAATCATCCACCAATAACTGTTTAAATGTACCTGCAGACACGTGATTATTGTTTTATTCCACAAAGGTGACCACTTCCTTTAAACCATCAGAAACAATGTTAACAAACCTCAGGTGATGAAGTTCAGGAAGAAGTCCTCCTCCTCAGTGAGTTGACTTTATTTCAATCACAGGTAACATTTGGACGTCGCCTCAGTGAGCTGAAGAGGACAGACAACATTCAACAGATCAGTCTCATGATTTAAACCTTCATAAACATAAGAACATCTTAAAATACATGACATTTGCCACCTGAACCTATATCGAACCACCTGGGTCCCTTTAATGCGACACCTGAGCCTTTCTAATCCAATCAGCTGTGCAGAACTATGTAGGCAACCAAACCATTTTCCTACCGTCCTCTGTCCTCCCCCACAGGACTATCAAGCAGCTCGGCATTCAACATTGTTGTCTCACAGCAAGAACACTGTCCACAATTGGACCCTGGCCATCACAAGAACCACAGGAGAAAATGAAGATGCACAAATGGAGATGTAACCTCACTCTGAGTCTCAACCCCCTGGTTCCTAGACGGACCAGAAACTCTACAACCTTATACGATCCCCTCTCCTCCATCTCGACCCTCTTCTCTGCCCTCATCAAAGTGAAGTACTTGTTATCTGAACCTCCTGACACAGGGCGTCTCTTCACAGGAAGGAGCTGCCGAATCATTCCCAACACGTTTAGAGTCTTTTGGTGAAACTGAAACTACTACAGTGACTGCTGCTGCTCCAGTCAGACCAACTCCACTGTTACAGTAAAGAACATCAGCCCAAATAACCAATAGCTGTTTAAATGTACCTGCAGATACGTGATTATTGTTTTATGACACAAATGTTTCAACCATCAGATTCATTGTTAACAAACCTCAGGGGATAAAGTTCAGGAAGAAGTCCTCCTCCTCAGTGAGTTGACTTTATTTCAATCACAGGAAACATTTGGAAGAGGACAGACAACATTCAACAGATCAGTCTCATGATTTAAACCTTCAAAAACATCTTAAAATTCACAAAGTACTTGATATCTGAACCTCCTCACGACCCCACCCTTCTTCTCCATCTCGACCCTCTTTTCTGCCCTCATCAAGTCTTCTATCAATTCAGATAAACAACCTTTACACTAAACGATGCTGCGGTCTTTCTAAGTGAACCTCCTCTCACAGGGCGTCTCCTCACAGGAAGGAGCTGCTGAGTCATTCCCAGCCACGTCTTCACTCCACATCTTTAACAGAATCTGCTCAGATATCTGTTCACTGTGTGTTCGCTCTGTAGGACAGCGTACTCACCGGTGTTTGGATGTGATTCTTTGTTGAGAATAATCTGAAGTCTTCTTCAGAGAAAGACAGAGACGTCCTCGTCTGCAGCTCTGCGTCTCTGACTAACGTTCACTTTCACTTCCTGACATGAACATGTGAGGTTGAATCTCTCCTCCCTCCTGCAGGGCTGCTCCCCTCTCACGCCTTTATATCCATCTCTCTCCCAAACAGATTCACATTAATTACATTTACACAGCACTTTAAATCTCACACAGTGTAAATGTAAAGGGTTAAAAAAAAAAAGAATAATAAAAAATGTCAATACAGGTATTAAAAACACATGGTGAAAAAAAGTGTTTAAGAAGTCACAGAGACTGCAGTTCAGTCTGTGATCAAGTTCTAATTCACGGTTAAAACAAGTTAAAAGTGGTTAAAAATAGTCATGTGGTTTAAAAATGGACACCCCTATATATTTTTTTAATGGATTGGTTGGTTTGGCACTTTTCAAGACACCTAAAGCGCCTGACAAGGTTCCAGGTTCCATTCATTCACACACAGTCACACTGGTGGTGATAAACTACGATAGTAGCCACAGCTGCCCTGCGGCAGACTGATGGAAGTGTGGCTGCCATTCAGCACCTACAGGCCCTCCGACCACCTCAAACATACAGCAGTCAGACACATTCATACGAGGCGAGGTGGGTGAAGTGTCTCGCCCAAGGAGACAACGGCCATGATGCAATAGGCCAGGCGGGGATCGAACCGTCGACACACCGAACATAGGCTGACCCGATCAACCACCTGAACCATGGTCGCAAACACTCAGACAGGTCTTAGATGGCGCAGAGTGCTGCTGAGGAACTCTTTAGAGGCGCTGCAGAATAAATCCTGCAGTCGAGCTGAACACAAACTAAGTTTTCTGCCTCTTTGTTCCTACATACAGCTTAAAGGGATAGTTCGGGTTTTTTGAGGTGGGGTCATATATAGTACATATCTATAGCCGGTCTGTTTCCTGCCGTAATCACAGATCAGCAGAGAGCCTCCAGCCAGACGCTCAGCTTTGTACTGCAGTGAACGGGGTCCAGAGAAAAAGCTAAATAAACCACCAAAAACAAGGCTCACCTTAAAAAATCTACAACAGTTCAAGTGTACGTTGTATAGGTAAAATTCACACCGCTTTACATCGCCGTCAGACCGCGCTTTCTTTTGGCACTACATTTTCTCAACTGTAGAACATCTGATCCCTACGCAGTTGCGCAACTGGGCCTCGTACTGTATTCCACCTCTTGCAGATCAGCTGTTGCCCAGTTGCGCTATATAACGGCTCTCTGCTCCTCCAAACTGAGGCTGCGCTGATCGGTGATTACAGTAGGAAACAGATTGACTATAGATATGTACTTTATATGACCCCACTTCAAAAAACATGAACTATCCCTTCATCACAAAAGGGCACTTTGGGCATCAAGGGGCAAAGGGGCAGGTGCACAAGCCAATAAAAAAAGTCTGCATTTAACCGACTGCACTGTTTCATTACATCAAAATGCACATGAATTAATTACGTGCAAGATAGTAAGTCATACTCGCGAGATTAAAAAAACAAACAAACCCATAGATGTCACCTCCAGGGCTCCGAAGAACTACATTGAGGAGAAGTTAGCTGGTGCTAACTTCCGGGAACTTTTGAGAAGCTCCATGGTGTGAAATCCGTGTAAAAAACTGAAGCATTGCAGTGAATGGAGGTGGCGCCACTCTCTCTTTTAAGGCTCTCTACCCACGTGGGGGGCTGGAAAATGACCAATCATAAGAGGGCCGGGGTCAGCCTTGGTCTCCGCCCCCAAAGTGTCAAAAGTCCTCACACAGGCGAGCGAAACAGCACACGCAAAGCAGAGGCAAAGTGTTGTTGTCGCTGTTGTTTTGCAGGTCTTAATGCACAATTCTGATTTATTGCTCAAATCCAATTTTTTGTTTGGCTGTTCACATTACCTCTTTAAATGCGGCCCGTCTACGGATTGCTGTGTGAACAGCTCACGCTCCTGAAGTGACCCGGATGCGCAGTTGATCATTGATGACATCACGCCACAGCGGTGTTTACGGAAGCGAACATGGCAACGGCAACCGGTAACGTGGGACTGCATGGCTTAATGCTAAAAACAGTGTCTGGCGGCAGCCGGCAAATTTGTGAGCGGGTGATATCATGAAGGAGGAAGAGGAGATTAGGTGAGTCAGTGTCAGATTGTTAGCTTACCTGTGTCAACGTCTGTGTCATGACTGCCAGCTGAACTTGTTTCACTCTACGGAGTTTGAGGCTCTTTTTCAGCTACAGCCACAGAGCTAATTCAGCAGCTCTAATGGCTGAACGCTTTGCCTGTCGCCTAATATACGGTCCAGCTCTTCATAAAATGGACACGCAATCCGACCACGACCGCTACGTTGGTTTGAGTCTTCAGCCTCTTTTAACTTACTACGTTGGCATTGCAACCAAGTCCTTCTATGGCCCCGTTCGGACATTTCTCTCGAAATGCTATCGAAAACGGATCGATTCCGATAGGACCCTTCAAGTTTAGCATGCACAGAGGCGTCCCCCAAAAACTTATGAGGTCTAAAACCTCACTGTCCCTCCACTGGCCGCCTGCTTCACTGCTGTCCTCCATGTTTGTTTTGATTATGTTCGTGGCTCCCGCCTGTGGCACACTGTCTCATTCAATCAACTTTATTTGTCATTCATACAGAACAGTGCAGCGCGGGTCAGAATGACGTCAAAGTCGCATTAAATGCGACCTGGCTGTTCAGATTGCGGTCGCATTCAAAAAATCCGATACTTATCCGATTCAGTACCACATTTAAATGTGGTACTGAATCTGATTAGAAAATGTCAGATTCAATGTGACTTGTGCTGTTCACACTGTAAAAAGCAAATCAGATATGGGTCACATATGAGCGAAAAAATCGGATTCAGGTCACTTGTAACTGCAGTATAAACGTAGCCTATCCAAGTGAGAGATACTTGATTTTGTGTTGTTCAACACATATGGACATTCATGTTGTTTATTTCATGGTGCTGTTGTTTTCAATACATTAACACGCTGTGGATACATGTATGTTTTCTGAAGATACTGCTAAAAATCTCCCATACTTGAAAGTTCTGCAACTCAGCTGATGCAATACTAAGTATTTCTGTTTAACACCTCAGGAAGTCAATTGTTTAATACGTCTTTTTGTTAAGGAGAGAATAAATCCTGCAGTGGAGCTGAACACAAGCTGAGTTTTCTGCCTCTTTGTTCCGACATACAGAGCTGCAGGGTTCTGAACACACCTCTCCCTGGTACCAGCAGACCAGGAGGGCAACATGAAGGAACAAACTGACTAAAGGAAGAAGAGGAACAAACCATTTGTTTCACATCGACTGAACCATCTGATTTATCAGTGTATTAACTTTCACATTTATTACCTACATGTATTCTTATATGTTTATTTATCTGCTGAACCATTTATTTATTTATTTATTAATTCTGTCAGTTTCATTATTTGGCACACGAATGGTGACTGTTGTGTAATACAGAATACAGACAGTTATCCACATTGGAGAGATGCTTCTATGTGTCAGTTTTGTTCACCTGAATCTTCCTCATGGATATAAAGTCATATTTTGGAGGGAGACTGACTCGTTCCAGGTCTTCAGTGTGTTTCAGTTTGACATGTTTCTGATCAGAATGTGTCAGAAATCAGGTGAATGTGAGAACAGACGAGAAGAGTTCAGTGATTCATCAACAGAGTGAAAACATGGACGCTAACAGGCAGGAAGCTGAAGAACTGGTATGAAGGAGAGTAAATGGAGCAGGTAGATCCTGCGGGGCTGATGCAGGTGGACGTGGGAGTCAGGGGACGGGGACAGGTGGGAAAGTCTGAGGACATCTGGTGGACGGATGGAGAACGACAACGACTGAGCCTGAAGAGGCAGAATGTGACAGGAACACATGAAACTAACACAGCAGCAGTTTCCTTTGGTTGAACACAGTTTGACTAAATGTTCACACACACCTGAGTTATGATGTTCTTCAACAAGGACTCACATCTTTCACTTCACTGACAATAATGTCAAAATACTCCATTACAAGTAAAAGACTGGCAGTTAAAATCTCTTTTAAAGAGGCTACAAGAACCTTTATATCCTGCTGGTCCTGGTGGGCCCTGTCAAATAAAACAGACATTTATCTTTATGATTTATTCAACCTGGATGAGTCAGAATGTGACCTGGTGACAAACATCAACACTGAATATCATCAATATACACAAACACAATCTGATGGTCTCCCTTGTTTATGTGGCTCATATAGAGGCATCAGTATCACATTTAAACAGCTTCAGAACCACTTAAACCTCCTCAGAGACCATTTAAGTCAAAGTCATTAAGAACTTTCACTGAAATACACTGAAAGGATCAAAAGTAAAAGTACTCGTTCCACAGAAAACTGTTCCTGCTGACTGATATCTGTTTCTGTGTGACATCATCATCATCATCATCATCATCGTCATCAGCATCATCAGAGCTGCTCAGGTGAACGGTGCTGTAAGAACCCAAAAGTCAAATAAAAGTCTTAAAGTATGTGATATTAAATGTACTGAGGTATCAAAGTATCGGTAAAGTAACTGATCCATATATTTACGTGTGTGTATAAACTGTATACTGTGAGTCAGCTGATCATCACAAACACTGTTTTTATCTGATTGATGAGAAAATCAATTCATTTAAAAATGTGATACTTGTAATCCGTAAAGTAACTAGTAACTAAAGTGACCAGCAAAGCAAATACATGCAGTGGAGTCAGAAGAACAATATCTGCCTCCTAAATGTAGTGGAGTGGAAGTACTTAGTTACATTACATCACTGCGTCTGAACTACTTTATATACAGTTAGTTTAGTGAGTCCAGTGGTTCCCAACCTCCGGGTCGGGCCCTCTGAAGGGGCACCAGTTCTGATGCTCACATTTATTTTCACTTTGCATTAGATTTTTCTGAAATCTTTGATTTTTTGTTACATTTTGGAACATTTAGATGTAAATTGTTAGTTTGGAAGAGAAAATGAAGCTGCAGAAGACAAAGAAGGCGACACTGACACATCAGAGGACAACAGACAACACTTAGAATAATCACATTTATTGATTATTGATTTCTCCATCTTTCAGTGGGAGCCCACAGGACAATAACATGTCAGCACACATCAGCATGAGGAGAAATTAAACATTATTCAGATCGTCTTAACGGTTTTAAATGTCCAATAAAAAAGAAAATAGTAGATAAACATGTTAAAATAAGCAGGAAGCTGATGAGCCAGTGTAAAAACTCAACTATGTAAACTGGGAACAATGAAACAGATTCAAACATTTATGTTAAAAAGACAAAACTAAAGACTTTGATGATCAGGTTGCATTGGAGCAGATTGTTCTATTAGTTCAGCACTTCAACATTTCTCACAACATGATGTCAATGTTTTGATTTGTTCTCTTCAGCATCAGATTTGTTTCTACATGTGTGTTCACATCATCACAGCAGAACTGCTCTCTTCATGTTTCTCACAGCGTCACACATTACAGTGACTGAGCTTCACTGTGAGAGCAGACGACAGCTGAAGGCTGCTGGTTACTTTAAATACCATTAATTAAGATGGTGAACGTGGTCGACGTTACACCTGCTGAACATAATGACTGGGCTGCACCTGCTCTTCATCAATCTGCTGCTACGTTTACACCTGAAGCTCTTCATCAATCTGCTGCTACGTTTACACCTGAAGCTCTTCATCAATCTGCTGCTACGTTTACACCTGAAGCTCTTCGTCAATCTGCTGCTACGTTTACACCTGAAGCTCTTCATCAATCTGTTTACACCTGAAGCTCTTCATCAATCTGCTGCTACGTTTACACCTGAAGCTCTTCATAAGATTACATTTTAACTACTACCTGATTTCAAACTACTGATCAGGTTGCACCATTAAAACTGAAGAAGTGCCTAAGCTCCTAAAAACGTCAGCAATGTTTAAAACGGAAAGCTGTCGATGTGATCATTCATGGAGTTGACCTAATGAACAGTTCTTAGTCTGATAGCTAACAGGTGCTTCAGTCGTTGCTTCCAGGCTGGCTCGGTAGCAGATTTCTCTTCCTCTATAAGCAGGTCAATGTACTCTGGAGTGGTGAGAAGATTTGACTGCAGTGATATATCTCCCAGTCTGTTTAAAGACTCAGCAGAGTTCTCCATCAGTTTCATCACCTCAGCCTGCACATGATCATATTCAGACTTCAGTTTGACCAAGAAATCCTCAGCATGGTACTCTGGACGTCTATATGCTTCCTCTCGTCTACGTTCCTCTCCTCCATTATTCCTTATGACAGTGTGTGTAATCCACACGTTCTCATTCCTGTTGATCTTTGCCTCGTGCTCTTTGAGTTTTTCATTTGTCTGTTCTATCTCCTCAAGCTTGGCTAACCCAACTGTAACCTACTTCTGCAAATTCTCAACTGATTTCTCGAGACTCTGTCTCTCTCTGAGGACCTCCTTTGTCAGTGTCAAGCTTTTGGTTTCTATCACATTCAAAGCATCAAAGAACCTCTTCATGCTTCTTGTCCCCATGTTCCAACACATCTGATCAAAGCCACCATCTTCATCTTTCTCCATCACGCTGCCTCCTTCAGATGATTTATTATCTGCAAACAACGCTAAATTATTGAATTTGAAGTGAAGTGGCAGCCCGTCTTCTGTTTTAGGACATGGGACACCTGAAGCTTTGATCGCCTCTAGAACTGGTGGAAGCTGGCCATCTGCAAATGTCACCAGAACTCTGATGTTTTCTGCCACATCTTTGCCAAAGATTGAGAGCACAGAGTCAAACACATATTTCTGTGTTGGTGTGAGTCGAGCTAAAGAAGCCTGAGCTACAAAACACACAGCATCAATTTCACTGACACCTAGTTCAGAAGAGAGTAGATTCGAACAGCTGTTCTGTGATCTCCTTGTCTCTCTTGATGCCTCTTGTATCTCCAAATCCTGGAGTGTCAACAGTAACGATGGTCAGTGAGTGGTCTATTTTAAACCCCTGCTGGTGGTTGATCTTGTACACAGTGACTTCAAGAGTCTGGCTGTGAGCTTGTGATCTCAACTGATCCTCATCAACTAACTGAAATCTAAAATTGTCCTCCCACTCTACACCAACAATGTAGTTGATCATTCCATTGATCAGACGGAACTTTCCATATTCAGCCTCACCAAAAATAATAATTGTTCGATTCTTCCTCATGATGTCGTTTCCAAATCTATATCTCTGGCATCCATCTACGTCCATATTTTCTTCTGTCAGATGTAGTTTATAAACTGAGGGAGATTCATCATCATAAATACATGTGCTTGTACTTAGGAGGGATTCCGCAAGTGGTGATTTTTTTCTTGTGCAGACATCAACAGAGATGCTTTCTCTGCTTCTTCCAGCTTCACCACAATCACATCTGACCCTGACGACATATTCTGTCTCTGGCTGAAGCCCTGAAATGATCGTCTTTTCAGTCTCAGACATCATTTGGTTCCATTGGAGATCTTCCTCTTTCACCCTGCTGTCTGTTTTGGCGTACTCCACGATGTAGTTCAGGATCTGGACATCTTGTCCGAGTTCAGCAGGTTTGTTCCAGCTGACTGATATCTCACTTGAGTTTGGTTCAACTTGAGGTTTTCCAGGAGGGCTGCAAGGTAAAGTTTTAATGGAACCACTGACTTCATTGGCTGGTCCAACACCTACTGAGGTCACTGCTCTGCATCTGAACTTGTACTCTGTGTTTGGACTCAGATCGCTCACTGTGACTTCTTCAGCTTCTGCTGCCGTCTTTTCTTTCCATCCATCCTGTCCACTGACACAGTACTCAACAGAGTAGGAGGTGATGTTCTCTGCTCCAAACTTTGCTGGAGAAATCTTCAGCGTCACACTGTTGTGGTTTATGTCTCTGACTGTTAATGTTTCAGGCTTTGAAGGAGGCTCAAAGTTCTCAGTGACAGAGAAGCCGTCTTTATAAAGGTAGATGCTTGAACCTTTCTGTGTCTCGTCTGTTAAACCAACTGCCAAGAACTTAATGTTCTTGTTCTCCTTGTTGGCCTCTGCAAAGTCACTGAAGAGTTTTGCTTTACTCCTCATTTTATCTGCTACTTCTCTTGAGGCGTACCATTGTTCCTTCTCTACATCATGAGTACGAGACCGTCGAGCTTCGTCTGGTTTGGTTGTTTCTTCTAAGTACTCTGATAAAGTTGAGAGGTACGGTTCATCACTTCCCAGTGAGGTGAAAACAAAACACACAGCATGATCTGCACTGAGGCTTTCCTTGTACAGGTCTGTTTCAGAAGAGACAATCTTAGTATTCTTCATCGTGTTGGTGAAAGACGTTAAGGTGTGAATTTCTCTCTCTTTACAATCCATCCACTTGTTCAGGTCTTTGCTGTTGAAAGGAGAAGAATGTCTCTTCTTCAGGATCTCTGCGAGCACAGCCTCTTCTTCTCCTCCTCCTCGGATTGATGGAAGTTTCTTTGCCAAGGTTTGTTGGAATTCCAGCTTGAACTCAGAGCACATCTCTTTAAAGGTTTTAATCTTTGTGCCAATCTGTGGGAACTGCTGTGCAGTGGTGGTTTTCAGGGCATCATTGCACCTCATCTCCAGCTCACTGAAGTCCTCCAGGACACTCTGTGACTTTTTAACTAATGTTTCACTTATCTGACGGACGAGTTTCGCAGCAGAAGAATCTAAACATGTCAGTGGCAACATCCAGACCTTCATTGGTACGGCGTTTTCTCCGTTGGCTCCCAGCAATGTTGGTAAACTCTGATAGACTTGTATTGCATCCTGAAAGGATGTCGGCATTTTCTGAAGTGAAAAGTCTCCAAAGAATCTGCAGGAGAACTTATCAGCAGTTGCTCTGTCTTTGTCTTCCATTTTCAGTGAACCTTCACCCTCTATAGCAAGACAGGGAATTTTCTCGATCATCACCTTCAAGTTACCCTCAATGTCTTGATGATCTTCCTTTTCTGACACCTCACGGTCAAAGACAAAGAAGGCTTGTGCTCCATAAAGAACAGCTGTGACTACATGTGTAGCTAACCCTTTATCAAAGACATATGGATGCTTCACATTGCCTCTTCCAAGATGATCCATCGACAGTTCTTGGACCTTTGTGGTAGCTTTGTACTTCAGTGTTACTCTGGCCTGATTTTTGGAAGTCTTACTATCATTCAGGTATTTTGCTGATCCGGCAACTTCAACCAGTCCGCCCAAGAAACTCGCCTTCAAAGAGGCTTTAACATTAAGAGCTGAAGATTTGTCCTCAATAGATTCAGATGCAACTATCTCAAAGTCATTATAGTTCTGTGGTCTTTCTCCAATACGTTCTGCCAGGTCACTGCGGTCCCACAATGTCAGTCCTGAAAAAAAAAGAGGCAAAAATCCAGTTCAGCCTCTAGAACCAGACAGATAGAAGTCAGGTTCACATAGTGAACTGGGAACACACTTTAGCTATGAGTTACTAACTCCAACAAGGAGGTTATATTTTCAACTGTGTCAGTTTCTTGGTGTGGTAGGAGGATCACATAAAACTACTGAACAGATTTCCACCAAACTTGGATGGAGGATGAGTCTTGACCCAGAAAAGACCCAATTAAGCTTTAGTGTGGATCCAGATAAAGCGACGGACTCAGTTCCTCCAACATTGCAAAGAGAGTTTTAAAAAAAAACATTTTCCTTTATTTCTCAAAAATTATGCATGAATCTTGATGAATAAAATCGGGAGTGTTTAGGCAGCTGGTATCTTTGAATGAGTACAGTTCAATGCAGAGCTATCAAGTTCGATTTGGTTTAGGCTCAGAGTTTCCACACATTAATTTTATTTGCGGCGGTCCACCACAAGATCACCATTGGCTGCCACATATTGATTTTCTATTTTTGGAGCTGCGTCTCGTTCTCACTCAGTCAAGACAACAGCCGTCAGTGAATAGCATGATGCCATATACTCTGATACAGTGCATGGTGGTGTTGTTTTTAGTCCGTCGGTAAAACTAACGAAGAAGAGGTGGAGGACTATTTAACGCATTTGCCTTGACTGTAACAACCAAACAGCGACAGAGACCGAGGAGACGCTGCATCTCCTGGATCTCAGCAGCTGTCCAGTTGTTCATCTTAATGTCCGCTGATGAAGTGATGGACTGACTGCTGTGATCAGCTGTTTCCTGGTTTTAAAACTCCCCAGCTGTGGGTCGCACAACAGTGCAGGTCATCGACACCTCCGCCCATCTCACGCAGAGGCACATTAACACCACAGTTTTGATTGCAGGCGAGGTGGAAATAAGTGTACCCTCCGAGGCTGCAAATCGGCGGACCAAAACGGACCCCCAGTTTGCTGTACTCTGTCTGAGACCGCAGACCGAGCCGCCAAAAGGACCTGCAGATTTGTGGCTTGCTGCCCTGTCAAAAAACGGCTATTGAGATCAAGGCCCCTCAAAGAGAGCCAGGCCTTAAAGGGATAGTTCGTGTTTTTTGAAGTGGAGCACATCATCTATAGTCGGTCTGTTCCCTACCATAATCAGCGATCAGCGCAGCCTCAGTTTGGAGGAGCAGAGAGCTGCTCCAGCCCAGAGGCTCAGTCCACAAACACTACAATGGGAGATTCTAAAGAGCTCGAAGTCTAAGAAATCGGCAAGCGTGTTTTTGCACCTTCAAGAGTTGAAAGGCTGACGGCCAAGAAAGACGCCCTCACTCCACGTCAAATGTTTGAAAAGAGCATTGCAGCTTCAACTGCTCCAGAACTCAGCTGCACGTGTGTTGACGAAGACCAGAAAGCGGGCTCACCAGATTTAGAATCACTGCATTGGCTCCCTGTGCGCTTAGAGGATCGATTTTAAGGTTCTTTTATTAGTTTTTAAGTGTCTAAACAGCCTTGGGCCTTCTTATCTCTCTGGCCTGCTTTTACCGTATCGGCCCTCATGGACCCTGAGGTCCTCCGGTACTGGTCTTTTATCTGTTCCCAATGTGCGAACCAAAACCTTTGGTGAAGCCTCATTTTATCAATACGGCCCTCGCCTGTGGAACAGCCTGCCGGAGGACCTCAGGGCCACTGAGTCTGTGGATGCTTTTAAACGCAGGCTCAAGACTCACCTTTTTAATATAGCTTTTAACTGAGTCACCTTTTACTCATTTAGTATAACTCATTTATGCTGTCCTGTCACTTTTCTTTGTCCTTTGTCCTCATTTTCTCTAATAGGTTTTATTATTCATTTACTACTTACTTATTTATTTATTTTTAATGCTGCTTTTATGGGTTTTAGTGCTTAAAAGTTAAGTTTTGCGGGGAGTGGGGATGTTCAGGGGGTTAGTTTCATTGTCTTTTCTTTTAATGTAAAGCACTTTGGGTTGCATTTTTATGCATGAAAGATGCTATATAAATAAAGTTGATTTGATTTGATTTGCTATTGCTAAACAAAAAGCTAGGAAGTACTCCACATAGTGACAGGTAGCAGCAGCTAGCTGCCTCACCTTCCATAAACAACACTGGGAGACCATCAGATTATCATACACGACATGGTATTTGGGCGCCTTGGCGTTATCATAAAAATGTCCGAACCAAAAGGGTTTCTCGCCTAACCATCCTGGGGCTGTACCAGTGTTTTCTATTAGGTACACAAATGTGGGGAAGCTGGTGCGCTGCTCGTAAGCGTGCAGGGCCGCTTGAAAACTCAACCGTAAAACCTGCTGTTGGCCTCCCGCTGGATTCGTGGAGCCAGTACATCACATTCTCCAAAGTCCTGGATGATGGTCGAGCGCAGTGGGTGCAGCGTGAGCGGCATCGACAAACAACCCCAGTATCGACAAAGCGAAAACCAGCTATCATTATCTGCGTGATCCTGCTTCTATGTGGAGATGTCCATTTAAAACCCAGAACTAGGACCTTGGATGTTTGCCAATCAGCTGATCCCAACAGTTTTAAAGGGCATGTCAAAAAGTTGAGTAACACACTGAGGGCTCTATCTTAAGAATTTGAAACGCAAGTATCAAACGCAAAACGCAAGTAGCTTTGTGGGCGGATCTCAGGCGCTGTTGCTATTAATGCCGGCGCAAATCTAAAATGGGTTGGTCTGAAGTAGCTGCATTAGTCATAGGTGTGGTCTGGGCGAAAAGTGCAATAAACCAATCAGAGCGTAATCTCACATTCCCTTTTAAAAGCAGGCGCGCTTGTTCCATGGCGGATTGCTATTATATTGGCGAATTTGCGAGGCGCACACCAGGAGCGGTTCACAGCCGAGGAGCCCGACGTTCTCGTCCACTACACGCCATGGCAGCATTGTCAGACCGGACCACACTGCCCGGGATGCGGCAAGGTATTAATCCCTGTCTTGACCGGGTGGCGATGATGCTGCTGCCTCTCAGGCGCATCGCCTCGTCTCCAAACGCACCACCTGCCCCTGTTGTGCCCCTTCCTCCTTCCTCCTCCTCCCCAAACTCCATCTCTGTCCACCTGCCCCACTAGGAGCACATCGCACATCACAACTCCTGGACCGTCACGGCTATGGCGTCGCATATCAGAGGGAAAAATAATTAGTTCTTCTGTTTAAATATTTTTAACTTTTTTTGAATGGTTTGCAAAAACCGGAGCTGCTTCCTTGTAGACGAGAGAAGCAAAGAGTATGCACGTTGAACACATGCTACATTATGGCCAAGCATGCGCCCTTAAAATAGCATCTGAATAAGCGCCACTGACCTTACACCAGGTTTTTCCTGGTCTGTTGCAGAAGTGTTTTCTAAAACAGCAAAATAGCACCAGTGAACGTTTGCGCCGGAACACGCATTGTATAAAAGTAGCCTCAAGATCCATGTAGTGTTTCTGCCAGTTTGAACAAGTCAAATTTAAGACTATTTTTAACTAAATTTAAGACCTACACGAAGTACGAAAAAGTAAGGAAAAATGCGGTCCCAGAATTACTTGAAGAATGAAGTGAATGAGTGTGTGTCAGGGCTATTATAGTTTTCAAATTTTCATTAGTTTTTATTTTAATTTAGTTTTTCAGTTTGTGTTTTCATTTCAGTTTAGTTTTAATTAGTTTAACAAGTGATCTAAGTAGTTGAAGTATAGTTTTTATCTAGGAATTTAATTTTAGTTACTTACAATAACACTTGTGTGTGCGCACACTGGGGCTGCCACAAACGATTATTTTGATAGTCGACTAATAACCGATTATTTTTTTCGATTAATCGACTAATCGGATCATACGTAAATTGAATGTAAAACATACAGCTTATCGCACCAGCATGCAGCTGCTCTTATATAACCATCATTAGCTTTCAGCTTGAAGTGTTTAACGTATATGCTAACTAAAAATAAAGACAATTAAGTTCATTAAACCTTTAATGAAATATGCAGCTTGTAGCAACTGTGTAGCATAAAGTGCAAACAGCTAAGTAAAATAAGGATAAGGCACTGGCCTAAACAACACAAAAATAAATACTTGAGGTTTTTAGGTTTTCGTTCCTTCATTCTCTGGCATCAAACATATGTAGTAGTTTATACTGTGAATATGGTTTACACATCTTGTTTGTAACCTAAAGCTAATGTAGGCTATATTAAAAGACGCAATATATGTTAATACCACATTCTGTATGATTCTATATAAGGCAGAGTTATGGAAATGTAGGACACATGAATGTAATTATTACACTCACTGTCTCCCCTATAAACTCAGTTCATGTGAATAATATCACTATTCCTACAATGACTCCTTTGAGACGAAGCGAATAAACTCAACAAGCCAGTATGTGGGAAAGTCAGCTGTGATTGTGTTATTGTGTATTCTCCAAGCGGTCTGCTTTATTGTCCGGTCTCTGAATGCGTGTACAGCGGTATGGTGGTACAGAGCTCAGGGAGCAGACGAGGGGAGCGCTGCAGCCCCGGCTCGGAACGACACAACAACCAAGAAAAGCCAGCTGCTCTATTGCTGTCCTAACTGTGGCTAATGCTCCGTGCTCAAGCCCAGAGCTTGTTAGCTCCGTACTATACTACCACACTCCATACGCATACAGAGAACGGAGCTTGGGATCTGCGGGACAGAAACAGATACAGATACACAGAGATGTGGACGAAACAGGACTGCTCGGTATCTCCGAGTGTAATAGCAGTGTTCAAGCCACTTCAAAACTAATACACATATACATGACTTGGATCAATAAGTAGGATCGGAATGTTTTTCCTGGTTAGCGGACATGGCCGAGGACCCCTCTCCAGACGGGATTCTCAAACCACACCTCCAGCACATCTGGGACCTTCGCCAGTTAAAATGAGTTTTGAGAGAATAATAAGTTAAAAAAACAACAACCATGCATCGACTATTGAACTAGTCATCGACAATTTTAATAGTCGACATAATTGTGACTAGTCAACTAATCGTGGCAGCCCTAGCACACACACACACACACACACACACACACACACACACACACACACACACACACAGTGTTCAAAATCGAAAGCACATCTGCTTTCAACGTCGGAGTTGGGCAAAAGATGGTTTGAATTTTGCTTGAGGCAGGCGGCAGAGGCGGTGCAGAGTTCAGGTCGAGCAGAACTGGATGAAATTGGACCGGGAACTGGTGACAAACTGGCGAAGTGTGCGCCGATAAATTACGACCGCGCTTTTGGCAAAATAAAACGTACGTTCCTGGATACTTCAGACAGAAGAACGCACGGAGCTGACTGGAATCTCACCAACACATTTCCTCCAAACAAAAAAAAAAAAAAGGCGATGATGGAAGCCGTAAATGAATGTACATATTTAAGACCTGACTACATGTAAGACCTATATGCAAAATATGGACGTATTTAGGACTTTTTAAGACTCCGCAGAAACCCTGTCCATGCCAAAAATCCACGGCGTTACCATCACTGTCATGTACTTGCTAAATACGGTCTTCTGAGTTTTGAAAACTTGATCATACACTCAAATGTCTGTTTACTTCACAAAATTATTTACAATGCTTCTGCTCCCCTTCTGAAAAAGGTTGTTACACTCTGCTCTGAAAACACTGCACGAGGAATTCCATCTGTCACGAGGGGTGAGTGTAGCATGGAGGTTCTACGGTCTGTGTCTGAAATTAAGTCTTATTTTCTACGGTTGAGAAAATGTAGTGTCAAAAGAAAGGGTGGTCTGACGGAGATGTAAAGCTGTGTGAATTTTCTCTATACAACGTACACTTGCAATAATATAGATTTTTTAGGTGGGCCTCATTTTAGGTGGTTAAAATTCGCTTTGCACTGGACCTTGTTCACTGCACTACAAAGCTGAGCGTCTGGAGCGGTTCTCTGCTTCTCCATACTGAAGCTACACTGATAACTCGGAATAGTTTTTATACAACCTACACTTCGCGGGGTTTCATTGTTCCATTTTTCGCATGGTTTGCTGCTTTTATTGTTTCTCTTGTCTCTAACTGTGTTAGTGGTCTCCAGCTGTGCCTCTTTGTGAATTTACTTGTGAGTTAATAATTGCATGAAACAGCGAGCGGAGCTGTTCACAACACGAAGGTGCTGAAATGATCCGACTCTTACTGTGTACCAGCCAAGGATGAATGTCTGCATCTTAAGCACCTGCACACAGGTGTGGGCACCTTCACTGGGGTGAAGGCAACACCAGAGTCTGTGATTACTACAACAACACCAAGTCGCCTACGGCGTGGACGTCCCGGACCAGATGGGAGGCCGTACTCCGTCAAAGGCGGAAAGGTGGCCGGTGTCGGTCTTCTATAACATCCTTGACCTGGCTGGGATCAATGCCCGCATCTTATCCAAGGAGCACCAGCAGCAGCAGGAGAGCCCGGAGGAAAGTCCTGCAGCAGCTTCAGAGGAGCTGAGGGCAGAATACATGGAGTGGAAAGCGGCCGCGGCAGGCGGCACAAGGTGGCAGCAGCGGAAACACCCACGGCAGCAGACACGGAGACGGAGGCAGTGCCGGTCCGAAAGAGCTGCAAACGCAACCAAACTTCGGACACTTGAAATGCCACAAGCCCGTGTGTAACTGTGAGGAGAGCGGAGGTCATCTGCGGTGACTGTGACCAGTGATCAAAACGGCTCTTTTTTTTTATTTGTGATCAGCTTGTTTTCAGCTTTTTCGATTATTATATTTCTTAAATTATATATTATTACAAAATCACTCATTATCAAACAAGTTACTTCTAATTGTTCTAACTTTTCTCTGTTAAATTCCTGTGTAAATATGTAAAAATAACGGTTTACTATGGTATTAATAAATGTATAATTAAACTTGTTAAAATGTACATTTTGGTGTAATTTAATTTAAGAAAAATATATTATGACATAATGAATGCATTCATCACTCAATTGGGTATTTACATGAGAGATTATAGAGCTTAAAATCTAGCAGTCCAAATGACACTTACAGCTGTTCAATTAGTTGTGGATTTCTGGCCTTTTGAAGTCCAACTGACACTTTGTTCGAATCAGAAAAATAATTTGACCAGATAAAACTCTTGGGTTGTGTAAAGCGCACTGTAATGCTTGACTAAGATATAGATCATTAAGATTAATTGGATCAGATCTGACTGGAATGAATCCGTCACAGTTGCTGGTAAACTGATTCAATTCACCCAGCAGGCGCCAACACACAAATTCCCCCCGCATTTGGCGGATAGCAGGTGCTTATTTCCCTGTAGTGTAATGAAGACATACATTCATTCTTTCCCCGTTACATAGTTAGATATGATTATCGAGAGCTCTCTCTCCCTCTTGCTCTGGCGTCTTGCAACGAGGATGGCTCCCGACACTGCAGCACGTTGCCAAGCTCTATGGGAAATGCAATTTTAAAAAAAAATAGGCACGTTTAGAGAGAATGTTTGGGATCGTTAAGCGGGCCACTCCAGTTGTTTAGGCGGGCCGGATGTGGCCCGTGGGCGTAGTTTGGGGACCCCTGATTAAAAGATTCAAATTGGGAAAAAAAATTAATTAGCGATATCGACTGATATGAAACACTTATATCGTGATACATTTTTCAGCCATATCACCCAGCCCTAGGACAAATCCCCACACATTCTCATGCTTATCAAAGCGCTGGTTATTGAGTAAGCAAGCCTGCACACATTGCTGAGTTATGTGAGTATGTGTATGGTTATTAATAGGTGTGAGTGTGGTTTTTAGAGAATGGTGGGGATGGGGATAGTTGGACTGTTATCTATGTATGTACTTGTGTTTGAATGCTTGTGATTGAATGTGTGATGAAAATAAGAGAGAGTATGTGTTGTTGTGCTAAGCTCTGTTGTGCATTTTCATGACCTGGTGCTCTCGTTCCTTGTTTCTGTTTGTTTGTTTTGTCTACTTTTAAAATACCATTGCCATCACTTCATTTTTTATTCTGTCATATCTCAACAATTTTAATACTATTGTTCCTTCATCTGTTCTTACCTGCCCACGGACTACAGGCGGAAACTAGCAAAATTGCTATCACCTGGCCCAATACATTTTTTCTTTTTTCCTGAGATTAATGTTCTTTTGTGCATTATCCCCGTTTTAAATAAATTCCTATCCTATCCTTTGTACTGCAGTAAAGGGGTCCAGAGAAAAAGCTAAATTTAATCACCTAAAACAAGGACCACCTAAAAAAATCTGTATCAGTTCAAGTGTACGTTGCATAGAGAAAATTCACAGCGCTTCACATCGCCGTCAGACCAGCCTTTCTTTTGGCACTACATTTTCTCAACCGTAGAACCTCCGTATCCCTATGTACTAAACACAAGGGATGTCAGTAGTCTAAGTGCATATTAATATTCCTATAAAATAGAGGAAGAGAGGTGAGAAAAGAGGTGTGTCTTATTTGGCCCACTTAGGAACAAGATTTAGATGCTGTTTGGAGTCACTGGGTCACAAGACATGGAAGCTATTGAGAAAAAAAAAAATCATAATTTCTGCATATTAATATTCATATAAAATAGAGGAATCACTCAAAAGAGGTGTGTCTTATTTGTCCAGTTTACTAATACAATCAGCAGCTGGTTTGGAGCCGCTGGGTCACATGACATGGAAGATATTGAAAAAAACTATTATTATTTTGTATTTATATATTTGTGTTGAGTAATTTATTGACTTAGACATTTTTTTTTAATGTCTTTCCGAATTGCACTTTACAGTGCAATGGGAACGAAATGTAGTTTCAGTGGCTCGGGACAGTGCAGGTTAAAAAACTACAGCATGTATACTTTGGACGTTGGAAAGTCGGACGGAGGGAAGCGGCGTTCTCCAGCCCAGCTGTTCCCCCCGCTGGACAGCCACGCCTCTGTCACACCGCCTCCGCTTGCTGCTTTGTCAGCTTGTGATGCTAGGAGCGTCCATAGAAACTGGGTCTTGTCGGCTATCCTGATGCTAACACAGGGCAGTAATGTCGAGTGACTATCCGCTGAATATCCCAACTGAAACTAACTTCACAGTCCGTTTGTTGACCTGTCACCTCTCCTGTGACACTGGTTGCCTCATTGTAGAAAACTACTGTGATTGGTGCGTTGCGGCCAGAAGATTGTAATTTTTTTAAAGAGCGCAGACAAAGTAGGTTGTGACGGTAACTTGAGACCTTTGCTCGCAGTAGTGTCAAAAGAAAGGCTGGTTCGATAGCAATGTGAAGCAGTGTGAATTTTCTCTATACAACGTACACTGGAACTGTTATAGATTTTAGGAAGGAAACAGACCGACTATAGATATGTACGTTATGTGACCCCACTCCAAAAAACCCGAATTATCCCTTTAAGGTTTTTGTCATGGCCAAGCCGTGTAAATACATCATCCTGTAAGGTAAGGTAACTTTATTTGCACCCGAGGGTAGATTTGGTTGCAGTTAAAGAGTAATTGGCTGCTTACACACACACCCAGACAGCATGTTCTGGGATGAACTTTTCCCCAAAAGCTCACATTGTGAAAAATGTGTCAGTAAAATGTTAATAAAAGCCGCACAACCTCGCTAAATGACTGGTTTTAATGTCAGAATTTTGCGCAATTAGTCCAATAAAATTTAGTCTAAAAGAGCCGCCCAATTACATTTTAACCCCAAGTTGGCTCTGCGCTAAACTGGAAGTCAGCCGACTTGGTCGGCAGAAGTCTGGAGTGTGATGCTCTATTGCAGTGGTTCCCAATCTGGGGTCCGGGCCCCCCCTAGGGGAGCGCCACAGATCGCAGGGGGTGCACACAAGTTTGTCTGCTCTGAGGTTGTGAGGTTACCAAAATTATATCTGTGCACATTAAATTTATAAAATCCCAATAACACACCCAACTGGATAAGCAAAACTTTGTATAATCCGAACTGAAACACATTTTTGGTCCACATTTAAATTCATTAAGCTATTTATTACCAACATGCCTATGAGGTAGGTCTAATTTGTTCTCTGGCAGACCTCTTCTGGTCAAAAATTTAACTGTGTGTGTGTGTGTGTGTGTTTGTGTGTGATACACCTGATGACACAAAAACTAAGAAATGTATCTATATACATTGTAAAATAAGGAGAATAAGAGCAAAAACCTACAACTGTTGTTTATTTTTGCAAATAAAAGTTTTAAATTAATCATTTTTTATCACTTACTTATTCTGATTAGAGTGTATGTTGGTTGGGGTTGGGGGGGCTGGCTTGTCTTGGACACAGGTGTCAAAATAGTTGAGATCCATTTACTCCTGTCTAGTGTGGATATGTACACAGACACGGAGACAATGTCAGAAAAGTTGAGATTCATACACTGCTGCCAGACACAAATACAAGAAAGGGAAATTATACTTAGTCCTGAAATGATTCTGAAATATATTTAAAACTTTAATTTCTGCAATGTGTTTGCAATAAATTCATTAAATTCAATAAAACCATTTCATTAAAGGTATTTTGAAATAGGAAGTAAAGAGGAAATGGCGACATGATGTGTCTGTGAGAAAGAGCAAGTGTTACACTCAAGGCTTTGTCTGTCATTCTGTCTCTGATGATCATTTTTGATTAAGTATTAACTTTGCAAAGTAGAAGGATGTGTAATGGGTAACTATGATTGAAAACAATGTGTTGAAGTTTAGAGATCTAATGATAATCAGTAAAGAAACAGTGTTGAGCTGAGGTCAGGAGAAAGTGTTAAAGAACTGATTAGGTCAACATGAGGCCAAAAGGATGTGTCGTAAACTGATCACGCTTTGGGCACGGGCACAGACCGCGACTGAGTCATGTTAGATCATTACGAAATTGCTGGCTGTCATCAAGGGACTATTAGTCATTGAATTGTAGGAAATGATTGATAGGAAAATGTCCTAATAAGGACATAAAACCGTGCCACTGTCCGAAGCAAAGTTCATTCTTCCACTCGCTCCATCCTTGAAGAAACACCTGAGACGGGAATGTGAGCTTGGGATATTGGAGTACTTTTGTTCACTCTGCTGGCGTGAAGTTTGGACTTTGGGGAAACTGAGAGACCTCAGGTGGGGTTGTGATTTGCCTCAAGGACTTGGACTTTCAGCAGGAGGGGAGAGGCAAGCAATGAAAAGACCTGACTCTCTCCATTTCACCTAAATTTAAGTATTCCTAACCAGGCCTCAACTCTTTTAGATTAATTTGTTATTTACGGTATTATGATTTATCAGTAAGTATTTTTGATAATGATAGTAATAGAAATAAGTACTGAGCTGTATGCTTTGCCCTCGCTAAAATCTATGCAATAAAACCTACATAATATAGTTCAAGTTGTGGACATTGATCCTTTTTTCCTTGAAGCCCCCCTTGCCTGTGTTAGATCCTGAGTTTACCTCTGTCCAGGAGGCACTCAACCAGCTAAAATGAGACACAGTAGAGAGTATACCTCCATCAAGACTCAATAGTCCCTTTTATCTGCATTAAACTGTACTCACTCAGTAGATACTGAAAACAAACCCACAAGCAGACATGAAAAAGTGTTTTATGACTCAGATATGAACCTGATCCCTGCTGAAAAGTTGCAATAAGTTTAGAGATGAAGGACTTTAAATACTGAATATTTTATTTTGATGCATTAAAGATATTTAATGTGAATCCTTACCAGGGATGAGTGAATCTGTGCGGCAGTCGTACAGCATCCCGAGGCTGAAAGGTCGGCCGAGCGCCGCCACCTTCATCGTCCTGCTGGCTTCAGAGTTCATCGCTCAGGCTGAACTGGACAAAACCAACAACAGCTCGTTAGTTCAGTTCTCTGACTCTTCTCCTGACTAACCTGTTATTCGTCTGTGTCATGTTAAAAAAAACTTGGTTGTATCACTTCCAATGACACTCACATTGTCACTCATTTCAGTTTCAGTTCATGTCCAGGCTTCATATAACAATTCAAAGTAGCTATTACAATAATAATAATGCATTTTATTTGACGGCGCCTTTCAAAGCACTCAAGGACACCACACATAACAACAACAGTACAACAAAAGACAGTACAAGTACAGGACGATTAGTGCAAATAAATAAATCAGTAAGAGGATGCAGTTACATGGTGCCGTCTCGGCACCGAGTTCAGACTCTGTAGTCCTCATCATACAGAAAGTCAACCGGGCTGAGTTAGGCAGGGTTGAGCTTCCAGGGTGAGAAAAGTGCCATAGAGTGGAATGGAGAAAAGGCAGGAGTGTGATTATATGATACAGATACAGACAGGCTGATACAGAGTAGGCCACGCGGAAGAAGTGTGTTTTCAGGCTAGATTTAAAGGTGGAGACAGTGTCAGAAGTGCAAATGTCTGGTGGGAGAAAGTTCCAGAGGCTGGGGGCAGATCGGCTGAAAGCTCTTGACCCCATGGTCATTAGGTCGGCAGATGGGGTAAAGAGCTGGATGGTCGAAGAGGATCGGAGGGTGCGGGAGGGATTGTGGATATGGATCAGTTCAGCGAGATATGATGGTGCCAGGTTATGAAGGATCTTGAAAGTGAGGAGTAGAATCTTGAAATCGATACGGGATTTGAAAGGGAGCCAGTGGAGTTGCAGCAGGGCCGGAATGATGTGTTCAGCAAAGGGAGTTCTGGTGATGATACGCGCAGCTGCGTTCTGGACCAGTTGGAGTTTATGGAGTGATTTCGGAGGAAGACCATGGAGGAGAGAATTGCAGCAGTCCAGACGAGATGTAACCAGGGTGTTTACGAGGACAGCAGTGCAGGCTGGTGGTATTTAACAATAACAGTGTTAGATATTCATAGTCAGATATTAAAGAGCTCCTCAGATGTGGAAGCTGCCATTACATTTTTGGGAGAGTTAGGACCATCATTCTGATGGGACAGCGAACTGCTGGGATCAGTGCTGTCATGGTTTGAGTTTGTGGATTAGCTGTTTCCTGTTTTATTTTGAAGTTCTCTCCTTGTGTCATGTTTTGTCCCGTTCCCAATTTTGTTCTGTTTTCAGCTGTGTCCCATCAGTCAATCACCCTCTGAGTATCCAAGTTCTTGTCCTCCTCTCTCATGGTCAGTTTGTCTGTTGTGTAATGAGTCTCAGTCCAGTTCAGTCCTGTATCTTTGTGTCCTTCATGTTCCTGCCTCTTATTCCAACACTTCCTTTGTTTATTTAGTTTTTATATTTTTGCAGTTCTTTGTTTTTGGTCTTTGTCCTGCCCGCTCCTTCTGTTTAGTTACTGTTTGTCACCACTTGGTTTACAGCTTTACTTAATAAAGCTCACCTTTTGTTTGTTTACCTGCCTTCCTGTTTGTGTCTTCAGTTTGTGTCCCTGTTCATTTAACCCTGACAGGTGCACAATGAAAATTGTGGACTGTTTTCACTGACAGCAGAGTCGGATCTCTTATTAAAGGAGCACATTGAGTAACATGGCAGTGAGGACAGAGGTGAGCCATCTTATAGGTCTTCAACTGTGAGGACATTTATTCCATTAATGGTTGAGAAAACGAAAGTGAAAGCAGAGGAAATCAGAGGTGTTAAATATTTCTCTGTTATGGCTGATTCTGTACCACATTTAGAACAAATAGATCAACTCATGTTTGTTTCTTGCTTCGTCAGTGCAGACAGCAGCACAGTAGAGAGATTCCTCAGGTTGGAGCTCATCCACAGTCACACAGGTATCAGCGTGTCTGAATCTGTGATTAAATGGTGTCAGACTTTGGGTTTGACTTCAAACTGTGGGCTATGTTACGATAATGCGAGCATCATATCTGGCACATTCAATGGGCTCCAGACACACTTAAAAAAAAGGAAACCCACTAATCCATCATACACCTGCTGCCCAATCACAGAACTGTGTAGGTGAGAACAGTAGTGGTCGACTGATGTGGTTTTTTCAGGGCTTATTGGGCCTCTTGGATGAGAAGTCAAACATTTTCAAGTAAAGTGAAACATGTCTAGATGTCTACGATACAGCACTTGAAAAAACATGATTGCAGACTACCAGGAGATGTGTGTCAGATTAATGATCTTATTAATTTCCTATTTTTTTTAATGGTTACATAAAAATAGAAAATGTGGACATCTAAACATCACAGATTTCCCTATTAAGATGCACTAAAACAATCTTTGCTCTGTTGTTTTCAAAGCAGCACAATGAATGAAACACATCTCAAATCTTAGCAAACTTGTCGTGTTTCACTTCTTGAAAAAAGTTTTTGAGAGAGTCCTCTTTCACTCTTATCAGTAAGGCATGGACAAAAAGCCTATCAGCGGTGGTCTTGACTGGTCTCGTTCAAAAAACCAGAATCCGTCCAGTCCAAGACCAAGACGAGGCTGAGTAAAAATACCTAGGATTCCAAGACAAGACCAAGAATCTCAAAAAATGAGAAGTACAACCAGGCCTGGAATTTCCCCATTTTAGGGGCAAGGCCACTTGGCCTTTCGTGTTGTCAATTATTTGAGGGCACAAAGGCCAAAAGCCAGGGCAGCAAGAACATAAAATAAAACAATGATTTTAAGTCCACGTCCATAATGAATTTAATTTAAGGACTAAGAATGCATAAATGTCTATGAAATGAATACACAAAACAAGCTCAGGCGAGAAATGTTCAACTTTCAACTATTTATTAATTCATAAATGCATTTATTTTTATTTTATATTTATTCTTAACATATACTACAAAGTGAAAATCATTTATGCCAGATTATGTGATTAATCAGTCACTATCGTTTGAAGATGGGGATGGAGAGTCAGGGAGAGTTTCAGCGTGTGAACCGTCCCAGTGTGAACGGATAATCCGGAGGCGCGGAGCGCGGGGCGTGTCGGTCTGACAGTCTGATAACTGCTCAGGTCCTTCACTCAACTGAATACAGAGAAATGTCCCACAGAGCAACATTGCAGGACCAAACCAAAGTAACGTAGTAACTTTAACTGTTTTTGGCAACTTATATGAGGAAAAAAATATTGTCTGTCAGTGGAGCAGCGTCTGTCCTCCTGTCTGTCCTGCTGTCTGACCTCCTGTCTGTCCTCCTGTCTGACCTCCTGTCTGTCCTCCTGTCTGACCTCCTGTCTGACCTCCTGTCTGTCCTCCTGTCTGACCTCCTGTCTGTCCTCCTGTCTGACCTCCTGTCTGACCTCCTGTCTGTCCTCCTGTCTGACCTCCTGTCTGTCCTCCTGTCTGACCTCCTGTCTGACCTCCTGTCTGTCCTCCTGTCTGTCCTGCTGTCTGTCCTGCTGTCTGTCCTCCTGTCTGTCCTCCTGTCTGTCCTGCTGTCTGTCCTCCTGTCTCTGCTCCTGTCTGTCCTCCTGTCTCTGCTCCTGTCTGACCTCCTGTCTGACCTCCTGTCTGACCTCCTGTCTGTCCTCCTGTCTGACCTCCTGTCTGACCTCCTGTCTGTCCTCCTGTCTGTCCTGCTGTCTGTCCTCCTGTCTGTCCTCCTGTCTGACCTCCTGTCTGACCTCCTGTCTGTCCTGCTGTCTGTCCTCCTGTCTCTGCTCCTGTCTGTCCTCCTGTCTCTGCTCCTGTCTGTCCTCCTGTCTGACCTCCTGTCTGTCCTCCTGTCTGTCCTCCTGTCTCTGCTCCTGTCTGTCCTCCTGTCTCTGCTCCTGTCTGTCCTCCTGTCTCTGCTCCTGTCTGTCCTCTTGTCTCTGCTCCTGTCTGTCCTCTTGTCTCTGCTCCTGTCTGTCCTCTTGTCTCTGCTCCTGTTTGTCCTCCTGCCTGTCCTCCTGTCTGTCCTCCTGTCTGTCCTCCCGACTCTTCGTCACATTTCTGCCTGAAAAACAGCGTCCTTCACCAGCAAAAAAATCATTAACTCAACGAGTGTTTGTGGTGAAAATAAATCACCGTGACCGTCATCATGACGTGTACCATCACGCCTCTTTAGGAGCCGCAGCGCCAGCTTTCTGTGTGAATTACACAGCGCTACAGCGGAGATGCTTCGCTCTGTGTGAGTCACCATCAGCGGAGAATTAGCGAACCACTGCTCAGGAAATAATGTAGAGACGCTGTGTAAGAAGGGCTAATGTCTTAACTCAGACCCGGTGACTTTTTCCTCCTCCTCAGACCCAACGTCTCTGCCACACGGACGTCGGGTGCGTTTGATGAAGTCTCCTTGTTAGCCAGTGATAGATTACTGTCAAACTGTCGTTGTAGCCCTCCCGAGCGGTTCATGCCAGGCTCGAATCGAACCTACCACTGGTGATGTACGCATCGCCTCATTTGATGATGCCAATTCGCATAAAGATACGCATTGCTTTTCCGCAAAAGATGCCGGTGTTCAAAGCCGTGTTGACAGGGAAAAGGCAGAGGAGAAAACTGCATGATCAACTAGGGCACTGCAGGCGGGGCATCAAGGCCACTGTGGCCATAGGACAGATATTTTTTTCAGGGGCACAAGGCCAATTTGCTTGTGAAATTCCTGCACTGACAACAACACTACATTTTGAACAATAAAGTTTATATTTAAACTGTAAAATATCCCACCTCAATCATGTATGTAGACAGCCCGGGAGGTGACACGAATGTGTTATTTTTTTAAATTGCGCGCTTCAAAACATTACTGAATGCAGATGCAATAATGAATAAATATACCAACGCATTTGTGATTAAAAAGGTTCCTGTGCCTCTGAGCCAACACAGAATAAAGACAGTAAAAATACAAACTGGGTTTATTCTTAATGTGCAGCTGTTTGTTAAACAGGTAACAGAGAGAAAATCACAGATGCAGTTTAAACTTTAAGGTTGTTGGTTCACAAAAAGAAATTCAGAAGATGTTTAATGTGTTTAACAGAAGCTTTGCTCGTATGAAAATGAATAATCAGGATATCAGCAGGAGCATCACTTCCTGACACTGACAGATACTGAACTCAAACCTCAAAACCAGACAGCCAAGCAGATACAGATCAGCTGTTAGTTTCTCCAGAGATCAGCGTTTAAAACATGAAGCCGTCATCCAGCAAAACCGACTCAAGATATTTCAACAGGTATGAAGGACAGCAAAGGTTATAACGTAGAGCACAGACAGCAGCTGAAATAACTGCAGAGTACTGACTGCATCAGAAATCATATCTTTGTTTTAAGAAATATACAAACACATCTCTCCCTTCAAGAGCTGTGTGCAGTTACACAGGCGGGTACATCAGTTTAACTTATTAACTTAAATCTGTCGACTAGTTTTGGTTCTGTGTTATGATTTAAATATATATAGATAATAGTCATTTCTAGCTTAATTTTTCTGATCTACAGCTGTTAACGCCGACTAACAGCTGATCCAGCTGTGATCGGCTGCAGCTGTCATAGGGCTGGGAGATATGATCAAAAGTGTTATCACGATATGTTTTCTTATATTGGTCGATGTCGATAATTATCACGATATATATTTAACAACAATAATAATAATGTTGAATTGACAGGCTTAAGAGTGTTCCCCTTAGGACAGAACCCAAAACAAACCAGAAGGTTAATTACGATTCAGAATTAATCGATCACAAACATTCAACAGAACCTGTGATGGAAATGTTGTACTCACATATACACTTGATTTGAAGTCTTACACCTCTTAATATAACTTGTTTTTCTACCCTATAAGGAAATGAGTGTTCACCTCTCTCTGAACTTCCTATGCTCCACTCACCCCTTTTTGAACTTCCTCTTTGTATGCAGACTCAGCAACTGTTGTTTCTAAATAAGCGAGGTGCTATAACCTTTCTTCAGTTCAATTTCTTCATCTTTGTCAGTTTCACTAGTCAGGCCGCTTATTGTCTTGTGTCGGCTCGACACGTCATTCTGAGTTGTTGTGAGTGGAAAAAACATGGATCCGCCACATGCATTTGTTTCTCTGCTGTGCGATGCGCTGTTGGTGCAGTGTTTTCTAGGTAGAGGACGACAGACTAAAAAAAACCCCAAAATGACATAAATGTATCATCGTTATCGTTTTATTGCTCTAAGCTGTCATTAGCAACAGACGTCGGTACTTCTCCCTTCACAAACTTGTGTGCGCAAATTACTTTAACATCCATTTGAGTAAATTGGGGGCCACTTGAATGTTGTTGCCCTGGGACACAGTGAGGTCTTAATACAACCCTGTTCCTACAACAGTGACTGCTGCTGCTGCTCCAGTCAGACCAGCTCCACTGTTACAGTAAAGAACAACAGCCCAAAACCAGTTCATGTGGAAAATCCCCTACCAATAACTGTTTAAATGTACCTGCAGACATGTGATTATTGTTTTATGACACAAAGGTGACCACTTCCTTTAAAGAAGAAACAGAAACATTGTTAACAAACCTCAGGTGATAAAGTTCAGGAAGAAGTCCTCCTCCTCAGTGAGTTGACTTTACTTCAATCACAGGTAACATTTGGACGTCGCCTCAGTGAGCTGAAGAGGACAGACAACATTCAACAGATCAGTCTCATGATTTAAACCTTCATAAACATCTTAAAATACACAAACTACTTGTTATCTGAACCTCCTGACACAGGGCGCCTCCTCACAGAGAGGAGCTGCAGATTTATTTCCAAACATTTTTAGAGACTTTTGTGAGACCACCTGAAAGTCTTCACTCCACAGATCTTATGTTGTTGTTGTATTAATTGTTTTCTAGATATGAAAAAAATCAGATTGTGGTTTAAACTCAATCTGACTAATTAAGTTACTGAGTACTCACCAGTGTTCAGATGAGATTCTGCTGTTCTGCTGAGAAAATTCTGATGGATTCAGTTTTAAGATTAATCTGGACTGCAGCTCTGCGTCTCTCTGACAAACTGTGACTTCCACTTAAATAGAAAATGTGACGTTGACGCTCTCCTCCTTCAGTGTTGCTCCACCTCTCATTGTCTTCACTTCTTCAATCCTTCCCTTTTTCAAACCCCAAAGTTTTAAGTTTATTACATTAACACTTTCATACAACAAACCTGGTCATAAAAAAACCCAAACACATATAAGTGAAATAAAATAAAATGTGTTTTTGCAGATCCTTTTAGATGCACTGCATACTCAATCTGAAAACAGTACGAAGACAATATGTTTAATGTTTGACCTCATCTGTTTCATGTTTTATGAAATACGTGTTTACCTCATATCTCCATCAGAATCAGCTCAGTAGCCAGAATAAAATGTTAACATTTTACATTCCTGCAAAACAAGAAGCTGCTACATTCAAATGTTTATGTCTCATAAGTCACGCTGACATTTCTACTTTACACATCCAATCATGTTCACAGCACAAGTGTATCAGCTGACTTTCATTTCAGGAGTTTTTCCAGCTCCCTAACAGCCAAGTCACCACACAAATCAATAAGAGTGCTCAGAACAACTGAGTGTCCTCCTGCAGCCTGAAGTAGAGAACAGTGAAGTAGATGTGGGACAACAAACTTGAACACCAAGACATTCCAGGTCAAAGCAGCCACATCGACTACGTCCAGACTATTATCATGCTACTAAAGACGTACTTCAACACACTAAAGAGAACTTGGCTGTACTGTTTGGAGACATCATTACTTCATTATCTGTAACTGTTCATCCTTTGAAGGGTTGCAGGGGCTGGATTTGGACATTGGACGTGTGGCGGGGTCCACCATTCCATCACAGGGCTGATATATAGCAACAAACAGCCGTTCACTGCCTATTCACAGCTACGGGCAATTTAGAGTCACAGATTAACCTCACTTGTGTGACGACCCTCCCTGTTCTCTCTCCCTCTTCTGACACCAGCAGGGTTGTCAGCAGCATTGGCACCACCTGGGCTGTGAGAGCCTGGGTGCTTGTAACTCTCTCCTGGAGCTCAGTAGCTGGCTGGCTCTCCTCCCAAACACACCTTGGTCTGCTTTTGTTTGGCAGTTGGGTTTCTGTACTCCTTCTTACAACATTACACACACACTTCTCCACTCATGCTCAAGAAGATAAAGTCTGACTGCACATCACACACTTGACATCTCTGCTGGCAGAATGGTCCAGGAAGTATTTCAGCACTCGGGTATTGGTCCTCATGTGAACCCGGGCTGTCTCTGCAGCAGAAACAAATGTGTTTTAAACTGTTGCTCCATGACCAGAGAGAAAAGCAACTGTGTTTTTGTCTTTAACTCTTTAAGTAGAAAACCTACAACGAGCACATTTCACGGCGCCAACACTCCTGTTGATGGGTAACATACTGTGAGCTGGGTGGGGGCTCAGTGTTCACTTTGAAACAGTAAGGAGTAAAACAGCCAGCTAGTAACAAACAACATATTACATTTAAAAAAAATATATTTGTGCAAACAGTTTACATGAGAAATAGGCAGTGTAGTAACAGAATCTTGGTTTATAGTTTATCTGACTGCCTTCTCTAAAAAGTCTGATCATAGAAAGAGAGAGAAAGAGAGAAACGTTCATTTAAACAAACCCACAAACCACTTCAATGTCAAAAACAGAGCACTGCACAATCAGACAGTCACTTGACTCATTACTCAACATAGCAGTGAGCCCCGTTTTCTATCTAAAAGACGCTATTGACAGGTTAGCATTGGCATTAGCATTAGCTGCTAAATGTTGGTCCAACATGTGTTTCTGTATCATCTAAATAAATGATACTGACTTAATACTTACCCAGGTAAAAGTATGACGTGACGTGTGCGTCACGAAGCAGCAGGAACGTCTCGTAGATTTTATAAATACATTTTATATTAAAGAGCAGCAACACCACAAGTTATTTGTATGATATATTTCAAACATTGTTGATCAGGGGTGTGTATCTGTCCCTTATAAGATGATCTGATGCACATCGAGATACATGGGCTTCCATACATCTTTCACACACGATGATTCGTTATAATCTGAAACCGTTTGACATTTCTTGAATGTAGTCATTAATTTTCCATTATAAATAAAAATGAGCTATTTATATTAATGTGGTAGTACTTGAGATTTCTTCTTTTTTTCAAGATTCAAGATTCAAAGTGTTTATTGTCATATGCACAGTAAGGAAACATGTTTCTCTGTACAATGAAACAGGAAGCAGTAAAACAGCCAGCTTGCAACAAACAGTACAAAAATATATTTGTGCAAGCAGTTTACGTGACAAATAGGCAGTGCAGTAACAGAATCTTGGTTTATAGTTTAATTGACTGCCTTCTTTAAAAAGTTTGGTCAGAGGAAGAGAAAGAGAAAGAGACAGAAAGACAGAAGTGTTCATATTTAACAAAGCAACAAACCACTTCCCTCAATGTAAAAAAGCTGATAGTAATACTGATAGTAACTTTCCCTCTGAGACATAAACGCACCCTGAAAACAATCAACTACAAAAACCTCAGAGGAAAATGTTGAAGGCGTAGATGCTGTGAGAAAGTCTCTCTGGTAAACGGAGATTAAAGCCACCGCCGACCTTCCTGAGTCAAACTGGATCAGACGGTTCAGGCCCGCCGGTAACGGTACCTTTGAAAACAAGGCCACAACCACGACACACCTCCTGCCTGACCAGCTTTCTGTGCTCCGTTCAAACAGATCAACTTCACACTACTTAGTAGTGTAGCCTCAGAAATACAGTCTCACTGTTCAGCTCAATGTGCTACCTAAGCTAACACTGACAGGCTAGCGTTGGCATTAGCATTAGCTGCTAAATGTTGGTCCAACATGTGTTTCTGTATCATCCAAATAAATGACAATTACTGAATACTTACCCAGGTCAACTAGCTGTGAGGTTCTACATTGCAACACTCCTTTGCTCAGCCCTCTCGTTCTGAAGACGTTGGAGACGTTCCGGAAGCTACGGTGGCCCTGACGGACAAGAAACTCATTTTCAAAATATGGACTCTTTCCCAACAGCGTTGAGTATTTCTACTGATTCAAGTAATGAGGTAAAGATGTAGTTAGTTATTGTTATTGACGAGCGCTTTCGCTGAGCTCCCTCTCAGTTCTGCAGTCAAGCTGGCTATGAGTGAAAATGCATTTAGCCTTACTACGTACTACCACGTAGTGCTTTGTGTCCCTCTCGGCAGTCCATAGTTTTTTTAAAACCGGAAGACATGGCGGCCTCTGTAGAGCTTACCCTTCACTTCACCTAGCAAGCTACCATCCAGCTATTGAGGTGCGGCTGCCACCGCCTCCTGCCACACAGGGTCGCAAAAAACATTCTGTACCCAAACAATAAGTTGAACCTGAGAAACTTGTATGGTTCAAGGCCAATGCCAGTTGCACGTAGCAGGATGTTGTTATAATGGGTATCAACAATGTGGAGATAACTTAGGTACGAATACAAACTGTGACACTACTGTTAGTTATCACAAGTTCTTCTGAGCTGTGAAGAACTTCACTGAGCCCTGTAAATCGGCACACTAAAGTCACTCGATTGGAGACTTGTCTAATATTGTACAACAACGTTCTCAATCAATTAATCAATCGATCAATCCATGACGGAGTTGCTGAGTTGGTCACTGAATGCCATCGACAGAGTGTTCTCAACACGGCGTGCGGGTTCTGGTGAACCGACATGCCCGGACAGGACCTTCATGTCCAGCTACGTTATGGATGCTTGGGGAAAGTGGAAAGTCATCTGCCTTGCCGCACTGGATGTGGAGGATGTCGAGGACGTGTACATGTTCACGTTCATGACAATTGGAACGATCGCTTTGGGATTTGGAATCTTTATGCAATATCGGAAAATGAGAAAGATCGCTACTGTGATGAAACAATGATGAAATGTGATGATGATGAATTGACATGCCCGAAATAAACAACATAAATAAATAAACATTGCTGCAGCAGTGAGAAAATTGAGCTGGACGTGGCTGAACTGCTTCGGACATAATTTACACCTGGCAGTTACAAACGCAATGGCAAGCGTTAAAGATCGCACATCCCGAGATCTGGCGAAAGCGCAAACGGAGCTCCAAATCCCACAGCACGGGCTCATAATGGTAAACAAGCTTTCAGAAGTTATATTTATGATCCAATTGTAACCCACTGTAAGTCCACTTAAAAACACAATTATCATTGAGCCTCCATATTATGACACCTACTGTAGTTAAAACGCCCTTGCAGCCGACAGGCTATTTTCCCGTCTTGCTGCGACTGAATGTACTCCTGTGGCTGACCACCACATCATGGGGTGGATGGGACGCACAACACAACGTGTTCACTTTGAAACAGGAAGCAGTAAAACAGCCAGCTAGCAACAAACAATACAAAAATATATTTGTGCAAGCAGTTTCCGTGACAAATAGGCAGTGCAGTAACAGAATCTTGGTTTATAGTTTAACTGACTGCCTTCTTTAAAAAGTTTGGTCAGAGGAAGAGAAAGAGAAAGAAAGAGAAATGTTCATATTTAACAAACCAACAAACCACTTCCCTCACACACAAAACTGCACAATCAGACAGTCACTTGTTCCATTCAGTAAACTCAAATTCTCATTACTCAACATGACAGTGAGCCTCCCAACTGTGCACCAGAACTCCAACATGCAAACCTGCAATAATCCAAATGAACTGGGTGAATATAGCTGATAGTAACTTTCCATCTGAGACATAAACGCACCCTGAAAACACTAAACTACAAAAACCTCAGAGGAAAATGTTGAATGCTCGGATGCTGTGAGAAAGTCTCTCCTGTAAACAGAGACTGAAGCCGCCGCCAACCTTCCTGAGTTAAACTGGATCAGACGGTTCAGGCCCGCCGGTAACGGCACCTTTGAAAACAAGGCCACAACCACGACGCACCTCCTGCCTGCCTGCAGGCCGAATGATGAAGCTTAATCCTCAGAGCGCACTTTAATTTACATTGTTGAATCTCACCATGCATTCTTTGTTCTGTGGACTAAAATAAAAAAGGCATAGAAGAGATTTCTGTGTTGTCATGTCATTATAGGCGGTACAGGTCTGTTGTGTTTCTTATGACTGAGCCTACAATTAAAAATATGTTTTCCCATCTCATCATATATCAGACTGTGACCCTCTGTCTGGTCATCACTGAGTCCAAGGATATTCATTTATCTAATTAATAATTAATTAATACATTTTATTTATACAGCGCTTTTACAGCTCTCAAAGACGCTTTACATAAAACCAAATAAATAGGAAAAATACATAAGTATACATTTAAAAACATCTTGGTTATTTAATTGTTCTATAAAGGTTATTTGGGCATTTTGCTTAAAGTAAGAAGTAGTGTAACAAGTACTATATTACTCAACCCAGACAGTAATACTGTAACATAATGTATTACTTTAAAAGGTGACTGATAATGTGTAGTATGTTCAGAGACGTTCTATATTGTAGAGACAGACCACTCTGATCATTTTGAATGGGGAAATCTGCGACGCCAAAGATGGCGCATATCCCGCCCCTTTCACCAACAGCCAATCACCTGCGTTGTCACAGCCGAACCGGGAAAATTATAGCCCAATCATGTTGTTTAATTAGCGCATGCGCACAAGTTGTTTTTACGACATCCCGTTCACTTGGTGGCAAGCAGAGCCAGAAATAAGACCTCAAGTACATGTCATTTATTTAGTTTTTGTGTAATATTCTCCTTTGGCCATGCATCTACATTTTATGTTCTCTAGTGTAATCACCTGCTCGGTGACCATCCACCCCACAGGGTCTTGAGTATCAGGTTCCTTAGGACACAAAAAAAAGAGTGCTTTATGAATCATTTTATTTTTCAGGCCCTCGTCGTCCACCGTCACTGGGTTCAGGCTGTAGACGGTGGCCTGACTCTCCGTGGGGAACATGGTGACATCCGTGACAGAGGAAGTGAGGAGCTACAGAAACTGAATTGGTAAAGCAATGGTAGTGTTGTCTGTACCCTTCTAATAACGATTGTTTTTACACATTTCTTACTTGCTCCCTGCATGCAGTGGTGTCAGACTGCAGCAACTGAGAGGCATCATCAGGGATGCAGTTGGTGGCACTCGTCTGCAGGGTCATTATGTTTGCCACTGACGCGCTTCTCAATGCTGCAGAGAACTCCCTTGCGGTGGGGTTAAACCGATGTCCTCCTTTACCCCGGATGACAGAAAACAGGTTCTGTAAAAGAAAAAAGTGCACCATTGTCACGTTACAGACATTGCGTGGAACAGAGCAACACCATTGTCTTTGTCCTAATTACCTCCAAGCAGTCTTGATTAAGTTTTGATGTGCAGAGGTATTTCACCCCCTCTGACATCAAGTGCTTGTGAAGCATCAGGATGCTCCTGATGCTCAAGACCAGTCCGGTCTGGCAGGGTGGTGTTCTTCCAGATCTTGTGAAAAAGATCACTTTGAGTATGGTACTTTATCATTTTGAGTGTCATATTTTTTTTTACCAATAACCAGACTAACAATTGACATTGAAACTCACCCAAATTTCCAAGACTTCACCCAGCTGATGCAGCCCTGAAGGTGTGCTACCTTGGCTTGGTCAGTGCCAAGAGGTCTTCTCCACCATTTTGTGTCCTTTGTGCTTCTGCAGAACCATCATAATGCAGTAATGAGTTGGTAAACTAATTTCATTTATCCTGAAGTAACTTTTGGAAGTACTTGTAATTTTATGAATAATTCTATTTTACCAAGTACCGTTGCATCCCTAATATGCTCTATGTCTGTGTTTTAGTGTCACCTGGAGTTCAGGATGTCAAAAAGCCTGTCCAAATCCTCAGCAAATTTGGCTGTATGAAGAGCTTCTTCTGGGAGTTTATGGTGCATCACCATGGTCTGCATCCCTTGTGGATTACAGGTAAGAAAAAAGGATGTGATTTCAGTTAAAGGGATTTTTTTCTTTTGTTTTTGATGCAATGTTGTGGGAGACAGTTGTGCCCAATCAGTGTCTTGCCAGGCACACATGTCATGCAACACTGCATTAAAAAGAAAATCCTTTAGGTACATCTTTATTTTAGTTGTGTGTAACATTTAAATAAATGCACTAACAATAAATAAACAGGGTCTAAAAAAACAGGGTATAAGGCAACTCTTCTCTGATGTAACAATAAAAAGCCTTTATTTGGCGGCAAGTTCATATTAGGAAAAAAAAAACGTGTTTCGATCCACAGGGCCTTCGTCAGGGCAGAAGGGCGGAATTAGGGATGCACATAATTAACCGTTTAACCGATAACAAGAACTTTGACCGATTAATACTATCGGTTATTCATTTTTTTATTAGCTCCTGATGTTAACGAGCGTTGGTTATCGGTCAGAAGAAAAATTCAAAATGTGCATCCCTAGTCGAAATATGTTGGTTGATTTTAATGTTCTAATATGAACTAGCCGCCAAATAAAGGCTTTTTATTGTTACATCAGATAAGAGTTGCCAGGGTTTCCGCGGAGTCTTAAAAAGTCTTAAATTTGACAATCTCAATTTTAGGCCTTAAAAAGTCTTAAATACGTCCATATTTTGCATATAGGTCTTAAATTACATGTAGTCAGGTCTTAAATATGTAAGTTCATTTACCGCTTCCGTCATCGCCTTTTTTTGGGGGGAGGAAATGTGTTGGTGAGATTCACAGTCAGCTCCGAAATTTATCGGCGTACACTTCGCCAGTTCCGGAACGACTTCGACAGCGGAATCTGCCAGAGGACCCTCAAATTTGGCACACTCTGTGTGAAAGCGCTGGTGTCACACACACAATCCTAAAAAACACCAGTTAGCTAGCGAAGTCGCGCTATCACACACTTCTGTACGCCTTTGTCACCAGTTCCCGGTCCAATTTCATCCAGTTCTGCTCGACCTGAACTCTGCCGGCTGCCTCAAGCGACATTCAAACCATCTTTGGCCCAATTCCGACGTTGAAAGCGGAGGTGCTTTCGATTTTGAACACCGTGTGTGTATGTATGTGTGTGTGTGTGTGTGTGTGTGTGTGTGCGCGCGCAGCGCGCGCGCGCGCACCAGGGTTATTATAATGAACTAAAATTAAATTCCTAGATAAAAACTACTTCAACTACTTAGATCACTTGTTAAACTAATTAAAACTAAACTAAAATGAAAACACAAACTGAAAAGCTAAATTAAAATAAAAACTAATGAAAATGTTAAAACTATAATAGCCCTGACACACACTCATTCACTCCATTCTTCATTGTTTGAGCTGCTCTGTGAATGGCAATAAATGTGTTTTGATTGTTTTTTTAGAGTAATTCTGGGACGGCCTTTTTCCTTTTTCGTACTTCGTGTAGGTCTTAAATTTAGTTCAAAATGGTCTTAAAAAGGTCTTAAAAAGGTCTTAAATTTGACTTGTTCAAACCGGCAGAAACCCTGGTTGCCTTGGACCCTGCTTTTTTTACAGTTTGACTGCAACCCTACCAAAGAGCACCTTCCTTATTACCATTACAGCAACCCACATGAATGCTCCATTTGCTGTTCTGTACTTAGTTTAAAGAAATGCATTTTGTACCAGCTGCAACGGAGTGGCTGAAGACCTGAGTGGCCAGTTTCACCCGCATGTTCGAAAATGGAGGCAGGTGAATATGCCGCTCAGTAAGTTTTGGAGCCATCCGTATGGCACTTCTCTTGTCGAGATTGAAGAAGTCCTCCACATGCTTCCATGATACTTCCTGTTCACCAACCTAATGGCACATAAGAAATGACGTAAGGTGTGTGTGTGTGTGTGTGTGTGTGTGTGTGTGTGTGCGCGCACACACACACTTACACAGACCTTAAAAATTCAATGAATGCATTTATATTATTTGATTTACTAAAAGTTGAAATTACATGAAGGGAATGTTTTTTAAGGTTGTTCCGGATGGATTTCACCAGGTGTGGGACATCAAATATCAGGGGTATTTTCTGGAGGACACAGTGTGAACCATCACTGGTGTCATTGATGTCCAGGGATGCACCGAGGAGTCTCATGGCCTTCACATTTGTGGATCCCTGGTCACAGACGATGCATTTGACCTGAAAGTACGATAGCAGTTGCACATCATCGAGTATTCAAAGCATTTTGATTTGTGTTTGATTATTTTAATATCTTGTTCCAACCTACAGTGAGTCCAGCATCCTGCAGGTGGGTGACTGCCTGCGTGAGCTTGAGGGCAATCTCCTCACTAGGCATTGCAGTCTTGGACAGGAAATAGCCGATCGCCTGAAGGGTAGCGCACCACACATGGCAGTTTTAAGTGTTTATGTGTATGCAATGTGTAAACATTAGACTGCACACATTTGAGTTGTTGACACTACCTGCTTCCATTTTCCATGTATTGCCCTAGCCATGAACACCATTGCCTGACGCGCCTTGGAGCCATCAGGAGTCAGACCATCGATGGAGTCAGTGCGCCTGTTGTAGTCCAGGTGACCCTTAATGGCCATTTCATCCATCACAAGCGAGCACATCTTCTCTCTGTGTGGCATGGCCGCTGTCCTCGCTTTGATTTTCAAAATTAAACCCTTTTGAAATCCCGGCTAAAAAATAAAGTGGTCAGAGAGACAATTAGTTTTTGCAGTTCTGCATACTTATTATTTTACTGAACTCACTGGAAAAATATTACTATAGTTGTAAAGAACAAGACTTTTTTTTTTCCATTTTTGTGCGCTCATATTTTGGTTGTGTCGGTCTTTTCTGCAGGAGAGGAGGCGGAATACAGGAGGATAGCAGCAACCCCCCGCCACGTCAAACCCCTCCCCATTCACCTATGCAGTATGTAAACTCACATCAAAGCTTCCCAGAGTTGTTGTGATGTGCCTTCTCAGGGTGGTTGGGGCAGGTAACTGAAATATTTTTTTCAGTTCAGCATAGCAGGTTGGGCTGTGGTGGAAAAGCCGCAATGCCAGGTCTTTATGTTTCCTGCTATACCTCTGCCCCCGATTGCTCACCCTGGCCAAGGCTTTTTGGCCAGCAAAGAAATTTCTGGCAGCCTCTGGAAGGCGGTCTGCTGCGTGGCTCCTCCTCTCTGCGCTGGTTAAGCGCAGTCTAGATTTGAAAAAGAAGGTATTTACTATTGATTATGTTTCATTTTAATGTTGATGACTTGTATGTTTAAACTACATACTTCATTTGCATTGTCCTTATTTTGCTTGTGAGACGGCTCCTCAAGTGCCGCATCTTTGCCCGCTCCGTAAAAAGTATTTTTTTTAGTCTCTGGATTTCCTGTGAATGTAATGTACAATTTAATTGACGTCGCTGCCCTAGTTGACACATTATTTTAAAGACATGCAAGTGCAACAATCATAATTGAATTTAACCTCATCTTTCTCAGCAAGCATTTCACGCAGCTCTGTAACGTCCTGACACTCTTCAGCTACAGTGCTGACTGGCTCAGAGTCTGTACATACAGTATACAAAAAAGTATACAAGTATACAAAAACAGATGTTATGTCTGCATATGGTCATTGCTGATTTACCATCTTCTACTACAGGACTGTCCAAGATTCTTCACTAACAACGGCTCAACCTGCCAAAGTTGTCTGGGTTTCAGTTTTACCAACCACAAGTTTAGTTAAAACAAGGTTATACTGTTGTTTTTTTTGTTTTGTTTTTTTTAAACACCTAGGGACTCCTCATGCCTCTCTGTCTCTCTCTCCTAACCCCTCCCTCCCTGCAGTGTAGAAGTTTGGGAAGCCCTGGTTAAATCATAGTAACTTTATTAATGTAAACACTGTAAATGTTATAATGAACATTATAGTTTGTCATTTAATATATGCCTATGTTCTGTGACGATACCTCTCTCTTTGTTCACACTGCCTCCATGATGGCCTGGAATGGCAGTGGCTGCTAGCACTTTCCTTTTACCCTATGAAAAAGCAAGAAAACTATATAACAAGATGCAGAGAGAAGGCCATGGCACTGTTAACCATGGTTCTCACAAAATGTACAAAACTACTTAGAACACAAACTAAAAAATGATTTTGTGAGTTGGCCCTACACCTTTGTTTATGAAATTACCACTGTTTGCATGATTAAAGTACAGAAACCAGAAACATAACCCATTTTATTTCATGAATGAGATTGAAGGTTTTGTTGAATATTAACAATACTTTTATTTTAAGGTCATCTGGATGGAAGTGCTCCTCACAGACCACATATCCTCCTCTTTTTGCCTCTTGAAAGGTCATGCGAGAGGGCAGATCTGCCCTCCTGGTAAGGAAAAGCCATTTCTGCCTCCTGTTTTTATGACAATAAAAAAAAATTAAAAACACATTCATGTTGTAAGTGTTTTTTGTTTTTGTTCTCATTTCAACCTGCATTTATATTATCAATGTCTGAAATGATTAGATATTACTTGAATCAATCCTTATAAAAGAGTTGCTATACATGCTGTGCAACACATGATTGATTAGTTTTAATAGAAATCTACCACATAGTTAATAACGATAAGAGAGCGGTGCATAACGTTACTCCAGTTTTACGAGAATGACAATTTATGTAACGTACGTATATAATCTAAGGATGAGAACTTGAAAGTTACCTTGCTTTATCCCTCGGGAATGAAAAGAAAGATCGGCCAGAGCCAGGTCTGTTATTACAGCCATAAAAGGCACACAAACGTGGCATTTTATCTTATTTGAGGTATGCTAACAAATGATCGCTATAGTGTATTTACCGCCAAAATGTTGTGCAAACGTAAATTGTCACGTAGTCCTCTAAAAGTTATAATCGTCTCTGTTATCATTGACAAATGAGCGTCAAACGTTTAGTGTTGAAACAACTTTATTAAACAGTTGAACAGCATCCATCCATTTAAATGTATCCACCAGTAGGCCAAAAACATTTACTGCTTTCAAATCTTTATCTAATTTATAGAGTGAATTATAAGAAATCATATATTAGACATTATCTGGTCCATACATCAGTGGTCAGGTAGAGGAGAGCCAGAGCACAGCAGCCGGCACAGATTCAGCCGTACGATGGACGCCGGTGTCGTAAATCTGCGCGCATGCGCAGTGGAGTTCTCCCTGGAGGAAAAGAGCGTTTTAAACATCATTTATACGGTAAAGTCAATGTTTTTTGGTTTTTATCTGTATCTTATTTCACTCGCGAGCATGTCTGTATGTTTTTTCCGTCCTGCTATCACGTTAAAGGGTAGATTTGACCATGCCTCCATTCATTTAGATAGGGGTCTGGTCTCTTTGGGCTTTTCAAAAGCGTCCCCAAGATGGCCGCCGAGTGGCATGACTTGCCTAGAAGGACTTTGGTATGTTGCATTTTGAAAGTAACTTGTGCAACACAGTTCAGTAATGACTTTAAATTATTCTACAGTGCACTGCTGCCTGGGTGGAGGTGAGCACGTTTGTACATGCATTAAGTTAATTAAACCAGGTCAACAATTACACACTTTCTTATACAGATCATTAAAAATGGAAAACCAATCATCACATAATAGGATAAGAAACATTTTTCATGTGGTGGAATTGTTCTTGTTTCGTTTTTATTAAACCAAGAACAATGTTACACAAAAGTATGATTGCAAAACGGCAATGGGAGCAACTGTGCCTGGTGGAAGAAAAAGTTAATTTCCAAAACTATCCCCAAATAAAAAAAAAAAAAAAAAATTTATATACATATATATAAATAAAATAAAGCTGCTCAGAACAAGTGAGAGTCCGTCTGCAGCCTGAAAGTTGATATGGAGGGCTTGATACAGTGTGTTCAGAGGGACGGTGTAGCAGCACATGAAGCCTATTTAACCAGCTTTTTAAAATCAAATGGGGTTTACTCACCTTTACCTGAGTAATCTATTACTTGTAATGGAAAGTGGACACTTGCTACAGCCCTGAGTGAAGGCTTCTTGTTGCAGCTTGTGTGTTACAGCGCCACCCTGTGGTGTTCAGAGGATGATGCACTGAAGGATTAAACTTTGTGTTGTAAATAAGAAATTCATATTTTTTTGCTTCATATATTTTTTAGGTCAAAGTTCTGCAGTCAGACCGGCAGTTTCACCAGAACTACTGGAAGAGTTCCAGAGGTAACTGACGACTTCAGAACCGAGTATTAATCCAGACCATGGTATCATTCAGAATAACACATCAGTGTGATTCTAAATTTTGCAGTAGACAGAAAAGACACATTTAGACATTATGAATATAAACTGTCTCACACAGCCATGAACAGGATCCTCAGTCTGACAGTTAGTGTGAAATGATGACCAGCAGCAGGAGGAACTGTCTGATATCTCCGTCTAGCTGTTCTAGCATCCACTCACTCCTTGTTATTTGCATACGACTTTTTATATAAACTTGTGTGCAACTTTCCTTATTTCTTATAAAATCCTCCTTATAAAATCCTTACGCCTCACAAACAACGGGACGGTGTGCTAGCTAAACCTTCATAAGAGCCTCACTGTGACATCTAACCTGAAACAAGAGTGGAGATGCTGTGCAGAATTAGCAGCTAAGCTTCATTCCACTGATCAATAACTTCACTCCAGGATCCAGATCTTTACACCCTCATTATTTATATAACCAGATTTATAAACACCCATGTGGTAAAACAGATTAATTCAGTCTACATTTACTTGCTCGTCACAGTTACTAATTATTGATTTTAACGTACCTGTTAGGAAGCTGCCACTCAGTGGAGGCAGATAGAAAGACGCTCTGCAGGTGAGACCTGGACACCTGTCGGCCTCAGGTAGAGCTGGAAGCTGCAGTCATCCAGACGCAGCTCCAGACGTCAGCAACGCGAGTAAAAGTTGATAATCTGGCCATCGAACTCATACGTGTTACGTACTTTCTCCTTGTGTTTGGTCTGAACGCACCCGACCAAACATGGCTTGGAGGCGGCTGTAACTCAGGAGGTAGAGCGGGTCGTCTAGTAACTGGAAGGTCACCTGTTCGAATCCTCAGCTCCCCCAGCTGCATGTTGAAGTGTCCTTGAGCAAGTTACTGAACCCCAATTTGCTCCTGATGAGCAGTCGGCACCTTGCATGGCGGCCATCAGTGTATGAATGTGTGTGTGAACGGGTGAATGTGACAAGTGTTGTTAAGCACTCTGAGCGGTCAGCAGACTGGAGAAGTGTTGTAGAAATGTAAATCCATCTAACATGAAGAGGCAGCGAAAAAAATATTAAAATATTGGTTTCCTGAGATTGTAAAGCTTTTTAAAGTAAAATTCAACCACTTTTCATGAACTTACAAGATCCCTAAACCAAACAGTTAAATTAAGTATTTTTACACTAATAAACAAACTCAGACCACAGTGGTTTCCAACTCTTAAACTTATTGACTGCACATCACACACTTAATATAACTGCTGGCTTAACGAGGAGCAAAATGACAATAATAAACTTACCTTGTGTTACAGAAGAAGTGCAGCCAAACCTCTGAGCATGGATCATGGTTTCATGTTGTCATCTTGTGTTTCTGGTTGAGAAAAAAAGAAAAAAAGTTAAGGAAGAAATATTTCTGTGATGAAAAAATATCAAACTTAACAGCAGCAGTAAGTTTTGTACAGTTGACCAGAAGAAACACCTTTTCGTATTAAACATGTATCTGATCATTGTTAACAATAATTCACAACATTTTGAAAACACTTTGCACAACAGCAGACATCAAACTTCAGCACCAACATACTTTAGGTCAAAGTAGCCACATCAACTACAGTCAGGAGCAGCACGGAGATGAAGAGGGAGAGAAAGTCCCCAGACTCCCTTTAAAAAACCTTTATTTTTGTGAGTTGCTGAGTGAGGAGAAACTTTATAAACTTTCTGAAACGCCTTTAATGACAAATTCTTAATAATTTGGGCCTCCTTGAAATTCGGCATATGTTACAGCCTCCTCAGCACCCCTGGTTGCTGCATCCATGCCTCCACATTTAGGATGTTTTCACTGGCGAGTCACAGCAGGTGAGCCGCCTGCGGAGGAAGCTCATTAATTACGTAGCCGATCAAAACCAACGCGCACCGGACGACGTCACTCAACCAGGTGCACCTACAGTTTATACAAACATCAGCAGGCCAACATTAAAAAGCAGAAGTTGCGCCACAATGACTGTTTACAGGCGGGATGTGACAGCAGAGAGACTCAGAGCAGGTGTGGCCGACTGCAGGCTGAGTGACACCTGGTTAATCGATCACGGATGGAGTCGTTCTCCCGTCTGATTAAATAAACTTAATGGGTCATAATTGCAGCTGTTAATATTCCAAATAGTTATTCCAGAGAGTTATTCAACATGCTATAAAAAGTTCTGGTGTGCTGTGAGAGTCTGGACCGGATCGGTTGTTCAGGCCCGCGAAAATGTTACCTAGCCGAGGCTAACTACTACAAGCTAACGTCAGCGCTAGCATTAGCTGCTAACGGAAACCTGCCTTCTTCAGCTGAACTCGGAAATAATTAACACGACTAAACTTCAATTAAACACACATTTCTGTGTCATCCCAGTAAAGTTTAAGTACTGACCCAGATTAAAGTGCGTCTGTGTCCATCTTGTTTCTCCTCAGTGTCGTGACCCGCTCCATTAGGGGTCAATCGTTTGTGACCGGCCCCGCCCTTCTCCTCCCATCCACAGCCAATCAGCTGCGACCATTTTGACTTTTAAATTCTGAGCGACCAATCAGTGAACAGAAGGCCCTCCAGCGTCCTGGGCTGAGGTCACCTGATGTTATATTAACAGCAGCAACACAGTTATTAATGACAGAAGTTATATATGTTTATTTATATTAATACATTTAAGTTCTGCAACAGCAGTGATTCAAAATGTGACATTAAATGACAAACAGGTAAATGAAAGGTAATTAAAGTGGACTGTTTTTAAATATACTTAAACACAGTAAATCTTTTATAAATTCACTTCTGTTAAATTCACAACAGCCTCATAAAATAACAATTTTTAGATGTACACTGAAATATATATATATATATATTATATATATGTTCAATATTTTGAAGTCAATATTCATCAGTAGATTTTAATCTCAAAGATTTTCATGTAAATAAATATCTGTGAAGTCACTTATCTATCTCTGTCTGAGGAAACTCAGTAGCTCTTTTCACAGATTCGCTGCATTATCGCTGCAGCGGCGGTTCACCAATTCTCCGCTATTGTTTGTTCGAACAGAACCGAGCAGCTCCGGCGTAAGTTAGTCACCACAGATTGAGTTTTTTGTTTCCACCAAGGAGGTTTTATTATCGGTGCCGTTTGTTTCTGACAGTAGAACTTTTTTATACTTGTATGTGACATATTTAAACATATTACAGCCATGTTTATGGGTGTTTTTATGAGAAGTCAGGACATTTCTAGCTGTGTTTCAGGTTACAAAACTAAATATTTGTGATGAGTCTTCAGGACATTTCCAGCCTCAGTCTGTGGAGACAAAACTGTGTTTTTAATGAGAAATCTGAATTTCCAGATGTGTTTGTGGCAAACAAAACAGGATATTGTTTAAGGGGACATCAGGACATTTTCCAACTGAGCATGCAGCAACAAAACTGTGTGTTGTTAACGAGACATCTCCAGCCGTCTGTGGGCGTAACAAACGTGGGTTTTTAATGAGAAGTCCAGAAGTTTCCAGCAGGTTTTGTGGTGACGAACCCGAATACTTTAAGCCAAAACATGATCTAACAAAGTGGTTTTATGCAGAAACCAAACCAGACCACAAGATCCAGCTCAACTCATCAAACCTAAAGAAATGTAAAGGTGTAATATACCTGAGTTCTGCAGAACTGTATACTGTCAGTGTTTATTATTGTGACCCGGTTGTCAGAACGACCTTCTGGACCTCCTCCGGTCTGGATCAAGTCCACTCAGCTGGAAGCTTCTTCCTAACTGTCTCACAGGAACTTCACACTGCTGGAGAAACTGAGTCCAAACATCCAGACGAGGGCAGGAATCTCCCATCAGTGACCTCTGACCTCTGCAGTGCATCATGTCTGTGGTCTGTGGATTATAAGGAGCCTGATTGGACTCTGGATGACCAGCTGTCCTCTCGGTCCTCTGGTGTCTGTAGTCCTGGAGGCTGTCATACATCCTACTAACCACCAGATGCCGCCGTGCTGCTGCAGAGAGAAACCTCACCTGTGATCATCTGACTTCAGATTCATATTCAAGTCAAAGTTTATCATTTGTACAGTTTGGTCTCATGTACAGTGACATCACAGTCTCACAGAGCAGCAGTGGAGTCAGGTAGAGGACTGAGACCGCCAAAATAAAAGATATAAGAATGATAAGTTGTAGGAAATTATTAGGTTATAATGTATTTTTATATGTTAATTTATCTACTGAACCATTTATTTATTTATTTGTCAATGCTGTCAGTTTCATTATTTGGGACATGAATGGTGACATCACTGTTGTGTAATACAGAATACAGACAGTTATTCACATTGGAGAGATGCTGATATGTGTCAGTTCTGTTCACCTGAATATTCCTCATGGATAGAAGGTCATATTGTGGAGGGAGACTGGCTTGTTTCAGGTCTTCAGTGTGTTTCTGTGAAGTTTGACATGTTTCTGATCAGAATGTGTCAGAAATCAGGTGAATGTGAGAACAGACGAGAAGAGTTCAGTGATTCATCAACAGAGTGAAAACATGGACGCTAACAGGCAGGAAGCTGAAGAACTGGTATGAAGGAGAGTAAATGGAGCAGGTAGATCCTGCGGGGCTGATGCAGGTGGACGTGGGAGTCAGGGGACGGGGACAGGTGGGAAAGTCTGAGGACATCTGGTGGACGGATGGAGAACGACAACAACTGAGCCTGTCAGCCTGAAGAGGCAGAATGTGACAGGAACACATGAAACTAACACAGCAGCAGTTTTCCTTTGGTTGAACACAGTTTGACTAAATGTTCACACACACCTGAGTTATGATGTTCTTCAACAAGGACTCACATCTTTCACTTCACTGACAATAATGTCAAAATCCTCCATTACAAGTAAAAGACTGGCAGTTAAAATCTCTTTTAAAGAGGCTACAAGAACCTTTATATCCTGCTGGTCCTGGTGGGCCCTGTCAAATAAAACAGACATTTATCTTTATGATTTATTCAACCTGGATGAGTCAGAATGTGACCTGGTGACAAACATCAACACTGAATATCATCAATATACACAAACACAATCTGATGGTCTCACTTGTTTATGTGGCTCATATAGAGGCATCAGTATCACATTTAAACAGCTTCAGAACCACTTAAACCTCCTCAGAGACCATTTAAGTCAAAGTCATTAAGAACTTTCACTGGAATACACTGAAAGGATCAAAAGTAAAAGTACTCGTTCCACAGAAAACTGTTCCTGCTGACTGATATGTGTTTCTGTGTGACATCATTATTATTTATTATTATTATTTATTGTTTACAGGCGGGATAGAGAGCAGAGAGTCTCAGAGCAGGTGTGGCCGACTGCAGGCTGAGTGACACCTGGTTAATCGATCACGGATGGAGTCGTTCTCCCGGTCTGACTAAATAAATGTGATGGGTCATAATTGCTTAGCTGTTAATATTCCAAAGTGACGTGAGTTATACAACATGCTATAAAAGGTTCTGGTGTGCTGTGAGAGTCTAGATCGGTTGTTCAGTCCCGCGAAAACGTTACCTAGCCGAGGCTAACACCTACAAGCTAACATCAGCGCTAGCATTAGCTGCTAACGGAGCTGCTCTTCAGCTGAACTCGGAAATAATTAACTCGACTGAACTTATTATATGATTATTATTATTATTATTATTATTATTATTATTATTATTATCATCATCATAGCTGCTGCAGGTGAACGGTGCTGTAAGAACCCAAAAGTCAAATAGTCAAATAAAAGTCTTAAAGTATGTGATATCAAATGTACTGAGGTATCAAAGTATCAGTAAAGTAACTGATCCATATATTTACATGTGTGTATAAACTGTATACTGTGAGTCAGCTGATCATCACAAACACTGTTTTTATCTGATTGATGAGAAAATCAATTCATTAAAAATGTGATACTTGTAATCTGTAAAGTAACTAGTAACTAAAGTTAACAGCAAAGCAAATACATGCAGTGGAGTCAGAAGAACAATATCTGCCTCCTAAATGTAGTGGAGTGGAAGTACTTAGTTACATTACATCACTGCGTCTGAACTACTTTATATACAGTTAGTTTAGTGAGTCCAGTGGTTCCCAACCTCCGGGTCGGGCCCTCTGAAGGGGCACCAGTTCTGATGCTCACATTTATTTTCACTTTGCATTTCATTTTTCTGAAATCTTTGATTTTTTTGTCAGATTTTGGAACATTTAGATGTAAATTGTTAGTTTGGGAGAGAAAATGAAGCTGCAGAAGACAAAGAAGGCGACACTGACACATCAGAGGACAACAGACACACTTAGAATCATCACATTTATTGATTATTGATTTCTCCATCTTTCAGTGGGAGCCCACAGGACAATAACATGTCAGCACACATCAGCATGAGGAGGAATTAAACATTATTCAGATCGTCTTAAAGGTTTTAAATGTCCAATAAAAAAGAAAATAGTAGATAAACACGTTAAAATAAGCAGGAAGCTGATGAGCCAATGTAAAAACTCAACTATGTAAACTGGGTACAATGAAACAGATTCAAACATTTATGTTAAAAAGACAAAAATAAAGACTTTGATGATCAGGTTGCATAGGAGCAGATTGTTCTGTTAGTTCAGCACTTCAACATTTATCACAACATGATGTCAATGTTTTGATTTGTTCTCTTCAGCATCAGATTTGTTTCTACATGTGTGTTCACATCATCACAGCAGAACTGCTCTCTTCATGTTTCTCACAGCGTCACACATTACAGTGACTGAGCTTCACTGTGAGAGCAGACGACAGCTGAAGGCTGCTGGTTACTTTAAATACCATTAATTAAGATGGTGAACGTGGTCGACGTTACACCTGCTGAACATCATGACTGGGCTGCACCAGCTCTTCATCAATCTGCTGCTACGTTTACACCTGAAGCTCTTCATCAATCTGCTGCTATGTTTACACCTGAAGCTCTTCATCAATCTGCTGCTACGTTTACACCTGAAGCTCTTCATCAATCTGCTGCTACGTTTACACCTGAAGCTCTTCATCAATCTGTTGCTACGTTTACACCTGAAGCTCTTCATCAATCTGCTGCTACGTTTACACCTGAAGCTCTTCATCAATCTGTTTACACCTGAAGCTCTTCATCAATCTGCTGCTACGTTTACACCTGAAGCTCTTCATCAACCTGCTGCTACGTTTACACCTGAAGCTCCTCATCAATCTGCTGCTACGTTTACACCTGAAGCTCTTCATCAATCTGCTGCTACGTTTACACCTGAAGCTCCTCATCAATCTGCTGCTACGTTTACACCTGAAGCTCTTCATGAGATTATATTTTAACTTCTAGCTGATTTCAAACTACTGATCATGTCGCACCAATAAAACTGAAGAAATGTCTCAGCTAGTAAAAACTTCAGTGATGTTTAAATCAGATCTCTGTCCATGTGATCATTCATGGAGTTGACCTGATGCCATTTTCTTGCCTGGCACTGATCCTGGTGTGTTCTAATCTCTCTTGGAGTGGCATGTGGTCTGTGTTGGTGTTTGTTGGGATCAGAACCGGTCTCATCTTGGTCTTCATCAGACACTGACAGTCTTATTTGGTGGTGATGTCAGTGTAGGAGTCGTTCTGGTTATTTGGTATTAGTTTTGTTGCAGTTGGTATTGTTATTTGCTTGATTGTTTGAAAACAAATCAGTTGGTGGACTGTAGTTTAGCCATGAACTCTTCTTGTTCTCTCACGGCTGTCAGGTGCTGAACTCGTTGCTGCCAGCCTGGTTTACCCTCAGATTTCTCTGCCTCAATAAGCAGGTCAATGTAGTCTGGAGTGGAGAGAGGATTTGGCTTCAGTGCGATCTCTTTAAGTCTGTTTAAACACTTAGCAGACCTCTTCATCAGTTTCATCACCTCAGCCTGCACATCTTCAAAGACAAAGTTCAGTTTGTCACACAGAACCTGAACAGATGCCTTAGCACCTTTGGCTTCTAGGTACTTTTCTTTCAGATCTTTTGCTGTTTTTTTTTCTTTAACTTCCTCATACTCCCATCTGTACTTCTGATTAAAATGTACACTCCAGTGACATTTGCCGGGACACTGAGTACAGTTTCCATCTGATCCCATTGCAGAACAGCGTGCTTTCTTTTTATCATCGGCTATTCCACAGGGATAGTGACAGGTAAAATTACACTGCTGACAGTTGGTGATGTATTTTCCAGTACCTGAAATATTTATTTTTTCAGGCTTTGTGACAGTGACTTCAATCTCAAAGTTCTCATTCCTGCTGATCTCTGCCTCATGATCTTTCAGTTTCTCATTTATCTCTTTTATCTCCTCAAGTTTGGCTAAACCAAGTTTAACCTGCTTCTGCAAATTTTCAACTGAATTCTCGAGCTGCTGTCTCTCTCTGAGGACCTCTTTTGTCAGTGTCAAGCTTTTGGTTTCTATCACATTCAAAGCATCAAAGAACATCTCCATGCTGTTGGCCCCCATGTCCCAAAACATCTGATCAAAGCTTCCATATTTACTCCCGCTGCCTGCTGCAGATGATTTGTTGTCTACAAACAACGCTGAATTATTGAATTTGAAGTGAACTGGCAGCCCATCTTCTGTTTTAGGACATGGAACACCTGAAGCTTTGATCGCCTCTAGAACTGGTGGAAGCCGGCCGTCTGCAAATGTCACCAGGACTCTGATGTTTTCTGCCACATCTTTGCCAAAGATTGAGAGCACAGAGTCGAACACATATTTCTGTGTTGGTGTGAGTCGAGCTGAAGATGCCTGAGCTACAAAACACACAGCATCAATTTCACTGACACCTAGTTTAGAAGAGAAGAGATTACGCAGCTGTTCTCTGATCTGTTTGTCTCTCTCTATGCCTCTTGTATCTCCAAATCCTGGAGTGTCAACAATGGTCAGTGAGTAGTCTATTTTAAATTCCTCCTCGTGGTTGATTTTGTACACAGTGACTTCAGAAGTCTGACTTTCAGCTTGTGATTTTGATGGATCCTCATGAACTAATTTAAACCGATATGAATCCTCCCATTCAACACCCAGAATGTAATTGATCATCCCATTGATGAGAGTTGATTTTCCAGCTCCAGTTGCTCCGAGAACCATGATGGTGCGATTATGTTTCAATGACTCTTTCCCAAAACTAAAATGCCTGCACCCTGCAACACTCAGTCTTTCTTCTTCCAGAGGAACTTTATAAACAGGGAGACGACCTGACTGGTGTTCCAGCAGTCTGCTTTCATTTTTACTAGCATCAGCAAGTCGTTCTTTTGGGCGCACAGCAAAGACAGAAGAGATGCTTTCTTCGCTTCTTCCAGCTTCACCACAATCACATCTGACCCTGACGACATATTCTGTCTCTGGCTGAAGCCCTGAAATGATCGTCCTTTCAGTCTTGGACATCTTTTGCTTCCATTTGAGATCTTCCTCTTTCAGCCTGCTGTCTGTTTTGGAGTACTCCACGATGTAGCTCAGGATCTGGACATCTTGGCCGAGTTCAGCAGGTTTGTCCCAGCTAACTGATATCTCCCTTGAGTTTGGTTCAACTTGAGGTTCTCCAGGAGGGCTGCAAGGTAAAGTTTTAATGGAACCACTGAATTCATTGGCTGGTCCAACACCTACTGAGGTCACTGCTCTGCATCTGAACTTGTACTCTGTGTTTGGACTCAGATCGCTCACTGTGACTTCTTCAGCTGCTGCTGCCGTCTTTTCTTTCCATCCATCCTGTCCACTGACACAGTACTCAACAGAGTAGGAGGTGATGTTCTCTGCTCCAAACTTTGCTGGAGAAATCTTCAGTGTCACACTGTTGTGGTTTATGTCTCTGACTGTTAATGTTTCAGGCTTTGAAGGAGGCTCAAAGTTCTCAGTGACAGAGAAGCCGTCTTTATAAAGGTAGATGCTTGAACCTTTCTGTGTCTCGTCTGTTGAACCAACTGCCAAGAACTTAATGTTCTTGTTCTCCTTGTTGGCCTCTGCAAAGTCAATGAAGAGTTTTGCTTTAATCCTCATTTTATCTGCTACTTCTCTTGAGGCGTACCATTGTTCCTTCTCTACATCATGAGTACGAGACCGTCGAGCTCCGTCTGGTTTAGTTGTTTCTTCTAAGTAGCTTGATAAAGTTGAGAGGTACGGTTCATCACTTCCCAGTGAGGTGAAAACAAAACACACAGCATGAGCTGCACTGAGACTTTCATTGTACAGGTCTGTTTCAGATGAGACAATCTTCGTATTCTTCATCATGTTGGTGAAAGACGTTAAGGTGTGAATTTCTCTCTCTTTACAGTCCATCCACTTGTTCAGGTCTTTGCTGTTGAAGGGAGAAGAATGTATCTTCTTCAGGATCTCTGCGAGCACAGCCTCTTCTTCTCCTCCTCTTCGGATTGATGGCAGTTTCTTTGACAACGTTTGTTGGAATTCCAGCTTGAACTCAGAGCACATCTCTTTAAAGGTTTTAATCTTTGTGCCAATCTGGGGGAACTGCTGTGCAGTGGTGGCTTTCAGTGCATCATTGCACCTCATCTCCAGCTCACTGAAGTCCTCCAGGACACTCTGTGACTTTTTAACTAAAGTTGTACTTATCTGATGGATGAGCTTTGCAGCAGAAGAATCTAAACATGTCAGTGGCAACATCCAGACCTTCATTGGTACGGCGTTTTCTCCGTTGGCTCCCAGCAATGTTGGCAAACTTTGATAGACTTGTATTGCATCCTGAAAGGATGTCGGCATTTTCTGTAGTGAAAAGTCTCCAAAGAATCTGCAGGAGAATTTCTCAACCTTTTCTCTGTCTTTGTCTTCCATTTTCAGTGAACCTTCACCCCCTACAACAAGACGGGGAATTTTCTTGATCATCACCTTCAAGTTACCCTCAATGTCTTGATGATCTTCCTTTTCTGACACCTCACGGTCAAAGACAAAGAAGGCTTGTGCTCCATAAAGAACAGCTGTGACTACATGTGTAGCTAACCCTTTTTCAAAGATATATGGATGCTTCACTTTGCCTCTTCCAAGATGATCCATCGACAGTTCTTGGACCTTTGTGGTAGCTTTGTAATTTAGTGTTACCCTGGCCTGATTTTTGGAAGTCTTACTATCATTCAGGTATTTTGCTGATCCATCAACTTCAACCAGTCCCCCCAAGAAACTCGCCTTCAAAGAGGCTTCAACATTAAGTGCTGAAGATTTGTCCTCAATAGATTCAGATGCAACTATCTCAAAGTCATTATAGTTCTGTGATCTTTCTCCAATATGTTCTGTCAGGTCACTGCGGTCCCACAGTGTCAGTCCTGAAAAAGAAGAGGCAGTAATCAAGTTCAGCCTCCAGAACCAGACAGATAGAAGTCAAGTTCACATAGTGAGCTGGGAGCACGCCAACACATTAGCTACGAGTTATTACCTCCAGCAAGGAGGTTATATTTTCAACTGTGTTAGTTTGGTGATTTGTCAGGAGGATTACACAAAACTACTGAACAGATGCCAACATCTAGGATGGAGGATGAGTCTCGACATAGAAAGGATCCCATTAAGCTTTGGTGTAGAGTAGTGTGGATCCAGATAAAGTGATGGACCTAGGAAGTTCTGCTGAGTTTCTTCGACATTTGTTTTGTTTGTTTTTTTCAACATCTCTGTTAATTTCTCTGAAAACGATGTTTGAATCTTGATGAATAAAATCAGGGGTGTTTAGGTAGCTGGTATCTTTGAGTGAATACAGTTCAATATAGGGCTATCACTTTTGATTTGGATTAGGCTTGATTGAATTCAACAAGAATGTTGAGCCTTGGCGGAGGTATGCGTTCTATTTAGTACCTTTCTAGTTTGGGTTATTTCTTCTGCGGCACCAGAACATACAGAGCGTTGGGTCAGGACACAGATGTTGTTGTTCTGTTGTTCAGATGTAATTTCTGACTGCCTTCAGCTCTGATCTCATGCTCACTGTGTCTCTGTCCTTCTGTTTGTTCTAACAAACCAGAAAAGTAAAATACCTGCTAGTGCAGCAAGAAACAGCCAGTCAGTGATTACAAAAATAACTAAAATGGCACTCAGTAGAAAGTATACCTCCATCAAGCTCAACAGTCCCTTTTATCTGCATCAAACTGTACTCACTCAGTAGATACTGCAAACAAACCAACGAACAAACATTAAATAATTAAAGTGTTTCATGACTCTGACTATGAACCCGATCCCTGCTGAGAAGTTGCAAAAAGATTAGAGATGAAAATGTTGAATATGATTTTAAATCCTGAATATTTGTTTTGATGCACTAATGATGTTTAAATGTGAATCCTTACCAGGGATGAGTGAATCTGTGCGGCAGTCATACAGCATCCCGAGGCCGAAAGGTCGGCCGAGCGCCGCCACCTCCATCGTCCTGCTGGATTCAGAGTCCATCGCTCAGGCTGAACTGGACAAAACCAACAACAGCTCGTTAGTTCACTTCTACGACTCTTCTCCTGACTAACCTGTTATTTGTCTGTGTCATGTTAAAGAAGCATTTCACCGGTGGGAACATTGATCTTTATTGAAAGAGGGTCATATTTGTAGTCAAAATGTAACATCATTTTTGAATTTTGTGCTTATTTGACTGAGAAAAGGCAGAAAGTGACTTTAGGGCACATTTGTATGAAAGACAACAACTCCCACAATGCACCACAATGCACAGCTCTGCAAGCCACTCCCACTAAACCGGCACACCACACATATCTCCGTCCGCTGTAGATATTTCGTCGCGAAGAAACTGGCATCTCTGGAATTCACTGCAGCAGACAGAGTCCAGTTCGGTGTCCATAGGCGCACAGCGAGAGCACCGGCACTGCCAGTTTGCCCCTGCTCGAGCCAGTCCGGGCTCCTCGTCCGGGACGGGCAGGTCTTCTGCCGCGGCTGCAGCAGCCGCCGCAGCCGAGGCAGAAGACCTGCCGCCTCCATCTCCCTCAGCTGCTCGTCGCTGTATTGTGGCTCGTACAGGTAGCCGCGAACATCTGACTCGAGCATCACGCTCTCGAAATCACTCTCTTCGTTGTCTGAAATATCATATTGCATATCATCTGCCATCGTGGGTCAAACCTGGCTCCACAGCGTCTGTTCGCTTAGCGGCCAACAAAGATGGCGGCTATGTGTTTTCGTTTCTGCAAGTGAAGTCCCGCCCATTGGTCTGTGATAGGTCTATAGCCTGAGTGGGTCCCACCTCTAGCCCCCACCCTTGGAAAAATGAGTGAAGCGTTTGTAGTCTTACCCTCTCAACACAGATATAGGACTTCCTGCTTTCAATGACGTAAAATGACGATTTTTACATCATTGAAAGCAGGAAGTCCAACACTAAAATCTCTAGTTCTCCTGTCTCAGGGCAAACTGAGGGAATGATGCACGACCATTCAAAAACATGACTGTTTTCCTGAAAATACAAAGCTCAATGCAAATCGGTGAAGTGTCCCTTTAAGTAAAACTTGGTTATATCACTTTTTAATGACACTCACATTGTCACTTATTTCAGACTGAGTTCATGTCCAGGCTTCATGTAACAATTCAAAGCAGCTATAATGGTTTTTAATAATAATATAATGATATTTAATAACAGTGTGAGTCAGATCATCAGTATTAAAGAGCTCCTTAGATGTGTTGTTGATGTCATTATATTTCTGGGAGCGTGAGGACCATCATTCTGACGGGACAACAAACTGCTGGGGTCGGTGTTGTCATGGTTTGAGTGGGTCAGCTGTTTCCTGTCTTATTTTGAAGTTCTTACCTTGTGTCATGTTTTGTTTTCAATTCCTGCCTTTGTCCCTTTCCCACTTTTTTTTTCTGTCCAATCAGTCAATCACCTTCTAAGTACTAAGTTCTTGTCCTCCTCTCTCATGGTCAGTTTGTCTGTTTTGTCATGAGTCTCAGTCTGGTTCAGTCTTGTATCTCCCGTGTCCTTCGTCTTCCTGCCTTTTATTCCAGCGCTTCCTTTGTTGGTACTTTTATTTAGTTTTTGTATTTTTGAAGTTCTTTGTTCTTGGTCTTTGTCCTGTCTGCTCCTTCTGTTTAGTTACCTTTTGTCACCAGCTTTGTGCTTGGACTTTGTATTTTTGATGGACTTGGTTTACAGCTTTACTTAATAAAGCTCACCTTTTGTTCATTTACCTGCCTTCCTATTTGAGTTTTGAGTAAGGGTCCCTTTTCATTTAACCCTGACAGTTGCACACTGAAAATTGTGGACTGTTTGCACTGACAGCAGAGTCTGACCTATTATTAAAGGAGCACATTGAGAAACATGGCAGTGAGGGTAGAGGTGAGCCGTCCTACTGGCTCTCAACTGTGAGGACATTTATTCCATTAATGGTTGAGAAAAGTAACCAGGTGACAGCAGAGGAAATCAAATGTTTCCAAAATATATCTCTGTTATGGTTGATTCGTTACCAGATTTAGCATAAAATAGATCAACTCAGGTTTGTTTCTTTTCTGGTCAGTGTAGACAGCAGGAGAGTAGCAGAGAGATTCCTCAGGTTTGAGCTCATCCACAGCCACACAGGTATGAGCGTGGCTAAATCTGTGATTAACTGGTGTCAGACTTTAGGTTGGATATGTCCAACTGTGGGCTGTGTTACGATAATGCGAGCTGCATATCTGGCAGATTAAATGGGCTCCAGGCGCTCTTAAAAAAGAAAACCCACTAATCCATCATACACCATGTGCTGCCAATTCACTGAAGCATGTAGGTGTGAACAGTAGTGGTCGACTGATGTGGTTTTTTCAGGGCTGATGCTGATCATTAGTAATCAAGGTGACCGATGACCAATAAGCATTTACAAAAAGGGTTAAGATAAAGATAAAAATCTTGTCAAGGAAGTGTACGTCGTCCGGATTGACGTTACCGGGGCGCCACCCTGGAGCCAGGCCTGGGGTTGGGGCTCGCAGGCGAGCGCCTGGTGGCCGGGTCTTTGCCCACGGGACCCGGCCGGGCCCAGCCCGAAGGAGCGACGTGTGCTCACCACTCGCGGGAGGGTTCAGAAGGGGCCGGTGCAGTGTGATTTGGATGGCAGTTGTGGGCGGGGGGCCCCGGCGACCCAATCCCCGGACGGTGACTCTAGCCATGGGGACATGGAATGTCACCTCGCTGGGGGGGAAAGAGCCTGAGCTGGTGCGGGAGGTTGAGCGGTACTGGCTAGAAATAGTCGGGCTCTCCTCCACGCACAGTCTGGGCTCTGGAACCCAACTCCTTGAGAGAGGCTGGACTCTCTTCTACTCTGGAGTTGCCCGCGGTGAGAGGCGGCGAGCTGGTGTGGGCTTGCTTATAGCTCCTCAGCTCAGCCGCCATGTGTTAGAGTTTACCCCAGTGAACGAGAGGGTCGCTTCCCTGCGCCTTCGGGTCAGGGATAGGTCTCTCACTGTTGTCTCGCCTTATGGGCCGAACAGCAGTGCAGAGTACCCGGCCTTCTTGGAGTCCCTGGGAGGGGTACTGGAGAGTGCTCCAACCGGGGACTCCGTTGTTCTACTGGGGGACTTCAACGCTCACGTGGGCAGCGACAGTGTTACCTGGAGGGGTGTGATTGGGAGGAACGGCCTCCCTGATCTGAACCCGAGTGGTATTTTGTTACTGGACTTCTGTACTAGTCACAGTTTGTCCATATTAAACACCTTGTTCAAACATAAGGCCTACAGGCATAGGCCGGAGATCAATGATCGACTTTGTGGTCGTATCATCTGACCTCCGGCCGTATGTCTTGGACACTCGAGTGAAGAGAGGGGCTGAGCTGTCAACTGATCACCACCTGGTGATGAGTCGGATCCGCTGGCAGGGGAGGAAGCTGGACAGACCTGGCAGACCCAAAAATATTGTGAGGGTCTGCTGGGAAAGTCTGACGGAACCCTCTGTCAGGGAGGTCTTCAACTCCCACTTCCGGGAGAGCTTTGACCAGATCCCGAGGGAGGCTGGGGACATTGAGTCCAAATGGACCATGTTCTCCACTTCCATTGTTGATGCGGCTGTCTGGAGCTGTGGCCGTAAGATCTCCGGTGCCTGTCGTGGCGGCAATCCCCGAAACCCGGTGGTGGACTCCGGAGGTAAGGGATGCTGTCAAGCTGAAGAAGGAGTCCTATCGAGCCTGGTTGGCCCGGGGGTCTCCCGAGGCAGCTGACGGGTACCGGCAGGCCAAGCGTGCGGCAGCACGGGCAGTCGTAGAAGCAAAAACTCGGGTCTGGGAAAAGTTTGGGGAGGCCATGGAGGAGGACTACAGGTCAGCTTCGAAGAAATTCTGGCAAACCATCTGGCGCCTCAGGAAGGGGAAGCAGTCCCCCACCAACACTGTTTACAGTGGAGGTGGGGAGCTGTTGACCTCGACTGGGGACATTGTCGGGCGGTGGAAGGAATACTTCGAGGATCTCCTCAATCCCACTGACACACCTTCCATAGAGGAAGCAGAGACTGGGGTCTCAGAGGTGGATTCATTCATCACCCAAGCCAAAGTCACTGAGGTAGTTGGGAAGCTCCTCAGTGGCAAAGCACCGGGGGTGGATGAGATTCGCCCTGAGTACCTCAAGTCTCTGGATGTTGTGGGGCTGTCTTGGTTGACACGTCTCTGCAGCATCGCGTGGCAGTCGGGGACAGTGCCTCTGGACTGGCAGACCGGGGTGGTGGTCCCCCTATTCAACAAGGGGGACTGGAGGGTGTGTTCCAACTATCGGGGATCACACTCCTCAGCCTCCCTGGGAAAGTCTATTCCAGAGTACTGGAGAGGAGAATTCGGCCGATAGTCGAACCTCGGATTCAGGAGGAACAATGCGGTTTTCGTCCGGGCCGCGAAACACTGGACCAGCTCTATACCCTCTGCAGGGTGCCCGAGGGTTCATGGGAGTTTGCCCAACCAGTCCACATGTTTTGTGTACTTGGAGAAAGCATTCGCCCGTGTTCCTCGTGGCATTCTGTGGGAGGTGCCCCAGGAGTACTGGGTCGGAGGCTCTCTGTTAAGGGCTGTACGGTCCCTGTACGACCGGAGCAGGAGCCTGGTTTGCATTGCCGGCAGTAAGTCAGACCTGTTCCCAGTGCATGTTGGACTCCGGCAGGGCTGCCCTTTGTCACCGTTTCACTTCACTATTTTTATGGACAGAATTTCTAGGTGCAGCCACGGGCCGGAGGGGATCTGGTTCGGGAGCCACTGGATTTCATCTCTGCTTTTCGCGGATGATGTGGTCTTGTTGGCTCCTTCGAGCCAGGACCTTCAGCATGTCCTGGGGCGGTTTGCAGCCGAGTGTGAAGCGGCTGGGGTGAGAATCAGCACCTCCAAGTCCGAGGCCATGGTTCTCGACTGGAAAAAGGTGGCTTGCTCCCTCCCGGGTGGGGGAGAGTTCCTGCCTCAAGTGGAGGAGTTTAAGTATCTTGGGGTCTTGTTAACGAGTAAGGGAAGAATGGAGCGTGAGATTGACAGGCGGATCGGTGCAGCGGCCGCAGTAATGCGGTCGTTGTATCGGTCTGTCGTGGTGAAGAGAGAGCTGAGCAGAAAGGCGAAGCTCTCGATTTACCGGTCAATCTACGTTCCTACCCTCACCTATGGTCATGAACTTTGGGTCATGACCGAAAGAATAAGATCCCGGATACAAGCGGCCGAAATGAGTTTCCTCCGCAGGGTGGCTGAGGTGGCTTGGGCATCTGTTTCGGATGCCCCCGGGACGCCTCCCTCGGGAGGTGTTCCTGGCATGTCCTGCCGGGAGGAAACCCCGAGGAAGACCCAGGACACGCTGGTGTGACTATATTACCCAGCCGGCCTTGTGATCGCCTTGTGATCCTCCCGGAAGAGCTGGAGGAAGTGCCTGGGGAGAGGGAAGTCTGGGTGTCCCTGCTCTGGCAGCTGCCCCCGATGGATGGATAAAAATCTTGGTGTCAAAATTTGGAATGTGATTTACCACAAACTCCAGCACAAAGCTCAGCTGAAATGTTTGTAAGCACATGCTTAATTAAAATAGAAGTTATAGTTTATAAACTAGTTTTCCAAAACATAAAAGTGTACTTCAGAATAATTTACAGCTGGAATATAATTACTAATGCGATCATCACTTTAACTGGTTAAAGAATCTGAACCTGATTAATCCGAAATAGCAAAGTAACTTGTAACTTAAGGCAACTGCTACCCCGTGTGTGTGTTTGTGTGTGTGTGTGTAGGGTAGTTTAATTTCACTTGTCCACATTATGTATTTTTATTTTATAACTAATATTTATAATTTTAATTTCATGTTTATTTTCTGTTATTTGGCCTGTTTTTGTTTTCTCTATCCATCACATGTGATGGATAGAAACCTTCAATAAATTCTCTTGTATTCAACAACAACCCTTGTCTGCATTTGAGTCCCTGGTCCCCCATCCTGAAAGAATGATCCGGCCAGTATGGACTCAGCAGTCTTGGATACAGTCCACCATGCCGTTGCCACCCAGGGAGCGAAATTGGACCAGCACAGCGTTTCAGGAGATAATGGGTTAGCCCGAGAACCTATCCACCCACACGACGCCCTCCAGGTCATGATGCAAAGCCCGCCTCCTGCATCTGTCCTTGCCGCGCCGACTGCTCCAGCCACTCAAGCCACTCAAGCCGCACCAGCCACAGCCCACTCCGTCAGGGAACCCTGGGTCTCCCTACCAGAGAGGTATGATGGAAATCTGGGTCAATGTAAAACTTTCCTCATGCAGTGCGGGCTTGTTTTTGATCCCCAGCAATCCACGATTGGACTGCTCCTGGGAGCGGCGATGGAATAGGCTCCGGTCCGCTGGAGGAATCAGGACCAGATCACCGCCACATACACTGCGTTCACAGCTGAGATGAGTAATGTTTTCGACCACTTGATCCAAGGTAAAGACGCATCCATGAGGCTCTTCTCTGTCCGTCAGGGTTTTCGGAGCATGGCAGAATACGCCATAGACTTCCGGACATTGCCAGCAGAGAGTGGGTGGAACGGGGCGTCCATGCAGGCTGCTTTTGTTAATGGGTTAAGTGAATTACTGAAGGATGAATTAGTTTCACACCCTGTTCCTAAAGACTTGGACAAATTAATCTCTTTATCAATCCGCATAGACAATCGATGCCGGGAGTGGCGAAGGGAGAAGTGGCGTAGTCCTGGCAGTGACGTCACTCTTTGTCGGAGGGAAGATTCCCCAGTCCCGGTGAGATCTCGACCGTTCCTCAGCCCTGTTCCGCCACCGGAGCCCGTGTTGCGAGAGGATCAGCCCAAGGACGAGCCGATGCAGCTGGGTCAGAACCAACTCAGCGCTGAGGAACTTGAACAACGGAGAGCAAATAACACCTGTCTCTACTGTGGTCAGTCCGGTCATTATCTCGCCACCTGCCCAAGCCGCCCGTTAAACTGGAGGGCTCGCTAGCTAAGGGGGGCATCCTAGTGAGCTACACCTCTGTCTCCTCGACCTCGAACCTAGCTACACGCCACCATCAGCTGGAAGGGCCAGACACTGGAGCTTCTAGCGCTTATTGATTCCAGAGCCGACGAGAGTTTTTTGGACACCATGCTCGTTAAACAGCTAGGGCTATCCACAGAGCTACTGGGTGAGCTTGATGGCAGACTGCTGGCTCGAATCACCACCCGCACCTGCCCAGTCAGCTCCAACTGTCAGGTAATCATCAATAAATCAATTTCGTTTTTTGTCATTAACTCCCTGTACATACCTCTGGTTTTGGGCCACTCCTGGCTGATGAAACATAACGTCGCTGTCGGGCGGAAACCTCCTATGTCCAAATTTGACCAATTTCATTTTTGTTTACGAATCGATACTATTGGTCAGTTCCCACGTGGGTCTGTTATTTTCACAAATTATAAACCAATATAAAGTGTTGAAAATAGCTTGAGAGAAATTCACTTAACTCCATTGGACACTTCAACTGTTGGAGAAGCCTCGTAACTCCACCCACCTCTTCTTCTACTGTTCTACCACTCAGTGAGAGCCTCTCAGCATAATCTAGTTTCATCTCCTCAGGATGGAAAGTCACAACGATCAAGAATTCCTCGTCGAGCAACATGTCCTCTAAGGTAAATGTCCTCAAAACACTGGTTATTCATGATTCAAGTATGTGTATCACCTATATGCCAAACAGTTTTATCTCGATCTTGAAGTAATGGTAAGGTGTAATGTATCGTTTCTGAGGATGCTATATTTTTCTTTATGCTAGGTCTCGCTTTGGACGATAGCCAACTTGTTGATTGAAATCTTCCATGGTTTCATTTCTGACGAGGATCGAGGATGAATCTAAGCAGAAACATTGCCTGCCGTTGACTTTGTTAGCCACTGTGCATTGGTTTTGATGTCATGTTTGGTGAAATAGCTCACGTGATATTCTTGGGCAAAACACTAGAACTAGAACATTTTGACCGTTTTCAAATTTATATGTGCAATACCTTTGCTGAATGAAAAAAATGCAATACGCTGTTAGATGACTTTTCCTAAAAGTGTCTGTATTTTAATTTAGAATAGTTTTTATATAAATAACACAAAAGATGTCACTCATTCATGCACGTTTGGTTTGTGTGTGTATTTTGAAGTTTACCATGGTGAAAGTGAAGAGGACTCTGATGCAGAGAGTTTATGCTCAGATGCTGAGTAAGACGCACCTCCAAGGAAAAGACTGAGAGCTGAAAACATCCAAAAGAAAGTCAACACACAGAGCCTCACAGATACATACACACAGACAAGTGCTCACCCTGCTCACAAACACACACTCAGTAATAGGCTTAGTAAAGCAAGCTCAATTATGATTTTTTCTGTGTTAAACTATGATATCAGTTATTGATGAATTTTAAATATCTACTGCTGTTACTATTAGTAGGCTCATTATTACTAGGCTTATTATACATGTGCATTGAAGTTTTAATGTTTTAATGTTTTGGTATCACCATTAAATTATTGTTTTTATTATTGTTGTACTGTCTCCTGACTTCTAGACTTCTACTTTGGTTAACCGTCTGTTTTTTAGACAATAACGAGTCAAAATAGTTAGGTAAGATACATTTGAGTAGGCCTGTTATGTTAAAAATTGATAGCTGTATTGCTTCGGTGCAGAAGAAAGCCCGTGAGCCATGAAGGTAAGTTTGCATACAGATTATTAGTAAACTCATCTTTTTTGTATTGCATCGATCATAGCTCTTAAACCTTTAAAATAGAGTTTAGGAAGATGTATGTTACCACAGTCGTTAGCTTTGGTTGGCTATTAAAGCATTTTCTCTTGTCAAAAGGCTCAACTCGACCGCCGGCTTTGTTTGCATGCAGATTAATTTCCGCCTATTAGACAGCCTAGACAGCGTATCGTTTTATTGTGGTATTGCATCACTCATAGCTCTTAAACGTTTAAAATAGAGTTCACCAAGATGTATGTAACTATAATCATTACCTTTGATTAGCTCTTAAAGCCTTGTCTCTTGTCAAAAGGCTCAACGCGACTGCAGACTTTGATGAACACTGCAGTAACGTCTGCGTCCGTACCATTCTTATCAATAACCACGTAATCAGTATCTGCAGCCCCTCCGCTCATGCTAGTTGTCTGCGATCTGCTCTGCCTCCCTCTGTCACTCACCGGAAGCCTGGACCAGCTCTGCCGGACCTGTCACAGATCCCCATGGAACACCATGAAATTTCTGAGTTGTTTGTAAACAGCAGGCCCTCTCTCTACCCCTGCACCGACCCTACGACTGCACCATCGACCTGCTGCCTGGATCCACATTCCCCTGCAGCCGTTTGTACAACATCTCCTGACCTGAGCGGGCAGCTATGTAGGAGTATATCCCCAACTCACTGGCGGCAGGCATCATAAGGCCCTCCTCTTCACCTCTGGGAGCCGGGTTCTTCTTCGTAGGCAAGAAGGATGGTGCTCTCAGGCCGTGTATCGACTTCAGAGGTTTGAATGATATCACTGTGAAGAACAAATATCCACTGCCCCTCATGAACTTTGCTTTTGAGTCCATCCAGGGGGCTACCATCTTGTCCAGTTTCCATTCTTTTTCGTGAAGGGGACGAATGGAAAACGGCTTTTAACACTCCCCTGGGGCACCCTGAGTATCTGGTAAATATCCAGCAGTTTTTCAGTGTTTGGTTAACGAAGTGTTGAGTGATATGCTGGGTCAATTTGTCTTTGTCTACCTTAACGATATATTAATTTTCTCTCAGAACCAAGCAGACGCGTCCAGCATGTCCGCCAAGTCCTTCAGCGCCTGCTTGAAAACCGTCTGTTCATCAAAGCAGAGAAATGTGAGTTCCACGCCTCCATGGTCACGTTCCTCGGCCACATCATCACCCAGGTGCAGGTGAGGATGGATCCTGAGAAGGTGAGAGCGGTTTTTGATTGGCCCAAACCTGAGAACAGGAAGCAGCTTCAGAGGTTCTTGGGTTTTGCTCATTTCTATAGACGCTTCATCAGAAACTACAGCCGCATAGCTGCACCTCTAACCGCACTTACCACCCCAGTCAGGCTGTTTCTCTGGACATCTGAGGCTGAAGAAGCTTTTTCTGAGCTGAAGAAAAGAAGAACAAGCTTTATTTGTCAGACATGAAACACACCTGAAATTTGTCCTCTGCATTTAACCCATCAGTAGCTGCACATTCTAAGTATACACATACATACACACACACACACACCTCGGCAGTAACCTCTTCAGTTACCAGTCCACTTCCATATTGTGGTCTGTAGCTGGACTTGAACCGGCCACCCTCCAGTCCCCAAGCCAAGTCTCTACTGACTGAGCTACTGCCACCCCCTTCAGGTTCACCTCAGCTCCCATCCTCACTCAGCCAGACTCCTCCCGTCGGTTTGTCGTTGAGGTGGACGCCTCGGACGTGGGTGTCGGAGGCGTCCTGTCCCGGCGGTCCCCCGAAGATACTTCACCCGTGTGCCTTTTTGTCCCACCGTTTATCTCCCACAGAGAGGAATTACGATGTCGGGAACTGCGAGCTGCTGGCAGTCAAGCTGGCACTCGAGGAGTGGCGACACTGGCTGGAGGGCGCGGAGCAGCCTTTCATGGTCTGGAACGACCATAAGAACCTTCAATACATCTGTTTTGTGAAGTGCCTGAACCCTCATCAAGCCAGATGGGCCCTGTTTTTTGGTCGGTTCAAGTTTGCTCTTGGCCCGACGCACTGTCTCGACTATCTGAGAGGGACGAGGCAACGGCGGAGCCGGACACCATCATTCCTAAGACCTGTATTATCGGGGCAGCGACCTGGGATGTTGAGAAGGAGATGAGAGCCCTCCAGGCTGCCTATTTGTACCCCTCTCTGACCATCTGTTTTGCAGTGGGGGTACTCCTCCAGACTTTCATGCCATCCGGGAGTGGCACGCTCACTGGTGTTCCTGTGCAGGCGGTTCTGGTGGCCAACCATGAGGACTGATGTTCAAACCTTTGTTTCTACCTGCCCCGTATGCGCCCAGAATAAAGGCTCCAACCGACCCCCTGCTGGATTCCTGCAGCCTCTGCCTATACTACGATGCCCATGGTCCCACCTGTCCCTAGATTTCTTCCCAGGACTGCCGCCCTCAAAAGGTATGACAGTCGTGCTCACTGTGGTCGTTCAATTCAGTAAATTTGCCCGTTACCTGCCTCTGCCCAAACTACCCACAGCCAGAGAAACCGCGGAACTCTTGGTCTCTGTGATTTTCACGGTTCACGGCCTGCCGCTGGACATTGTCTAAGACAGAGGTCCTCAATTCACCTCAGCTGTGTGGAGGTAATTCTGCCGGGCCATCGGAGCCACCACTATCCTAACATCTGGGTTCCATCCACAAGCTAACAGTCATGCTGAGATGGCAAATCAGAAGCTGGGGACCACCCTACGCTGTCTGGCATCCTCCAACCCCACATCCTGGTTGTCTCAGCTCCCATGGGTGGAGTACGCCCACAACACTCTGCCCACATTTTGACAGGTCTGTCTCCCTTTCAGTGTGTCTATGGTGTTCAACCCCCGCTGTTCCCCTCTCAGGAGAGACAGCTCGCAGTGCCCTCAGTCCAGGCTTACATCTGGAGATGCCACCACTGGCACCGAGCCCGTGTCACCCTGCTGAGGACCTCAGCCCAGAACCAACACCATGTCAACTGTCACTGCTGCCCTGCACCCACTTATTCAGTGAGGGACAAGGTATGGCCGGATTTTGGACGTCACCCTCATCCAGGCCTTCCAACGCGCTCATCCAGAGAAACCTGGAGGACCGCCTGGAGGCGCTCGTCGGGGAGGGGGTACTGTCATCACCCGCAGGTCGTGACTCGGACCTCTGGCTCAGTATGTGTGTGAATGTAGTTTTTATTTTCCTTGTTCCTTTTGGTGTGCTTGGTGTGTTTTGTTTTTGTGTCTGTCTCTGTGTTCTGCTCCTCTCCTCCCTCTCTTCTGGAAGCCACTGGTGGGTGTGGTCACGAAGGACACTGCCGACGCACCTGCAGCTCATCATCCTGCAATCAGCGTGCCTACATATACTCGGACCAGCCTCCCAGACCCCGCCGGATCGTTGAGTCAGCTCCTGTGAGAAACGGCAGCCGCCTCGAACTATTCGTGACATTTTGGCATGTTGCTAATTCTGTTTTGTCCTGTCTCGCCCCAGACCACCTGCCCAGAACCTGTACCCAGTTGCCTGCCAGCGTTGCCGACCTCGAGCCTGGAGCCAGCCACAACGAGAACGCCAGCCACACCAACCTCAGCCTGATCTGTGCAAACCTTGAATAAATTCTCTTGTATCTAACAACAACCCTTGTCTGCATTTGAGTCCCTGGTCCCCGGTCCTGACAGCACCGACCTGTCAGGTAGGGTCAGAGGTAGCTCCCTGCCTTTATATGGCAGGTGAGGGCAAGTAGTGCCTCTTCGTTTGAGGCCTGGTTGTGTGGCAGGATTGCTGTGTCCATGCAGGTAAGGAAGATTGAAGGAGAAAGATGTGTTGTATTGCCTGATGAGAAATCTAATGAGTTCTCTTGTATATTTAGTTGTGGTCTGACTGTCCTGAGTGGTCCAGATTGAGCATGCTCTGTAGCCCTGCGCTGAAGAGGTATGTCTAGGTAAACTTTGGGTTTCATTAAACTGTAGACACATCACTAATAAGATATAATAATCTCTTCATGCAAAGACTCAGCTCTCCCCTTTTAAGCCAGAGTAGAGCCTTTCAACTGTTGTGTTGCTTTTCAACCGAGCTCCATATTGAGCAAGGTAACTGAAACCAGTATGGTAATGTAGGAGGGTTATGCCCTCTGGGGCATGTTTTTGTTGCTGCTTTGCCTGAGCCAGTTCGCCAAGGCTGCTGGCTAATGTGTCTACAGACTGTACAGCTGAAATCATTTGTAGAAGGTTGAATATGGTCTCTTTATACTGTTGACTGTAGTGATACTGAATACCTGTGAAACTGAACCAACTGAATCTCATTGTATTTTTTGTCTTTTGTTTTGATTAGGCAGTGGGACGACCTACGGGGAGTAGTCGTGGGATATGCACCCCTCCTTGCATGGAGTGTTGTATGTTTAGAGGGTAGTGGTCACTTCACTGGTTGTAGGTTTGATTTTCCTTGCTGTGTAAGTTGTAGTGTTTGCAGTGATCAGTGTGCACACAAGGTGGTTTCTATTGGGGTCTGCGATAGAATCTCCCCACGGTAAGTACCCTGTCCTGCCTATTTCTTGCAACCATTTACTCTTTTATTGTATTCTATGTTATTGTGAAGCCATTTGCTATTTTTATACTAGTTGTTTAAACTATTTTAGTATGGTGGAATAAAATAATTTGGACTAGTCTGATGACGTTTCTCCTTTCTTTTTCAGGTCTTTTACCAGTATAATTTACCTTTTTAAATCAGCTTATTTGAGAGCTGAATGCACGTCTACCGCTCTTCCTGAACCCTTTCAGAATTGTGTCAACACTCAGATGGTTGGTGTCTAGGTCTAGGGCTAGTATACTTCTAGTCTGTGTATCGGTCCCTTTTGTAACCTGAGTGGGGTCACAAAATGAAAAACCGTAATTCAAACTAAGATTAAGTTGACACCTACATGTCATTACTGACAGGCTGGGTTCATGCCTATCCACATGGATTGATGTATACACTGATATCTGTGAACTCTTTGGTGGATTTTGTGAAGGACTGTGCTGAATGTGAAGTATGTGACAGAGCTGCTGAGCTGAGTTGTGCATATTCAACAGACCCAGTCCAAACTTATTATACATTTGTGGCAAGTCGTTGAGAGTAATGGACTCAAGACAAGATTTCCAAATGTTTCTGTTGCACTATGAATAATGAAACTTCAGCTGTCTCAAACTGTGAAGGCTAGAGGTAATTAAAATGAGCCGAGGACCACAGTGTTACAGAGACGGCTTTCTGCACTTTCCCTCCTGGCCATCGGACATGAACTCGTTAGGGGTTTTGATTTTGAGGATATTGTACAACAGTTTTCATTTTCAAAGTGAAGAAAGAGAGCCAGTGTTTAACATCTGTGACAAATTAAACGAGCGATATATATATATATATATATATATACATAGAAATATATATATATATATATATACATATATATACATATATACATGCATATACATGTATATACATATATATACATATATACATGTATATATACATATATACATGTATATATACATATATATGTACATACATATATACATATATATAAATACATATATATATACATACATATATACATGTATATAAATACATATATACATATATATGCATACATATATATATATACATATATATGTACATACATATATACATATATACATACATATATACATATATATTTATACATATATATACACATATATATGTATATATATACATATATATACATATATACAAATATATACACACACATATATATATATATACACACACACGTACACATGTATATATATATACATGCATGATTTGAAGTGCTGAATAAACATCGTCATAATGCAAGCAAATTTGACCTTTCTTATGTTGTTAAAAGTATTAAGAACGTGAAAAAATACATTAAGGTACATTTAGAACAGAAAAAAATGTGCCAAAAAAATTGCGATTGATTTGCGATTTAATCGCGAGTTAACTATGGACAAAATGCGATTAATCGCGATTTAAAAAAATTGATCGTTTGACAGCCCTAATACATATATATATATAAATATAAATATATATATATATACAAACATACATATATGTATGTATATATATGTATGTATATATATATATACACATATATATACATACATACATACATACATATATATATACATACACATATATACATACACATACATATAAACATACATATATATACATAAATACATATATACATACATATATACATATATATGTATATACATATATATATGTATATATATATATATGTATATACATATATATATGTATATATATATATATATATATATATATATATATATATATATATATATATATACATATATATATATATATATTAGGGCTGTCAAAGTTAACGCGTTAATAACGCGTTAACGCAACGTCCTCTTAACGCCGTTAATTTTTTTAACGCGCGATTAACGCTCAGTATATTAAAAAAAAGCGCATTGTATGATTTACGGCCGTCGGCGGCACCCGTAGTCTTGATACAGAGGGTGGCAGAAGAAATAAAATAAGAAAGGGAATCAGAAGAAGAAGAAGCAGGGTTGGTGGTTCGTTAAAAACACGGCAGACTGAAAAGCAGCACTCGCTGCAAACTCCTCATCTCTGCTGTCACTCACGGTGGCGGACATTTGTTTCGCCATCGCCCTGATCATTTTGCGGGACACTCTCTCGTGGCATGCCCGTTTGCTGATAACTCATCCCCGCATGTTTATCTCAGGCTCCTCGCTAGCCTTCTTCCTCCCTCCAGCAGCTAGCCTGCCGCTGCTGTTGTCCTCCTCGGACAGACGCTGAAGCTCCGTTTCTCTCACTCTCGTGGGGTCGACAGAGAAACGTCTAGCGGCTGCTTCTCCCGAGTTTTCCTCTGAATATATCACGACAGAAGGTTTGAATTTCAAGTCGTACTTTTTATTGTTTTGCTGCACCGGAGCCATGGCGATCATCAGTGTGATACTGACTGACAGAAAGCAGCACACTGCGTGAAAAAGGCGAAGAAGAAAAACGTGCAGTCTCAGTGGACACCACTTGCAAGCCAAACAGACGGCAGATGCAGAGAGCCCGTCGCCCCCCCTCGCCAAAAGCAGACAACCCTGGATTTATTTTCCTGCATGATTTGAAGTGTTGAATAAACATTTTCATAATGCAAGCATATTTGCCCTTTCTTATGTTGTTAAAAGTATTAAGAACATGAAAAAAATACACTAGGGTACATTTAGAACAGAAAAGAAAGTGCCAAAAAAAATTGCGATTAATTTGCGATTAATCGCGAGTTAACTATGGACAAAATGCGATTAATCGCGATTAAAAAAAATTGATTGAACACACATACATATATATATATATATATATATATATATATATATATATATATATATATATATATATATATACACACACATATATATATTGTTCTTAATAGATGTTGCTTGTATAATATATGTTGTTTGTATATTTGGAGTTGTAACAAAAAAAAATTCACTCTGGGATTATTAGACTATTTCTGATTCTGATATATATGTGTGTGTGTATATATCTCATATAATACATAATATATATACATATGCATATACACACATGCATTAAAATATATATATGTATATATATATCATATAATATATATACATATGCACAAATGCATTTTAAAAAATAATACCACGGAAAAGTTCGGTTTTTTGTCATTTAAAAATAAATTACCAAGAAAAATGAACTTTTTCATGATATCAAATGTTTTGAGATGCACCTGTATATATAAAGAGTCTCACCTCTGTGTTGTGCATTAACCTCACTGCCACAATTGACAAGAGTGTATTTGTTGTATTTGTACAAAACAATCAACACAAACATATAAATTCTCAAACTAAAATTGAAACATACAACAATGTTTATATCCTCATTATTACATAAATACTAAAAAATATAAAAGAACGAACTAACAGCTGTTCAGCAACTTACCTTTCAGATTGTCTGTGATTCAGGAAGGAGGGCGAGTTCTGCCTCAGTTAGTCTGCTGCTCCTGCTTTATACAGGAAACACACATACCTGTGTAGGGATGGAACTGAGGTTTGCGTCAATAATGTGTTATACACATACTGTGTGTGCGTCAGAGAGAGAGAAACTCACTGTGCAAGAAAAATTCCTGTGTTCATAACAATGGGACCATTTCTCAGAAACCTCGCCCTTCACAGGTAAAAGTGAAAGAAAGATTGCTGCAATGCACCACGCCCTGATAACTGCCAAAAAGAATCAGGGACCAATAACCAGAACAGAAAACAGTCTCAAAAAGCTGGTACCATTTCTTGTCATCTTCATTACCTGCTTTCTCATGCAACAGCCAACATAACACACATGCAAGGCTTTGAACTCGTCAAGAAATTCATTGAACATCATCATGTGTCCTTTCACTTCATCAAAAAAAATTCCTTTTCAGTCATCAGAATATTCATTCTCTGAGTTATGTCTGTTAAATTTAACATATTTTCACTGTGGAAATATTAGTTCTTTAACTATTGAAAACAATTTCTCTTTTCACCAGAAATGCATGAAAACATTACCCATGTGCACAGAGGTTTGTCTGCACCTCTTCTGTAACAAGGTAGGATTTTTTTTAAATTATTATTGTTTTTTCAATTTTGCAATTTTACACCTTAAACAGAAGCTTTGGTGATTGTCAGTTAGCTTTCTATTGCTACAATCTTGGTATTATATTCAAACAATGTTAAAAACATGTCATCTGGTGGATTCTAGGGCTGTTGTATCAGCTACAGATTGTTGTTCCGAATAAATAAATATTTTATCAAATTTCATGAAAATCTGAATTTTTGTTAACATGTAAAACACATGATGACGTAGAAATGTGTAATTTGCAGTAAGAACATGTAAAGTTTGGGGGAAAATGAAGGTGGAAACTAAACCACAGTGACTGCAGTCTCAGCAAGCTTCAGCTTCAGTTGATTAACTGACTTTGTCCAACCAGTTACCTGTTTATTGTTCCTTTTTTGATTTAGTGTTAGTTTGTTATACCACATACGTATAGACATTCATACACACATGCACATATGTATTTGTTAACAAAAACTGGTATTAGTAACTTAAATGAATCAACTGAAGTCTAACATTGAAATCACTGCCTTGCTGAAATTAACTGACTACAACAACAAACAAAAGAGCTTTGAACTGAAGAAACATTCTGTGTGAGGAGGGATCAGATAACAAGTATTTGGTGTATCATGTCTTCACGTACATGAAGGTTTTAATCATGAGACTGATCTGTTGAATGTTGTCTGTCCTGTCCAGCTCACCAGGGTGAGTTCTCAACAACATTCTTTGTGATGGAAATGAACTTATCTCTACTGAAGAGGACTTCTTCCTCAAGTTCATTACCTGAGGTTTGTTCATTTGGTATCTGATGGTTTAAAGGAAGGGGTCACATTTGTGTCATAAAATTTGTGAAGTGGCTAATCCTTTGTGGATCTCCTTTTAGCCAGCTGAGGTTATGGTGCAGAGGTACCGACACACGTCGTAATAAGCACGCTCGGAGACGCAAGCTCATCCAGGTCTATCGTTTATTGAAACCGTGGAAGGGAGGGCGGTGCAATTTGGAGGGTTGGTCCAGACTCCTGCAAATATCTCAGACACAAAAATCTACATATATCTGCCTGCAGGGGGCGCTATAACGTAGGCCAATGCGTTTTTGCCTATAACTCCCACACCGTATGTCGCACATTCAAAAACGTTGTATCCCCAGATTCCCTGAATGGAGCTGAATCACTTTTCGGTTGGCCAAGCCCACTTCCGGTTAGAAGGTTCTTTCGCAAAAACTGGAAAACCTACTTTTTCGAACTCCTCCTAATCCAGAGGGTTAAACTAACTCCGCACTAATTATTCAAAAACACATTTCTGTAGCTCGCTATAAACATGTAAACTGTTTGATGTCTCGGTCAAGGTAAATGCTATTAACACCAAATTTGAGATCCTTGGTTGCCATGACACTGGGAAGGGATGAGCCGAATTTGGCGAAGTTTGGCCACTAGGGAGCGCTAAAAATATGGGAAGTTTATATCTCTTGAACGGCTACACCCATTTTTACGAAATTTGGTTGGTATGATGTAGGGCCAATCCTGAGGCCATATCTTGAAGGTGGTCATGACTGCTCAATGTGGGCGTGGCTTATTACAAGATAAACAACAAACATTAATTTCAGCCAAACTATTATGCTGACAGCTTTGAAATGTATATGGTACATAAAGAATAGGACACAGTTCTTCCATACCAAAAATTGCAAATGTACTCCACTAGGTGGCACTACAATGGATGCAATCGCGTTTTTGCCTGTAACTTCCACATTTAAAATAACACATTCACAAACCTTATATCGCCCCTGGCAGGGTCTCCCAAGGCAAACAGGTCCTAGGTGATGGGTCAGACTAAGATCGGTTCAAAAGCCCTAATGACAGACAGAAAATCAAAGAAGTTAACGTCGCCCGGATTGGCCTTATTGGGGCCCCACCCTGGAGCCAGGCCTGGGCTTGGGGCTCGCAGGCGAGCGCCTGGTGGCCGGGTCTTTGCCCACGGGACCTGGCCGGGCCCAGTCTGAAGGAGCGACATGGACCCGCCCTCCGGTGAGCTCACCACTCGCTGGAGGGTTCAGAAGGGGCGGGTGCAGTGGGATTTGGGTGGTAGTCGTGAGCGGGGGCCCCGGCGACCCAATTCCCGGACGGTGACTCTAGCCATGGGTACATGGAATGTCACCTCGCTGTGGGGGAAAGAGCCTGAGCTGGTGCGGGAGGTTGAGCGGTACTGGCTAGAAATAGTCGGGCTCTCCTCCACGCACAGTCTGGGCTCTGGAACCCTACTCCTTGAGAGAGGCTGGACTCTCTTCTACTCTGGAGTTGCCCGCGGTGAGAGGTGGTGAGCTGGTGTGGGCTTGCTTATAGCTCCCTAGCTCAGCCGCCATCACTTGGGAGTTTACCCCGGTGAACGAGAGGGTCGCTTCCCTGCGCCTTCGGGTCAGGGATAGGTCTCTCACTGTTGTCTTGGCTTATGGGCCGAACAGCAGTGTAGAGTACCCGGCCTTCTTGGAGTCCCTGGGAGGGGTACTGGAGAGTGCTCCAACCGGGGACTCCGTTGTTCTACTGGGGGACTTCAACGCTCACGTGGGCAGCGACAGTGTTACCTGGAGGGGTGTGATTGGGAGGAACGGCCTCCCCGATCTGAACCCGAGTGGTGTTTTGTTACTGGACTTCTGTGCTAGTCACAGTTTGTCCATAACAAACACCTTGTTCAAGCATAAGGGTGTCCATATGTGCACATGGTACCAGGACACCCAAGGCCGGAGGTCAATGATAGACTTTGTGGTCGTGTCATCTGACCTCCGGCCGTATGTCTTGGACACTCGGGTGAAGAGAGGGACTGAGCTGTCAACTGATCACCACCTGGTGGTGAGTTGGATCCGCTGGCAGGGGAGGAAGTTGGACAGACCTTGCAGACCCAAACGTATTGTGAGGGTCTGCTGGGAAAGTCTGGCGGAACCCTCTGTCAAGGAGGTCTTCAACTCCCACCTCCGGGAGAGCTTTAACCAGATCCCGAGGGAGGCTAGGGACATAGAGTCCGAATGGACCATGTTCTCCACTTCCATTGTTGACGCGGCTGTCCGGAGCTGTGGCCGTAAGGTCTCCGGTGCCTGTCGTGGCGGCAATCCCCGAACCCGGTGGTGGACTCCGGAAGTAAGGGATGCTGTCAAGCTGAAGAAGGAGTACTATCGAGCCTGGTTGGCCCGGGGGTCTCCTGAGGCAGCTGACTGGTACCGGCAGGCCAAGCGAGCGGCAGCACGGGCAGTCGCAGAAGCAAAAACTCGGGTCTGGGACAAGTTCGGGGAGGCCATGGAGGAGGACTATCGGTCGGCCTCGAAGAAATTCTGGCAAACCATCCGGCGCCTCAGGAGGGGGAAGCAGTCCTCCACCAACACTGTTTATAGTGGAGGTGGGGAGCTGTTGACCTCGACTTCCTTCCACCGCCCTTGTCGGGCGGTGGAAGGAATACTTCGAGGATCTCCTCAATCCCACTGACACGCCTTCCATAGAGGAAGCAGAGACTGGGGTCTCAGAGGTGGATTCATTCATCACCCAAGCCGAAGTCACTGAGGTAGTTGGGAAGCTCCTCAGTGGCAAAGCTCCGGGGGTGGATGAGATTCGCCCTGAGTACCTCAAGTCTCTGGATGTTGTGGGGCTGTCTTGGTTGACACGTCTCTGCAGCATCGCGTAGCAGTCGGGGACAGTGCCTCTGGACTGGCAGACCGGGGTGGTGGTCCCCCTATTCAAAAAGGGGGACCGGAGGGTGTGTTCCAACTATCGGGGGATCACACTCCTCAGCCTCCCTGGGAAAGTCTACTCCAGAGTGCTGGAGAGGAGAATTCGGCCGATAGTCGAACCTCGGATTCAGGAGGAACAATGCGGTTTTCGTCCGGGCCGCGAAACACTGGACCAGCTCTATACCCTCTGCAGGGTGCTCGAGGGTTCATGGGAGTTTGCCCAACCAGTCCACATGTGTTTTGTGGATCTGGATAAAGCATTCGCCCGTGTCCCTCGTGGCATTCTGTGGGAGGTGCTCCGGGAGTACGGGGTCGGAGGCCCTCTGTTAAGGGCTGTACAGTCCCTGTATGACTGGAGCAGGAGCCTGGTTCGCATTGCCGGCAGTAAGTCAGACCTGTTCCCAGTGCATGTTGGACTCCGGCAGGGCTGTCCTCTGTCACCGGTTCTATTTATTATTTTTATGGACAGAATTTCTAGGCGCAGCCACGGGCCGGAGGGGATCTGGTTCGGGAGCCACTGGATTTCATCTCTGCTTTTCGCAGATGATGTGGTCTTGTTGGCTCCTTCGAGCCAGGACCTCCAGCATGTCCTGGGGCAGTTTGCAGCCGAGTGTGAAGCGGCTGGGATGAGAATCAGCACCTCCAAATCCGAGGCCATGGTCGTTGACCGGAAAAAGGTGGCTTGCTCCCTCCAGGTCGGGGAGAGTTCTTGCCTCAAGTGGAGGAGTTTAACCCTCTGGAGTCGATTGACGCGCCGGCGCTTCAAAATCACGTGACCAATTTCAGCTGACGTAGCAGCGAAACAGCGCCTCTGTGAGTCTCAGTTCCGACTTTATGTGTTCAAGCAGCCTTCAAACTATATACCAGTTTTTAAATCGTGTTAATAGGCCAAGTAAAACCGGAGATACAATCTATTATGTCCGCCACGCTTTTTCGCTAACGTTGCCGTCACGTTTGCTAGGCGTTTGGTGCAGGAAGAGACGGTAAAATCGGGCTTTCCTCACAAACGTTTCCGCAAACAGGAAGTGTTGAGAGCAAAAAAACGTGTTCCTATTGGTAGAAAATGGCACCACACCAGCCAATCACAAAATTATTTGGCAAGTCACGTGATCTGGTTGCTGGGGGACAGGGGGAAGATTTGGGAGTGACGGGGCGGAAAGGTGAAGGCAGCTGTGTCGGTCACAGAGGCAGCGACAGAGATCGCGAGTTTTGAGAGTTGAGAAATTTGTGACATATAGCATGTTTGGAGTGCAAAGTTAGTGTGTTCTGTAGTGTTTAGTGACGTGTGTTTAGTGTGTAGTGGAGTCATTTTTTAATTTAATGAGTCTAAACGACGAGAAGCTCAATGTGAAGCAGGCAGTGCAGCTCTTCATGCAGCTGAGGAGCCCTGACTCTGAGGCATTGCCTGCATTTAAATGTAAACAGTTACATATAACTTTGTAAATTTCAAAAACTTATGCACACATTTAGTAAACAACATATATATTTGCACTATAAGTAATAAAAATGTTTCGTTCATCATATTTGTGGTGTTTACAGTAAAAGATCTAACTTTTTCTTACTCAGATTTTATGTTTTTTTGTGATTTTAGGTCAATTGTATTAATACAGTATGTCAAAATAAAAAAATAACAGTACGGTCACACATGTGAGGTTGTGCTGAAAATAATGATACCAAACAAGGCAAGATAAATAGTTTTTAATGTGAAATATAATAAAAAAATCAAAAAATAGTCAAAAACGGCCAATTATACACCAGACCCCAGAGGGTTTAGTATCTTGGGGTCTTGTTCACGAGTGAGGGAAGGATGGAGCGTGAGATTGACAGGCGGATCGTTGCAGCGGCCGTAGTAATGCGGTCGTTGTATCGGTCTGTCGTGGTGAAGAGAGAGCTGAGCCGAAAGGCGAAGCTCTCGATTTACCGGTCAATCTACGTTCCTATGGTCATGAAATTTGGGTTATGACCGAAAGAATAAGATCCCGGATTACAAGCGCCACTCCGCATGGTGGCGGGGCGCTCCCTTAGAGATGGTGAGGAGCTCTGTCACCCGGGAGGAGCTCAGAGTAGAACCGCTGCTCCTCCACATCGAGAGGAGCCAGCTGAGGTGGCTCGGGCATCTATTTCGGATGCCTCCGGGACGCCTCCCTCGGGAGGTGTTCCTGGCATGTCCCACCGAGAGGAGACCCCGAGGAAGACCCAGGACACGCTGGTGTGACTATGTCGCCCAGCTGGCCTGGGAACGCCTTGGGGTCCTCCCGGAAGAGCTGGAGGAAGTGTCCGGGGAGAGGGAAGTCTGGGTGTCCCTGCTCAGGCAGCTGCCCCCGCGACCCGGTCCCGGATAAGTGGACGAAAATGGATGGATGGATGGACAAACCTTATATCCATATGTTCCCTGAATAGGGCTGGGTTATCTGACATAGGACACGCCCACTTCTGCTACACATTTCGTTCGCTAAATAGCCACATATGTAAAACCTACTTTTTCGAACTCCTCCTTGGGATTTTGTCCCATCTGCGTGAAACTTGCCACGTACACTCTTCAGCTCGACCTGATCTAAAGTTATCAAAAGAATTTTGCTCGGTCAAAAAATGCGCAAATTATTAACAAACACATTTCTGTAGCTAGCTAAAAAAATTGAAACTGTTTGATATCTCGGTCAAAGTAAATGCTATTAACACCAAATTTGAGTTCCTTGGTTGCCATGACACTGGAAAGGGATGAGCCGAATTTGGCGAAGTTTGGCCACTAGGGGGCGCTAAAAATATGGGAAGTTTATATCTCTTGAACGTCTACACCCATTTTTATGAAATTTGGTCGGTATGATGTAGGGCCAACCCTGAGGCCATATCTTGAAGGTGGTCATGACTGCTCATTACTGGTCGATGTGGGTGTGGCTTATTACAACAAATCCAAACGGCACACAGTCAGCCTTTTGCACTTCCGGTGCACTTCACATTATAGCAAATACCACGGCTCAGTCATTGGCCTGTGTCATCACTTTTGCCCCGAGCCCTTCATCCTTTGGGGCCAACTTCCGTGGGCTCTGCAGTGCGCGGGGGGGCTTGGCCCCCGTTCATAACTGCTTGCAGTTCTAGTTATTATTATCATTATTATTAATAATATTATTATCAGAGCTGCTTCAGGTGAACGGTGCTGTAAGAAGATCCCCAAAAGTCAAATACTCAAATAAAAGTCTTAAAGTATCTGATATTAAATGTACCGAGGTATCAAAGTATCAGTAAATTAACTGATCCATATATTTATGTCTGTGTATATACTGATACTGCGAGTCAGCTGATCATCACAAACACTGTTTTTATCTGATTGATGAGAAAATCAATTCATTTAAAAATGTGATACTTGTAATCTGTAAAGTAACTAGTAACTAAAGTTAACAGCAAAGCAAATACATGCAGTGGAGTCAGAAGAACAATATCTGCCTCCTAAATGTAGTGTAGTGGAAGTACTTAGTTACATTACATCACTGCGTCTGAACTACTTTATATACAGTTAGTTTAGTGAGTCCAGTGGTTCCCAACCTCCGGGTCGGGCCCTCTGAAGGGGCACCAGTTCTGATGCTCACATTTATTTTCACTTTGCATTTGATTTTTCTTTGATTTTCTGTCAAATTTTGGAACAGCGGTAAATTGTTAGTTTGGAAGAGAAAATGAAGCTGCAGAAGACAAAGAAGGCGACACTGACACATCAGAGGACAACAGACAACACTTAGAATCATCACATTTATTGATTATTGATTTATCCATCTTTCAGTGGGAGCTCACAGGTCAATAAAATGTCAGCACACATCAGCGTGAGGAGAAATTAAACATTATTCAGATCGTCTTAAAGGTTTTAAATGTCCAATAAAAAAGAAAATAGTAGATAAACATGTTAAAATAAGCAGGAAGCTGATGAGCCAGTGTAAAAACTCAACTATGTAAACTGGGTACAATGAAACAGATTCAAACATTTATGTTAAAAACACAAAAATAAAGACTTTGATGATCAGGTTGCATTGGAGCAGATTGTTCTATTAGTTCAGCACTTCAACATTTATCACAACATGATGTCAATGTTTTGATTTGTTCTCTTCAGCATCAGATTTGTTTCTACATGTGTGTTCACATCATCACAGCAGAACTGCTCTCTTCATGTTTCTCACAGCGTCACACATTACAGTGACTGAGCTTCACTGTGAGAGCAGACGACAGCTGAAGGCTGCTGGTTACTTTAAATACCATTAATTAAGATGGTGAACGTGGTCGACGTTACACCTGCTGAACATCATGACTGGGCTGCACCAGCTCTTCATCAATCTGCTGCTACGTTTACACCTAAAGCTTTTCATAAGATTATATTTTAACTACTAGCTGATTTCAAACTACTGATCTGGTCGCACCATTAAAACTGAAGAAGCGTCTCAGCTAATAGAGACTTCAGTGATATTTAAATCAGATCTCTGTCCATGTGATCATTCAGGAGTTCACCTGATGCCATTTTCTTGCCTGGCACTGATCCTGGTGTGTTCTAATCTCTCTTGGGAGTGGCATGTGGTCTGTGTTGGTGTTTGTTGGGATCAGAACCGGTCTCATCTTGGTCTTCATCAGACACTGACAGTCTTATTTGGTGGTGATGTCAGTGTAGGAGTCGTTCTAGTTATTTGGTATTAATCTTGTTGCTGGAGTTGGTGGGCTGTAGTACAGCCATTAACTCTTCTCGTTCTCTCATGGCTGTCAAGTTCTCAACTCGTTGCTGCCAGCCTGGTTTACCCTCAGACTTCTCTGCCTCAATAAGCAGGTCAATGTAGTCTGGAGTGGAGAGAGGATTTGGCTTCAGTGCGATATCTTTGAGTCTGTTTAAACACTTAGCAGACCTTTTCATCAGTTTCCCCACGTCAGCCTGCAAACGATCAAATACAGAGTTCAGTTTGTTGCACAAAACCTGAACGGATGCCTTAGCACCTTTGGCTTTTAGGTACTTTTCTTTCAGATCTTTTGCTGTTTTTTTTTCTTTAACTTCCTTATACTCCCATCTGTACTTCTGATTAAAATGTACACTCCAAGGACATTTGCCGGGACACTGAGTACAGTTTCCATCTAATCCCATTGCAGAACAGCGTGCTTTCTCTTTATCATCGGCTATTCCACAGGGAAAGTGACAGGTAAACTGACACTGCTGACAGTTGGTGAGGTATTTTCCAGTAGGAGAAATATCTGTTTTAACAGGCTTTGTGACAGTGACATCAATCACAAATTTTTCATTCCTGCTGATCTCTGCCTCGTGATCTTTCAGTTTCAGATTTGTCTCCTTTATCTCCTCAAGTTTGGCTAATCCAAGTTTAACCTGCTTCTGCAAATTTTTAACTGAATTCTCGAGCTGCTTTCTTTCTCTGAGGACCTCATTTGTCAGTATCAAGCTTTTGGTTTCTATCACATTCAAAGCATCAAAGAACGTCTCCATGCTATTGGCCCCCATGTCCCAAAACATCTGATCAAAGCTTCCATATTTACTCCTGCTGCCTGCTGCAGATGATTTGTTGTCTGCAAACAACGCTGAATTATTGAATTTGAAGTGAAGTGGCAGCCCGTCTTCTGTTTTAGGACATGGAACACCTGAAGCTTTGATCGCCTCTATAACTGGTGGAAGCTGGCCGTCTGCAAATGTCACCAGAACTCTGATGTTTTCTGCCACATCTTTGCCAAAGATTGAGAGCACAGAGTCAAACACATATTTCTGTGTTGCTGTGAGTCGAGCTAAAGAAGCCTGAGCTACAAAACACACAGCATCAATTTCACTGACACCACGCTGATCAGTGAATAGATTACGCAGCTGTTCTGTGATCTCCTTGTCTCTCTCTATGCCTCTTGTATCTCCAAATCCTGGAGTGTCAACGATGGTCAGTGAGTGGTCTATTTTAAACCCCTCCTGGTGGTTGATTTTGTACACAGTGACTTCAGAAGTCTGGCTGTGAGCTTGTGATTGTGATGGATCCTCATGAACTAATTTAAACCGATATGAATCCTCCCATTCAACACCCAGAATGTAATTGATTATTCCATTGATGAGAGTTGATTTTCCAGCTCCAGTTGCTCCGAGAACCATGATGGTGCGATTGTGTTTCAATGACTCTTTCCCAAAATTAAAACGCCTGCACCCTGCAACACTCAGTCTTTCTTCTTCCAGGGTAACTTTATAAACGGGGAGACGACCTGACTGGTGTTCCAGCAGTTTGCTTTTGTTTTTAACAGTATCAGCAAGTCGGTCAAGGTGTTCTTTCAGGCGCAAAACAAAGACAGAAGAGATGCTTTCTTTGCTTCTTCCAGCTTCACCACAATCATATCTGACCCTGACGACATATTCTGTCTCTGGCTGAAGCCCTGAAATGATCGTCTTTTCAGTCCTTGACGTCTTTTGGTTCCATAGGAGATCTTCCTCTTTCACCCTGCTGTCTGTTTTGGCGTACTCCACGATGTAGCTCAGGATCTGGACATCTTGTCCCAGTTCAACAGGTTTGTCCCAGCTAACTGATATCTCACCTGAGTTTGGTTCAACTTGAGGTTTTCCAGGAGGGCTGCAAGGTAAAGTTTTAATGGAACCACTGACTTCATTGGCTGGTCCAACACCTACTGAGGTCACTGCTCTGCATCTGAACTTGTACTCTGTGTTTGGACTCAGATCGCTCACTGTGACTTCTTCAGCTTCTGCTGCCGTCTTTTCTTTCCATCCATCCTGTTCACTGACACAGTACTCAACAGAGTAGGAGGTGATGTTCTTTGCTCCAAACTTTGCTGGAGAAATCTTCAGTGTCACACTGTTGTGGTTTATGTCTCTGACTGTTACTGTTTCAGGCTTCGAAGGAGGTTCAAAGTTCTCAGAGACAGAGAAGCCATCTTTATAAAGGTGGATGCTTGAACCTTTCTGTGTCTCGTCTGTTAAACCAGCTGCTAAGAACTTAATGTTCTTGTTCTCCTTGTTGGCTTCTGCAAAGTCACTGAAGAGTTTTGCTTTACTCCTCATTTTATCTGCTACTTCTCTTGAGGCGTACCATTGTTCCTTCTCTACATCATGAGTACGAGACCGTCGAGCTTCATCTGGTTTGGTTGCTTCTTCGAAGTACTCTGACAAAGTTGAGAGGTACAGTTCATCACTTCCAAGTGATGTGAAAACAAAACACACAGCATGATCTGCACTGAGACTTTCCTTGTACAGGTCTGTTTCAGATGAGACAATTTTAGCATTCTTAATCATGTTGGTGAAAGACTTTAAGGTGTGAATTTCTCTCCCTTTACAGTCCATCCACTTGTTTAGGTCTTTGCTGTTGAAAGGAGAAGAATGTATCTTCTTCAGGATCTCTGCGAGCACAGCCTCTTCTTCTCCTCCTCCTCGGATTGATGGAAGTTTCTTTGCCAAGGTTTGTTGGAATTCCAGCTTGAACTCAGAGCACATCTCTTTAAAGGTTTTAATCTTTGTGCCAATCTGTGGGAACTGCTGTGCAGTGGTGGTTTTCAGTGCATCGTTGCACCTCATCTCCAGGTCACTGAAGTCCTCCAGGACACTCTGTGACTTCTTAACTAATGTTGTACTTATCTGACGAATGAGTTTTGCAGCAGAAGAATCTAAACATATCAGTGGCAACAGCCAGACCTTCATTGGTACAGCATTTTCTCCATTGGGTCCCAGCAAAGTTTGCAAACTTTGATAGACTTGTATTGCATCCTGAAAGGATGTCGGCATTTTCTGAAGTGAAAAGTCTCCAAAGAATCTGCAGGTGAATTTCTCAACCTTTTCTCTGTCTTTGTCTTCCATTTTCAGTGAACCTTCACCCTCTATAACAAGACGGGGAATTTTCTTGATCATCACCTTCAAGTTACCCTCAATGTTTTGATGATCTTCCTTTTCTGACACCTCAAGGTCAAAGACAAAGAAGGCTTGTGCTCCATAAAGAACAGCTGTGACTACATGTGTAGCTAACCCTTTTTCAAAGACATATGGATGCTTCACATTGCCTCTTCCAAGATGATCCATCGACAGTTCTTGGACCTTTGTGGTAGCTTTGTAATTCAGTGTTACTCTGGCCTGATTTTTGGAAGTCTTACTATCATTCAGGTATTTTGCTGATCCATCAACATCAACCAGTCCCCCCAAGAAACTCGCCTTCAAAGAGGCTTCAACATTAAGTGCTGAAGATTTGTCCTCAATAGATTCAGATGCAACTATCTCAAAGTCATTATAGTTCTGTGATCTTTCTCCAATATGTTCTGCCAGGTCACTGCGGTCCCACAGTGTCAGTCCTGAAAAAGAAGAGGCAGTAATCAAGTTCAGCCTCCAGAACCAGACAGATAGAATTCAAGTTCACATAGTGAGCTGAGAGCACGCCAACACATTAGCTACGAGTTATTACCTCCAGCAAGGAGGTTATATTTTCCACTGTGTCAGTTTGTTGGTTCACACAAAACTACTGAACAGATTTCCACCAAAATAGGATGGAGGATGAGTCTCGACCTGGAAAAGATCCCATTAAGCTTTGGTGTAGATCCAGATAAAGTGACCGATCTAGGAAGTTCTTCTCAGTTCCTTCAACATTGCCAGACTGAGCCTTTGTTTTGTTTTTTGTTTTTTAACATCTCTCTTAATTTCTCAGGAAATGATGTTTGAATCTTTATTAATAAAATCCGGGGTGTTGAATGAGTACAGCTCAATACAGGGCAATCAAGTTTTATTTGGATTAGGCTTGATTGAATTCAAGGGGACTGTTGAGCCTTGGCGGAGGTGTGTGCTCTATTTAGTACCTTTCTAGTTTGGGTTATTTCTTCTGCAGCACCAGAACATCCAGAGCGTTGGATCAGGACACAGATGTTGTTGTTCTGTTGTTCAGATGTAATCTCTGACTGCCTTCAGCTCTGATCTCATGCTCACTGTGTCTCTGTCCCTCTGTTTGTTCTAACAAACAAGAAAAGTAAAATACTTGCTGGTGCAGAAAAAACAGCCAGTCAGTGATTACAAAAATAACTAAAATGGCACTCAGTAGAGAGCATACCTCCATCAAGGCTCAACAGTCCCTTTTATCTGCATCAAACTGTACTCACTCAGTAGATACTGCAAACAAACCAATGAACAAACATGAAATAATTAAAGTGTTTCATGACTCTGACATGAACCTGATCCCTGCTGAAAAGTTGCAAAAAGATTAGAGATGAAAATGTTGAATATGACTTTAAATACTGAATATTTGCTTTGATGCATCAATGATGTTTAAATGTGAATCCTTACCAGGGATGAGTAAATCTTTGCGGCAGTCGTACAGCATCCCGAGGCCGAAAGGTCGGCCGAGCGCCGCCACCTCCATCGTCCTGCTGGCTTCAGAGTCCATCGCTCAGGCTGAACTGAACAAAACCAACAACAGTTAGTTAGTTCATTTCTCTGACTCTTCTCCTGACTAACCTGTTATCTGTCTGTGTCATGTTGAAAAACACTTGGTTATATCACTTCCAGTGACGCTCACATTGTCACTCATTTCAGTTAGAGTTAATGTCCAGACTTCATCTAACAATTCAAAGCAGCTATAATGATATTTAATAACAGTGTGAGTCAGATCATCAGTATCAAAGAGCTCCTCAGATGTGTTGTTGATGTCATTACATTTTTGGGAGCGTGAGGACCATCATTCTGACGGGACACGAACTCCTGGGGTCGGTGCTGTCATGGTTTGAGTTTGTGGGTCAGTTGTTTCCTGTTTTATTTTGAAGTTATCTTCTTGAGTCATGTTTTGTTGTCATCTCCTGCCTTTGTCCCTTTCCCACTTTTTTTTCAGTCAAAAAAAGCCAATCCGGGCGACGGAAACTTCCTTGGTGTTCTATCTTTCATAAGGGGCTTTTGAACCAATCTTAGTCTGACCCATCACCTAGGACCTGTTTGCCATGGGAGACCCTACCAGGGGCATTAAGCCCCGGAAAACATAGCTCCTAGGATCATTCAGGTGCTCAATCCCCTCCACCACGATAAGGTGCCGGTTCAAGGAGGAGCTTGTAGTCTTTTAGTTGGACCTTAACATAGCAGAGACCTACACGTTACTGACAGGCTGGGTTCATTCCTATTAGGGGTGTAACGGTTCACCAAACCCACGATTCGGTTCGAACTTCGGTTTTTGACTCACGGTTCTGTTCAAACCTCCGTTTGTAAAAACATACTGGAAAACCTTTTGGAAAACTTCCAGAAAAAAATTCTGGATTTCATTAAAGGATTGTTGCATTGCAATATCAAGAACATGAACATTACTTAAGTTATATTTACCTAACCAAGTATAACACTTCTGTTTAGACCAGTCCACAATAAATAAACTATCTATCTATCTATCTCCATATATATAAATAAATAAAACATTTCTATTCATCTCTTAACTATCCAGGAATACAAAAAGAAACATTAAGACCAGTCTACATTGTCTAAATAAAATAAAAATAAAAAACCTCTTACACCAGTCTGACACAACCAGTCTTACACCAGCTTTTTAACAAAAATAAAAAGCAGTCTACATTTTTTTGCCGTTGTCCGTTGTCACAGGAATGGTGACGTTTGGTCTGTCAATCTTCCACTCTGACACAGCTGCCTGTAGTATTTCAGACAGATGGTCACTTGTGTGACTTTTCAGCTGAATTTAGCACCAAGCAGACAGGAAGTCAGTCACCAAAACAACAATATGACCTCCGGTTACTTTGGATAATAAAACACCTCGTGTTGACACCAGCACACAAATCTCAAAAAAGAGACAAACACCAGCTCCTCTACTAATGCTTCGGTCGGGAACACTTCCTGTTGTTGTGTTTATAACACAGACCTATAACTGCAGTCGCGAGTGTTCATGTGGTTATCGTGGGAACTCCTCGGCCTTGCGACTCCAGCTGTTGACCGCACTGCGCCGTAGCGGACTCCAACCGCAACCGGACGGCGGAGCAAAACTGGATCGGAGACGTAATGCTGCGGACTTGTATACTGTCAATTTTCTTGGTCAATATCAACTGGAAACCCTAAATGTCTCCACACTGCTGACCGGAGTGTGACCTGGAGATCTGCTAGCTCGGGTTTATTAGCCATCTTGCAGAAATGAAACTAACCTGACAGGATTGTGCGGTAGGAGCAGGATGGGGATGAACCGAGGTTCGGGAGGATAGAATGAGTTTCTGAACCGAAGTCCTTTGAACTGAGGTTTTTGGTTTCGGTTCAGAACCGTTACACCCCTAATTCCTATCCACATGGATTGATGTTTATACTGATATCTGTGAATTCTTTGGTGGTTTTTGTGCATGTGAAGTCCATAAAACAGCTGCTGAGCTTAGCTGCACATATTCAACAGACCTGGACGAGTCCAAACTTATTATACATTTGTGGAAGTTGTTGAGAGTAATGGACTGAAGACAATATTTCTATATGTTTCTGTTGCACTATGAATAATTTAACTTCACCTGTTTCAAACTGTGAAGGTGAGAGGTCATTAAAATGAGCCAAGGATACAGAGACGGCTTTCTACACTTTCCCTCCTGGCCATCAGACATGAACTCGTTAGGGGTCTTGATTTTGAGGATATTGTACAACAGTTTGCATTTTCAAAGTGAAGAAAGTGAGCCAGTGTTTAACATCTGTGACAAATGAACAAGCAATAACGTGATCGCACGCTACCAGAAGGTGTGTGTCAGTTAAGTATTATCTTATTATTAATAATTACAGTAAAAGTTGTGTATATTTGCTGATGCTGATGTGTTTGTATAAATGTCAAAGAGTTGCTCTGGTATGAAATAGTGGTGTATGACCTGTGTATACCTATGTATAGCTACATACATTAAGATTGAACATTTGTGCATTCGAACATCACAGTTCTCCCTCATTAAAATGCACTTGTTAAGTTTAGATATTTAAGTCTTGGATATACTGTGAAGCACATGATTGTTGTTGCCCTGGGGCACAGTGAGGTCTTAATACGACCCTGTTCCACTACAGTGACTGCTGTTGCTGCTCAAGTCAGACCAACTCCAATGTTACAGTAAAGAACAACAGCCCCAAACCAGTTCATGTGGAAAAACACCCCCAATAACTGTTTAAATGTACCTGCAGACATGTGATTATTGTTTTATGAAACAAATGTGACCTCTTCCTTTAAACCAGTGATTCTCAAACTGTGTGGTGGCCTGACAGGATTAGAATGAATATTGGCATTGTAATGCAAAAGACAGAATGAAAGACAAGAGACTTTATTATCATCACATGAACTGTCATCACCTACCTGAACAACATGATATTGAAAACCCATGTTTGCACTGTTGATACTTAAATCATTACCGTTAGTGTTGGAGAATATTATGCAATGTGAATTTTCATGTGTAATTATTGGTTTGAGGAAGAATGTTTTCAAGACAGTGACAAACAAAATATGCAGTATTTTCACACTAATGTGTGTCTTCTAATTTTTTAGAAAATGAAATATATGGGTTGAACAATACTATTATCAACACGTTAGAGGGAAGTTGCTTTGGGATCACTGCTATACCAATTTGAAGGATGCTTATATCTAAGACGCTGCCAAACCTTTGCAGAGCTGATCATAAATTGGCTTTATTGTGTCCTTAATAACCCCAAACAATCTTTGTTAATGGGTCCTGTTCTTCAATCCTGTGTGTTTCAGCTGTCTGGTATTTTTGTGTTTCAACAGAATATTTGTCACATGGAAGGAATCTTGTAATTATCCCTGTCACCTAAAAGAGGTGGATATGTTACTTTACCGGCCTCTGGGTCTTTACATCTGATACAATAATCTGGATCAATAGTTGATATTTTATCTGACATTATTAACTATCTTCGCAATTATATTTTTATTACCAGGTCAGATTATGAAACTGTGCTTCCTCATCGGATGCATGATGCTCATGCACATGGATGTTAGAAGTCCCCTGACAGCCTCACATTAAATACAAAGAAACAGAAGAAAACAGATAATGGGAATGAATTAAGACAAACCTCTGTTGACTGTTCTCAGCTCAGTCGCACAGCTCAGAATCTGCTATACATACACACACACACACACACACACACACACACACACACACACACATACATATATATATATATACACACACACATATTTATACATATATATACATATATATATATACATATATACATGCATTTAAAAAAAATCATAGAAACATTTTTTTGTAATTTAAAATGAGAGAAAAACAAACTTTTCCATGATATTAAATAAGATCTGAGATGCACCCATATATATAAAGAGTCCCTGATCTGTGTTGTGCATTAACCTCACTGCCACAATGGACATGAGTGTATTTGTTATACTTGTACAAAAAACAATAAAGACAAACATATAATTCTAAAGCTAAAATTGAATCATAGAATAATATTTATAATAAGACTTATATCTTCACTATCACATACACAGCAAAACATATAAAAGAATGAACTAACAGCTGTTCAGCAACTTACCATTCAGATTGTCTGTGATTCAGGAAGGAGGGCGAGTTCTGCCTCAGTTAGTCTGCTGCTCCTGTTTTTTATACAGGAAACACACATACCTGTGCAGGGATGGAACTGAGGTTTGCGTCAATAATGTGTTATACACATACTGTGTGTGCGTCAGAGAGAGAGAAACTCACTCTGCAAGAAAAATTCCTGCATTCGTAACAATGGAACCATTTCTCAGAAACCTCGCCCTTCAAAGGTAAAAGTGAAAGAAAGATTGCTGCAATGCACCACGCCCTGATAACTGCCAAAAAGAATCAGGGACCAATAAACAGAATGGAAAACAGTCTCAAAAAGCTGGTACCATTTCTTGTCATCTTGATTACATGCTTTATTAACCAATAACTAAACACAAGACATATGCAAGACTTTGAACTCGTCAAGAAATTCATTGAACATAATCATGTGTCCTTTCACTTCATCAACAAATTAGTTATTTGTGACATTTTCTCTGATCTGGCTGCACTCTTCTTCCATGTCTTTAACAGTTTATTTATGTTATGGATTATTCAACCATGACAGTCCTCACTTTTTGTTCTGTTAAATGTAACATTTTTACTGTGGAAATTCTTTAATTTATGAAAACAATTTCTCTTTTCACCAGAAATAATTGAAAACATTACCCATGTGCACAGAAGTCAGTTGTCAGTTAGCTTTGTATCGCTACAATCCTGGTATTATATGCAAACAATGTTAAAAACATGTCATCTGGTGGATTCTAGGACTGTGTATCAGCTAGAGATTGTTGATCCGAATAAACAAACATTTCGTCAAATTTAATAAAAATCGGAATTATTTAAACGATGACATAGGAATGTGTCATTTTCAATAAGAACATTTTTGGGAGCAAAAAAAGTTAGAAACTAAACCACAGTGACAGCAGTCAAAGCAAGCTTCAGCTTCAGTTGATTGACTGACGTTGTCCAACCAGCTTCCTAATTGTTGTTCCTTTATGGATTCAGTGTTAGTCTGTTGTACCACATACATACATTTATACATACACACATGCACATATGTATTTGTTAAAAAATTATATTAGTGACCTAAAATAATTAACTGAAGTCTAACAATGGAGTCACTGCATTGCTGACATTAACCAGACGACAACAACATACAAAAGAGCTATGAACTGAGGAAACACTTTGATGGATTCTAGGACTGTGTATCAGCCACAGATTGTTGTTCCGAATAAATATTATTTACCCGATGACATAGAAATGTGTATTTGCAAAAAGAACATGCACAATTTGGGATTTGTTTTTGACCTTTTTAATTATACTGTTCATTGTTGCTATTGGGTAATATTCTGTCGCTACTTGGACAAACAAATTTCCCTGTTTCTGAGACATTAAAGTCCGTGTAAAGCAAAAATAAATTTGTGTGATGAGTTTGTCATACCACAGAAACATGTGTCATTGACCACTGAGCCAAATTTGAAAGATTAAAAAAATTGCCAAGTATATAAAATTAGGTCTCAAAATCATGGAAAAACAAGCACTTCTCTCTGCTGTGAAACGCTGGGGGCGTGTCAGTTAGAGGTCACACAGGAGGGGAGCTGCCTCCGTGTACTGCAGGAGGACCTAACCAATTTTTTTTTTGTATGAAAATCTTTATTTAACATTTGCAAAAGTACAGACAATCAGATATAGCAGGCACTGAGTGATAAGACAAGATACAAAATGAATAAAAAATATATCTCTTGATAAAATAATACATGTAATTGGAATAGAATAAAAATAAATATGTATAAAGCATTTCTTATTTTGGGGTAAGTGAAAATGACTAAGTATTGTAGTGTCCGTTCACTTTTCTTATTTGGCATCAGTTTTAAGGTGTCTATGTAAAGAATAAACTAATTTGTGAAGACATTAAAGTTTGGGAGGGACTTGGAAAATTTACTCTTATGGATGTGGAATTTACCTATTAAAATCATGAGGTTTATTGTATAGCAAATTGATTTGTCGTTATATTCGAATTTTGAAATAATATCTTTGGGTCTTATTGTTACATATTGTTTAGTTTTGTGGAGGACCTAACCTACAGTAACAATGGAAGCTACTAGCAGTCATCGATGGACCCAGCCGGACCCGTTTGAGCCATCAGAGCCAGAAACTGACTCAGTCACCGATAGTGCTCAGCCTCGTTCAGGTCGACCAGGTCGGGCTCGGGCAGAGAATCTGAAGTCTGGCTGGTGGCGGGGATGAGAGCACCTGTTGTCGGCAGGACGGTTGCAGTGACGGTGACGGTACACGTCATGTTAATGACGTCGGTGTTTCCCCAGGTGTTCCCTGAAGGTGTTCCCCTTGTCTACCTAAACCCGCGGACAGTTTATAATCCTATGGATGCTGTTATAATGTGTAGTGATTGAGATCCTGACCCACCAAACATCCTGGACAGTGACGGAGTGAAGTTTTTCGCGCTAAATTGCATAATTATACATAATCCCCATCAGTAACAGGACGCTGTCTGGCTCTGTCACTCGCGGGGACGGAGGCTGTTTTCTGGGGGAAAGTTCCCTGAAGTCTCGGTCAGGAGAGCTGGCAGTCGCGGGTGATTTATTTTCGTCACAAACACTCGGTGAGTTAAAGTCTTTGCCGGTGACAAACGCTGTTTTCTGAGCAGAAATGTGATGACGAGTGGGGAGGACAGACAGGAGGACAGACGCTTCTCCACATAGAGCTGCGGTATTTGTTTTCCTCATATAAGTTGCTAAAGACTGTTACAGTTACTATATTTTTGTCCGGTCATGTAACATTGCTTTGTGGGACATTTCTCTGTATTTAGTTGAGTGAGGGACCTGAGCAGTTATCAGACTGTTAGACCGACACGCCCTCGCTCCGCGCCTCCGGATTATCCGTTCACACTGGGACGGCTCACCAATAGTGACGGCCCTCATACTACCGCCACATACCGCCGGTGGGACCCGCCGTCAGCGGGACGGAGAGGGTCGGCTGCGGTGGCGCAGCCACATTATGCCGGTGGGACCCGCCGTCAGCAGGACGGAGAGGGTCGGCTGCGGCCACATAAGGCCGTTGGCACTTGCTGTCGGCGGGAGGAGAGGATGCAAGCCGGGACGGAGAGGATCGGTTCGGCCCCAGTGACCAGCGTCAACGGACTCTGCAGAAATCCAGACTTTACCTGGTGACAGTTGCTGAAACGATCAGGGAGAAAAGTGTACACTGCAGAGACGGTGTTGGTGGTGGTGTTTAACTCCCCACAGTAAGGTTAGCTCCTCTTGACAAAATCGATCCACCGTTTCTTTACGTTGTCATCTGAAGGAAACTTAAATAAGCTAACAGCGCTGTCACCCTGCACACTGTGGCATCCAGGAAAGATGCAGGAGCGATGAGGAGGAAATGTGACTGTTTAGCTGACTGGTTGGCTGGTTAGGTAGCTGCAAACTATTGTAAGCAATGCTATCCAAGACTGGAGTGCGAGTGGGAGAACCGCTGAAGCTGATGCGCTGCACGTATTTATACCACTTCTGCAGCAGGGTGGGGTTTATGCAAATCATGGCCGCGTTACGTAATGCGGCCATGATTTGCATAAGCCCCCCCATGATTTCTGACCCGCCCATTAAATCCTGAACACAGAAATGTTGAAAAACAGTTTGTGAGCCTAACTCCAAAATTAAATTCTAAATGGTCGAATGGCTTTTACATGTTTTAAGTAAACACATTTATGACCTGTTTAATGTGTTTAGAAGAAAATGGCTGATTTTGCTTTACACGGACTTTAAAGAATTTCTGATTCTGATTCTTAAGTTGATTAGCTGACTTTGTCCAACCAGTTTCCTGTTTATATTTCCTTTTTTAAATTAGAGTTTGTTATACCACATACATATATACATTCATACACATGCACATATGTATTTGTTAACTGATAAAATAAACTGGTATTATTAACCTAAAATTATTAACTATAATGAAATCACTGCTTTGCTGACATTAACCAGACAACAGCAACATACAAAACAGCTTTGAACTGAGGGAACACTCTGTGTAAGGAGGGATTATATAACAAGCTGTAAACATGTATCATGTCTTCACGTACATGAAGGTTTTAATCATGAGACTGATCTGTTGAATGTTGTCTGTCCTGTTCAGCTCACCAGGGTGAGGTCCAAACAACATTCTTTGTGATCAAAATAAAATCATCTCTTTCTTCCTGAAGTTTATCACCTGAGGTTTGTTTTTCTTTGTCTCGAACAGTAGTTTCTGGCTTGGCAGCCTTTATACCCAGCTGTCACACCGTCACAATCCCCTCTACCTCCTGAAATGAAAGTCAGCTGATATACAGTGCTGCTTGAGAGTTTGTGAACCCTCCAGACATGGCCACTGTTTTTGTAAAAAACATTAAATTAACCTTTTTACACATACATCCAAATCCCAATTTGTAAAGTACACCTTCTAAATAATGGACACAAACCCAAAAAGAGATACATTTTCATTGTTATTTCAACAAAAGTGGTTTATTTAGCAAAAACAGAAAATTTTACAAGTGCAAAGCTATGTGAACCCTTGGATTAGTAGCTTATCGCTCCTCCATTTGCAGCCATTACTTCAACCAAACATCTTCTGTAACCACTAACCAGTCTCTCGCATCTGCTTATGGGGATTTTTGCCCACTCCTCCTTGCAGAACTTGGGCCCAATCCCATTTCTCTTTTCTACCCCTACCCCTTGTCCCTGCCGCTTGGCCCTTGCCCCTTGAAACGGAGTGCCAAGGGGTAGGGCTGAAAGTCAACCCCTCCGAATTGGGACAACCCTTCGACAATCGCGTACGTCATCAGTAGTCGCCGCTGGCTCTTACGTAGGCAGACGTGACAAGCTTTAGCATGTTAGCATGCTAACGTTAGCATGCTAATGTCGGTAACGCTAGTAGGTTGTGTACAAAAGCTTGGTAACCTAACGTTAGTATGTATAACATTTGTTACTTTGCATGTTCATCTGGTGTGATATTCATGCTCACAAACTTGTATTAGAAAACACTATTGCACTTTATAAGATCACTGGCATCACATTCAGATGCATTTCAATTTAACTTGTCTTAAAAACATTTAAGAACTATATATAAAAAAAACAATAGTCATGACATACACACAGGAACTAGTGAACACTTCTTCTGATGTCTAACTAAGTGGACGGATTGGCTAAGCACTGCGTGCTACCAGTCATCAACTGTCAACGGTCATGCAAGACATAAGGCAGAGGGGGTAATAGCGGCCTCTACCAGACACACGCGATAATTATTTAGAGGGCACACCACAAACACCACAGTCTTCACATTCACTGAGCATCATAGTAATTGAAATCCTTCAGCTGTTTCATACCTGGTGGGCGTGACGGCGGACGCCATTTTTTTCCTTCGCCGTGAGGCATCAAGGCTTTATAAGTTCAATATACAATTTC